>CM042139.1:140526479-140536479 GCA_023376005.1 Doryteuthis pealeii | reverse complement strand
CAACTTTTATTTAAAAACATTTTTGAACTCATTTTCTTTCTATTTAAACCATAGACTGGTACTAACAGGTATTACAAATCAGAGTCAGGGGGGATCTGGTAATAATGGTGATGAAAGGGTTTTCACAATCTTGTAAAGCAAACGCAAGACAACATTATTTTAGTAACAGAGTGGTGAATACATAGAATAAACTACCTTCATCAGTAGTGAATGCCCCATCTCTAAACTCCTTCAAGGCAAAGTTGGATAATCTGTGGAATGATATTAAATATTCTGTGGATTTAAAATGAATATTTATAAGGAACAGCTGACAGGTCTCAGACCTAATATACTAGCTGAAAAGATATTATTATTATTATTATTATTATTATTATTATTATTATTATTATTATACAATCCCCAGAACTCTAGAATTCGAACTTCACGACTAGATTCAGTTTAACGTCATAGTTAGACGCCCAGTCACCGCTTTCTAGCACATATATGATAAAAAGGATTGGAGATTTGCCATGAGGGCAATAGGATCGGGACAATCATATAAATGCTAGGCTTGACATGACCAAATGATTGATCGGAAGGTGGGTGGGTGGGGGTGGCTCTTGACTACTGACCAGCCCAAGTAAAGGCCAAAGGGGTGTGTTGCACCTCATGAACGGTCCAGTCACCAGGATCCCGTTCTTAAGCATCACAAGTTGCCACCCATGGTCACCTGGTGGCTGCAGAGGTGCAGTCGATGTATGTTACAGCCCCGAGTCTCCGGATATATTAACTACGGTCAAATGAATAATTATGAAAAGATTGTATGATTGATTATGTTGTTTAAAATTATATATGACGATTAAGTTATATCAGTGACGGTTACAAAGTGAACTACACGAGCATCGGCGCTAAAATGAAACGGTTCATGCATGACAATTGTTTAGACTTTCCTGATACAGATCTGAACTATAGCGATCTTTTCGTTGAATAGACGTGTTTGCTGTGCTACGGAAAATAATTTTTTTCCTGACACAAAGATTTAACCATAAGTTATACATGTGCGTACTTAGCTTTGCTTAGTTGTTTCCCAAAGCCTGACACAAGGTGCTTATACTGAGACTCGAAATTCCAACTAATGGCTTTGCTAGTCTGACTTGCTAATGTAGCCTTAGCGAGTTATGTTCTCGACGTGTGAAGGTTGTCTTCATATATTAGTCGGTTTGGAAAGCACAACTCACCGCTAACATTTCTAATTCTAATTGAACAAACCCGGATATTTGCTGTTTAACTTTTTGCCAACCAAATTTCCCCAACGGCTGTACAACATTTTCTTGGTAATTTTAACTGTATGGTTCCCTATTGCAAAAAGATCATGTACCAGTCTCAAGGTTAGTTCACAGACAAAATAAAAGATGTCAGGTGTGTTCACTTAGTGATTTTTTAGTGTAAACAAGTGACATGTTCGAGAGCCGCTGCCCGTGGTTTAAGGTAGGATTAGAATGGTTGAAGAGCCGCTGTGAATGTTTTAAAGTAGGCAATGAGTTAATCCTGTGTGTAGTATGATATATCCTCGTATGGATATATATATACAAATAGTTCACAACGAACAACATTTATTAATAGGAGCAAGAAAAAGAACAATATTTATCAACAGGAGTAAACTTAATAAATAAGAAATAAAGAATTGACAGAAGGTAAAAAGAAGCTTATACATTATAAGAGAAAATACCATAATATGGGATTATATTTTCAGTAGATAAACATATTAAAGCAGTGGGATCAATAACAAAATTAAACACTTACATGTTGAGTATGTTTTCTCATGCGACATGAGGTTGCTGGGGCAAAAAGCCCACCCTTCACATAGACAGGGCACGCATATTCTGTGTGTTACCTTGTCAATGCTAAAAGGGAAAATAAAAAATTGACTTTGGCGCTTCTGGTTTTATGAGGCTGCTTGGAACAACACCTGGCACCGAACGGGAGAAACACCGGAGGTAATCGTCTAAATAAAGGAATGTAATTCCTACATTAAAATACAGAGACAGAGAGAGAGAGAGACAGACAGACAGACTGAGAGACGGACAGAGAATGAGAGAAACAGAGACGCAATAAATAAATAAATAAATAAAACCTGTTTTTCGATTGAGAATCAAATCTTTTTTTTTCATTTTGCTCGCCCGAGATATTATCGCAATGTGATAATGTTGTATTGTACGTAAGTATCACCTGCTAAGCAAAAGTGAATTCAAACAATACAACTGATATTTCGTTATGTAATCTTCAAATTTCTCCTGGTAGCATGTGAGCCAGTAATTATGTATGGCTGACATTTCGATAATTTGGACTTAGGCGCTGCTACAGCATAATCGCGATTATCCCATTAAGTCTATCAGATAACTCTATTGTCTTTGTTCTTTTCTAGACAACTAGAACGGACGGGGTAGTACCGCCATCCAACGGTCAACCCAACCGTCACTCCACGTTAACGGCTGGGGTTGTAGATTACGATAACTGCACTTATCCAGAGAAGTAAGGTCCCCCTAATTGGAACACCTGTGCTTACGGACGAAATTCTGATAGTTGAGCAGTCTCTGACATGCAACACTCCAATTTAACCCTTAATTTGGGCGAGACGGACGGTCGGATGGCCCCTCCGATTAATGGGCTAGTAATGTAAAGCCCTAGCACCTATCTGGTTTTCCCGATCGTATTGATTTCATAGCAAACGCCCAACCCTTTTGATCGTGCATGTGCTAGAAGGTGGTGGCAGAGGGTATAAGTCCAGAGTATGACGCTGAACAGTATCGAGTGATGAGGTTTCAATTCTGGAACTCTGGGGATTGTGAAGAACCCCTTCGTCAACATTACTCCTAGGTTGCATCTATTAGGGTCACATCAATTAGATAAAAAAGATTCCAAATATCAGTTTAAAAGTTTAAAAAAATTGAATACACAACGAGAATGAATAAAATAAAATCGTTTTCGGCAAGGGTTGACATGCTGTAAGAACCAACCAACCAAACAAACAACCAGCGGTCACTACATTACGTCGCCGCTCATCTGACTATTTCTTGATTGCTGACTTGAAAATATCAGGCCGTTGCTTCCGGAAAAAAGAACTATAATTCATGAATAAATTTCCCAGAATTAAATACTTTAGAAAATGATATTCTTGTCTACTAAAATCTCGTCGTACTACTACTGTATACTTTTGTATATTACAGAAATTTAAAAAAAGTAAACTAAAATCTCAATCGAGAAATCCTTCTATTTCTGTTTTAGCATCTATTGGAATCTACCGACCTCATTAATACGTTTAGCTCTCCTTTTGATACTATTATAAACATATTCGTGTACATACATGTAATCTCTACCTATGTGCCACACACCCATACATATACGCTGAACATGCATCTACACTAATATACACATATACATACATATACGATACGCCTATAAGCATATATACTCATATAGAGACGATCTCACCCCCCCCCACACACAAATGCATTGTTTCACTCGGGCCTATGACTAGTGGCTTCGGCTTCTGGACCGGTAAAGTAATAAATAACGGCTGATCACAGGGGTCCATCCCCCTAGGCAACACCTGTCCCTTTGATTTAAAGGGACAGGGCTATGTTTATTGCCCAGTGCCTGGGGCGACCCCTTGGGGGGGGAGTGCCCACGGTATCCACGATTGTTGTGCCTGTATCCACTGAGCATCGGTTCGTGGGTGGTTCCACGTTAATAGGGTCTTATTCCTGGTCCGCATACGGGGGATGCTTGGTAAATAATTCATATGCATTGTTGCACTTAGATAATATGTGCACACGGTACAGAAACGCTTACAGTGTCAAATTTGAACAGGACGCGATAAAATACGAGGTCAGGGGTTCTATGGGTTCTAACTCTGTAACAGTAACTCCTCCACTATGCGCAGGATAATTATCGGATTAATTATATGTCTGTAATGATCGTATCCTATGCCTCTAATAGCGGCATCCTTTCTGACGCAAACGTACATTTTTCTTCTAGGCTTACGAACAGGTTGAAGATAAATACGAAAATGGAAAGCCAAAACAAATAATATATATATATAAGATGAAATAAAATAAAATAAATACAAATAAATAAATAGTTGAAATCCATGTCTATGGGATTGGGAAAATCATTATGATATATGCCATACTGGAAAACGATCTCTGATATAAGCTGGAGAATAAATAAATCCAAGAATATATGACCAAAGTGCAAAATAATCTTCATTCACAAAACCACGGAAATTGGAACCCTTTCGAGCAAATACAGGTTAATCAAGAGCATCCATCTTGTGTAGAGAATTCTGGTCAGACAAATAGCAGGTATTCCACTCGATGGAAAGGGAAAAACAATATAATTAGAAAACCAGAAAGAATGAATGATAAGAAGCAAATATATCAGATGTAACCTGTCCACAATGCAAGATTAATGCGGCAGTAGTATACGTCATAGGTAAATGATACACACACACACACACACACACACACACACACACATTATATATATATATATATATATATATATTATATATATATAGAGAGAGAGAGAGAGAGATGGATAGTGGACCCGAAAGCTAAAATATATATATATTAAATGTGAATGTGTAAAAACGGATTGCTCGAGTCCAAGGAAAAACATTGACTTTATTGGTATATTTCAGCTTCCTTCCTAACCGGCCTCAAAACAAGACGTGAAGCAGTATTTTTCTTATCCAAAATATTTTCATTTTGGGAAAATAGTCAGGGGGTCTCATAGAAAATCAGGGAAATGTGATACTAGAGGGGTATTCTTTTGTCTCGGATACACTTTTATAGAGATTATAACGTTGATTCCCACCTGACTACGATGGCACAGAAAAAAGAAATAATATCATCAACTGCTACCAAACAAACTTTTCTGCCAATAACTACATAATCCTCCGTGAGTTATTGTTATTTACTGTCACCTAGAATTCTTCCGTACTCTAGTACATACAAATAAGTATCAGAGTGTTAAGAATTGGTATTACATAAACTATTCTCGTTAACGTCTGTGTAAGTTTCTCCGACTGCTCTGAACAGCAGTAAATAAGTAGTCATGAACCAGTTCATTTACTCCCATAAATGTATAATAGTCTAGTCCCCAACAGTTATCTTGAATCACGATTAAATTCATGGACAGAATAAGAAATCACAAGAGAGAAATTTACTAATGACCAACACAAACATTGGTAAGAATTGTCGTCGTTTGAGCTATTCATCACCACCATCATCATCGTCATCATCATCAAACCGTACCTACGGCACACATTTCTTTGACACTGTCTCCCCATCCATTCCTATTTACCATCCATTTTCCAAGCATTTCGTTAGAATATGTAATTCGTAATGTAACACAATTTAATTTTGACGGTTAACGTTTAACTGTTAGAGTCATGGAAATATACAGTAGATTCAGATGAATTTGACAGGCAGGTGTTGAGGCCGAGTTGATGTGACTGTATATTCTCATTTGTTAAAGGGGCCAGGTAACTGAGCAACCGAGGGAAAGTTATTTGAGATAAAGACGCTGTTTGGACGATGCAAAATGATGTCCCCTGATTCCTCTCCATGTGCAGGTTAAATGTGGGGTCAGGTTATACAGATTTACATCAATTTTGAAATGATACCGGGTTCCTAATTCAGTTAAGAATCTAAGATGGCCGAGGAGAGAGATTTAACACCCAAGACGATGAAGAGAGAGACCAGTGAACTGAACCCGGTCAGCAGAGAGAAGAAGAAGAAGAAGAAGAAGAAGAAGAAGAAGAAGAAGAAGAAGAAGAAGAAGAAGAAGAAGAAGAAGAAGAAGATTGCGTTATAATAAGAAAGTATTCGATATATAGACTGTCAGAATATTCCTCCATCTTTAACTGCATCATAACTGGTAAATTCTGCAGTCCCAGCAGATCACGTGGTGTAGGTGGAAGAAGATGAAAAGATTGCTAATACCTGGACCTTGCCACTGAACTGAAATAACTGTGGAATTTGTGGGTGAAAGTGATACCAATTGTCGTGGATGCCTAAGAGTTTAGAAAACACAAGGGAATTGGAAATCAGAGGAAGAATTCATACTATCCACACAAAAGCATTGTAAAGATCGGCCGGAATATCCAGAAGAGTCCTGGAGAGTTGAAAAAACATGCTGTCCCTTGAAAGGCCATAACCTTACCTTGTTGTGAAAAAGTCTGAAGGCGGGTTGATAATAATAATGACTATTCTCAAATTTATAAAATTAAGTAATTGGTTTGAAACACACTCTCTCCCCTCTCCCTGTTTCTCTCTCTGTTTCACTGTCTCTGCCCCTCCCCTCCTCCTCCTCTCTCTCTCTCTCTCTCTGTTTCTCTCTCTGTTTCACTGTCTCTGTCTCTGTCACTGTCTGCCTGTCTGTCTGTCTCTCTCTCTGTTCATGTCTCTCTCTCTCTCTCTCTCTCTCTCTCTCTCTCTCTCTCTCTCTCTCTCTCTCTCTCTCTCTCTCGGCTGTCATATTCTAAACGGCACTCAGTGTGCGTAAAGAGTTGATGGATGTGGAGTATCACTATTAGGCCAACACTAGTGTGCCCATGTGTAGGAGTCCATATGTCATATTCGCTTATAGGTTTGTCCTTACTTCTTCAACAGTGCCCAGTGTGTTTTGTTGTCTCTCTTGGCTTGCGAGATAGGGTGTAAGAGTCTGTACACCTGCTGTTTTGTAGGGTGCTGGTTTCAGTATTTGGTCAAAGCAAAACACTCAGCATCCTGATATTTTTCCTAGCTAGGTCTTTCTCAAATCTTGTTTTCAGATTCCAAATGTTTCATCGATATTATATTTTGGAAATAGCTACCGCTTGGAAGAATTATCGTTTTAATTTGTAATAGAGATCACAGGTTCATATGGTAGTTAACATTATTATTAATCTGTTTTCTTTAAGCTCAGACGGTAGATAGTTCGGTTGGGAACCTCAAAGTTACTAGTTAAATACCGGCTCTCGCCAACTCCGCGTATGAGTAGCACAGGGATATGTTCGGTAAAGTGAGTAGCTGATGGTATGTATGATTGGTCTAGAGTTAGTGTAAAGAGGATAGACTCCCTCGATGTCTGTCTGATTTAGACCACCCCGACGACTTTACTTACTTTACTAATTATACCTTGGTACGTTTCTTTTTTTCGGAATTACAGGGATCTATAACCTTTTTTCTAGAATAATTATATTAGATTCTCTCTATTCCTGGCACCGATTTTAGAAGGGAGATCTATTTTCCATTTGCTCATTAACCTGTTAATAGGAGTAAATGCCTTTAGCGCATGTTGACAATGCTTTTAGTAGATAAGATATTGCAGCCGAGTTATAGTAACAGTTCTACTAATTTCAGAGACTTGTCCATTAAGAAGCTGGAATTCAGTCTTCCATACATAGTTACACTATTGTTTCCAGGCCAATTTTATGCAATGTTAAGTAAACCTTGTTTTGATAAGATGATCTATTTGAATTTCAAAGTTCTAAAGAATTGTCATACTTCTTTTTACAAGGATAGTGTGTACTTATATCATTGTCTGCTCAATAGAATGTTAAACATTTGTTCAATTTTCAATGAATTACTTCTTATACACAGTGATTTTCTATCTTTATACAACTTTTGAACTTTTATCATCATTTACCACTGGTCTTTCCTTTTCAGTTCATTTATTCGTTTTGGCTTTGTTCTTATCTTCCTCTTTTATTTTACTTTTACTTCCTTTTTCCTGGTCATTTTTATCTTATGATCTTCCTAATTATTTTCTTTCCTACATTATATATTTCAGAAGACCTACCAGGAATCACTAAAGCTATATACATCTTACACTGTTGTAATGGTTATCATCGTAGAAAATAGACACGCCAACTCGATTTCCAATCCTGGATGATGCATTAATACCCTTGGGAAAGGTATACATCCACCTAACCTGTTAAATGCCAAGGTGTTCTTAAATGATAAGCCTCTTAAAAAAGTTCACATAGAGGCCAATGCATCTTGCTGTCTGCTGCAAACTATGCAGCAGAGATTTGGCTGGAGCATGAGTATTTGTGCGAACTACAACAAATTAATGCTTCCGGATTACGTTATATATATATATATATATATATATATATATATATATATATAATATATATGAATGATTTTATATGAAAATGATGACTTACCGGTAAAATTGGTCACTAACCGTCACAGCCACAAAATAAACGTGTCTATTCCGCTGCAATTAACCAATATCTTGATTAATGCGGTGGATTTAACCCTGACGATCCTTATGTTCAGTCGGTAGAGCGTTCGGCTAGAAACCACAAGGTTCCTAGTTCGATACCGACCCTCGCCAACTCAGCGTATGAGTAGCACAGGGATCTGTGCGGTAAAGTAAGGAACTGATGGTAGGTGTGGCGCTCCACCTCAGATGGTAAAACAATCTCCTTGGTTTAGCGCTATTCAAAAGGGGATAGACTCCCTCGCTGACTGGCTGATACCGACTTTAGACCGCCCCGACGACTTTACTTTTTTACTTATATATATATATAAGGTGAGTGAGAGGAATCTGTTCTCGCCTCTTTATATCTATAGATTCATCAGTCTATATATATTTATATTTATCTACATTTCTCACGATCTTACGTATTTTATTTTACTCAGGTGGGTAATACATACATACATACATACATACGTATCCTTTTGTGTGTGTGTGTGTGTGTGTGTGTGTGTGCATTTGGAACATGCTTTGATTTCTTTTTAAATGGAATATCAATCTTCGTAGTTTTTTTAATGTCAATTCCATCCTTGTAGAAAGAGAGTAATAATACTATTTAACCCATAGCTGAGGGATAGGGGGGGGGGTCATACCTTTCCCAAGTGTATTAGTCCGAAAGTCAACGCAATGGCACGACTGGAGTTTGAAATCGTTTACAACGATGATAACGTCCAGCACGTCAGCCACAAAGCCAAGAGGATGCCTCCGGAACATAGATTTACAGAAGAATCCAAGTATATAGATCAGTATAAACAAAGAAAGGGAAAAGGTAGAAAGGTATAATTGCTGTGAAACCATACAATAATATTGACACGGCTACAGCTTGGAAGACCTCCCGTTTTAATTCATCAAAGAGATCACAGGTCTATATCGTCGATAACATTATAAAAGTTTGGAAATCTAAATTATGTTTTCTTATAAGATTTATAAAATGTCATACGTTGATGCGCTTTTTTTTTCAAATGAGGGTGACCTATAAAATTCCTTTTACGAAATAATTTTATTAGGTTTTTCTATTCATGACACCAGGTTTAAAAACGAGGTGTCAAATTTTCATGAATACGCACATTTATACATCTGCCGTAATTTTTCCCCGGTCGATACAAATATAAATACAAAATATAATTGAAAAGTTTCAAAAGAGCTTGATACGACCGTTTCGCTTAATATCGCGAGTGTTTAATATCATGGGAAATAACGCTAATATCATATATCTATGATCAAACACAAAATGAACGAAAAATGATAAAAAATGCAAGTGAAGATTAACAAAAGGCAAAAGGCAAAAAAAAAATTTTAATTTCTGATCGATGCTAAAGTTTTAGACATAAATGCATCTATGTATCTATGTATCTATCTATCAATCTACCGATGTATCTTTCTTGGTTAATCCATATATATATATATATATATATATATATATATATATATATATATTTCACAACCAATCAATCAATCAATCAATCTATATCTATATATATATATATATATATGTGTGTGTGTGTGTGTGTGTGTGTGTGTGTGTACTCGTCTGTGTGTGTGTTCATATGTGTATATAATTGGTTTAATTTGTGTATAATTGGTCAATTAAAATCATAAATTCACTATATTTATATACGCGTTATATTAATATATATATATATATATATATATGTGTGTGTGTGTGTATGTATGTGTGTGTGTTTGTATATATGCATATATGTGTGTA
>CM042139.1:140496479-140521479 GCA_023376005.1 Doryteuthis pealeii | reverse complement strand
ATAACTGATTGGCGATACAAGGGTTGTTTTTTTGTAAAATTATTAGTGTATTAGCTTTTCCCCAGTACAAAACCTCGGTGTATCGTCGTCTGTCTTTCTTCTTCTCTTTCTAAGTAGCTAAATTACTCAAAGTGTTTATTTTTCATCTCCTATATATATATATATATATATAATATATTTTTTTTTTTTGGGGGGGGATATGTGCTTAATTGAAGTCATACCTAATTTTTGAAAATTAATTAGTTAATAATTAATGAATTTAGGCGGGCATATATGTTCAAATGTAAGGCTAAACAAATCGAGAAAATGTCAATCCCTGAATGAACATTTCGACCTATTAGGTCTCATCAGCAAGGTTATAGACATGGGAGACTGCTCCGTCTGTGACTCGAAGCCTCGACTGTCAAGCTGACAGGCGAAGTCTCTAACCGTTACACTAGCTTGCCATTCCCACATTCTTCGTTCGTTTTGAAACTTATTTATATTCCACTTTTTATTGACTTGCTACACGACAGTATGAGGTTAAGTAAACAAACAAATGTGTTTATTTTATATGGCTTTAAGCCGGCAATTTTTGGAGGATATGTGCCTAATTGAAGTCATACCTAATTTTTGAAAATTAATTAGTTAATAATTAATGAATTTAGGTGGGCATATATTTTCAAATGGAAGGCTAAACAAATCGAGAAAATGTCAATCCCTGAATGTACATTTCGACATATTAGGTCTCATCAGCAAGGTTATAGACATGGGAGACTGCTCCGTGTGTGACTCGAAACCTCAATATATATATATATATATATATATATATATATATATATATATGTGTGTGTGTGTGTGTGTGTGTGTGGTGTGTATGTATGTATGCCTATCAAATTTTCCCCGCATCTGTAAAATGTTCGTGGTTTTTTTACCTGGTTCCCTATTGCAAAAGGATCAAATACCAATCTCAGGGTTATAGATGATGAAACTAGTTACAATAATAAACAAAATCAAAAGCAGAAAAGGTTCAAAGATCGAAGAAATGTCTTCTGAAATATAGGAACACATGGAAATTCGTTGATATACTTTATGCAACACCGTGTATAAGCAAAACACAATAGAGAAATATAAGAAAACCTGCCGCATATTCTTACCGGGGAAAGGTAACCTCGCAATCTCTTACTGGGAGAAATGCTATGTTTATAATGTCCTATTCAATCATAAACTACCTGAAGAAAAAAATCAGAACTGATTGCGTAGAAAATGCATCCAATCAACGTGCGAAAAGTCTCGAGCAACAACAATTTTGTTTGTAGATTTCTTAATTTGAATCCATAAGCCGAGGTAATATAAAGTAAAACACTTGGTTCCAGTTGTAAAAGAACTTAAAGTAAACAAGTGAGTAAACCGATAAGTCCTTGTGGGATAGTGTGTCCTTTAGGTCCGACGTCCAAGATGGTCCAAGTGTGAATGAGTTAAGATTAGAATCAGGCCTCTATAAATACACCAACAGCAGCAGCAGCAGCAGCACTGCTAGTGATTTGATAATAGGAATCTTCGGTGGTCACGTGGTAGTCAACGAGTCTATATTCAGAAGTGACCCATTAACACACGCCTTATATACTCAAAAAACTCCAACATTAGCATCTAGTCTCCGCCCTAAATTTTACCACTATAATGATGATCTACAAAGACATGAAAACGCTGGTTCGTTCACCTGATGGTGACGCTAATATTTTGGACATTATCACTAGAGTCTTAGAAGGTGACATATAAGCAACATTTCTCTAAAGTCTCACTACATTGAATACTGTGAACGTCAATCTTATTATAATGGAGATTGTGTGTTTTTCTGTCTGTAACCGAAACTATATTACTATTCAAGTCACAATTCCCTTAGTTATTTACGTCACATTCTACAGGATTTTATTTTTATTTAAACCTCAATTATTAATAAAATTGTTTTACATTATTAATACTGTTGACAATATCTACATAAGAATAACATGCAATTGTATTTATATACACAACAAAATAGCGGTTTACAGTGTGAATGGGAAGGCTAATTTGCATATTGATATATTCGTATTACTGATTTCTAATTGTTTGATTTTATCTTAATGAATATTAGCAAAAATCTCGTGGATAAATCTTAAAAGAAAACCGTTAACAAGAATAAATAACAGTATTTTATTCTTTACTTCCTATTTTAACTGAATAGTTAAATTAGGATTATTTAGCAATGAAAGACGGGAGTGGGGGAAGAGTAAGTTTCAGTTGTTCTATTTTTTGATTATACACCCTCAGTTTCAAATCTTTTTATCTGCATTCTTATTTAGTTTCATTAGCCTTTCTAAATTAATCTAATATGTTATTACATGAAAACTTAAATACTTGCACCCAGAGGGTGCATACATTTGCTAGTCTTATTATAATGGAGATTGTGTGTTTGTCTGTCTGAAGCCGAAACTAAATCACTACTCAAGTCACAATTCCCTTAGTTATTGACGTCACATTCACCATGAATTTATTTTTATTTAAACCTCAGTTATTGGTAAAATTGTTATACTTTATTAATACTTTGACTTTATCTACATTCTAATAACATGCATTGTATTTATATATGCAACAAAATAGCGAGTTACAGTGTGAACAGGAAAGCTAATTTGCACGCTTGGTATTATTGATTTCTAATTGTTTGTTTTTTTCTTAATGAATATGAGCAAAAAACTCGGGATAAATTTAAAGAAACCCTTTAATATAAAGAAATAACAGTAATTTTATTCTTTACTTCCTAATTTAACTAAATAGTTAAATTAGGAAAATTCAGCAATAAAGGAGGGAGTGATGAAAAATGATGGAAGACTTAGTTTCAAAGTTGTTCTATTCTTCGATTATACCCCTCTGTTTCAAATCATTTTATTTGGATTTTATTTAGTTTCAAAAGTATTTCAAATTCACATTACATTAAAATTCAAATACTTGCACCCGGAGGGTGCATATATTTGCTAGTATATATAATGAAAGAAAATGGTTTCACAAAAAAAACAGTTAAAAAGTAGACGATATTCCATAGAGATAATTACGGATGCAGACTAAGAAGACATAACATCACTCACAAATAAAACCTGTCGAAGCCAAATCCCAGCTGCATAAACTGTAGTAGGTGGAAAGAGTCATTGTTCTCTACGTGAACTCAGATAACATAGTGTTCAGGTGTTTTAAACAAGATGGTCTCATTTCCACTTTGAATGGTAAATCTCTGAAATTAGTAAACAAGTTCAAGTACTATGATTGTAATAAATCATTTACTGAAACGATGTCAACATACGCATAGAGAATATATCGACTAGTATTGACAGGTAATTTATATTTATGGAAATCTGATATTTGATAAAAATAAAGTGGGACATCTTTCAAGCTGTGGTCGTATCAGTACTACAATATAGCTGCATACGAACCAAACGCTTGGACAAAATGATAGACAAAAATTTTACAAGGATGCTGTGAGCTGTTTTGAAAAATCAAGAAATAATCCGCCTACAAAACAGCAACTGCACGGTCACTTATCTCTCATCTCACAAACCATCCAAACAAGGCAAACAAGACATGCTGATCCGTGGTTACGGACTAACTGACCAAACACCTAGCTGGAGGTCCAAGTTGTTGTCGCGGACTAGATTGTCAACCTTATTAAGTACCGTGACTAGTGTAGGACAACGCTTGGCAACATGATTCCCGGATACGGTCATGAGAGATATCCACGGCGCTATAGGACCACAGTGTGTATAGCTCTAAGAAATATATCGAGGCGTACCGTAGTGGTGAAATGGTTAGCATGCTTGAGTCGCAGATACATTACTACTGAATAGGGATTTAAATCCCCGCTGGATGACCCAAACATGAAATCTTGTGTCATCCTCCAAATAGCGAACGGTTGGGTAACGAAAGGTGTCCTATCATGGCGTAAGTATATCTACTGAATAGCGAGTTTGGTCCTCGTTGGATACCCCATACAGGTAACCTTGTGTCATATCCTACCCATAGCGTCCGGTTGGGTAAATGCCCTCTTTATTGAAATGTTATTTTTTCCATTAATTCTTTCTTAAGATATTCCTTCATAGCAATGTAACTTATTTACAATATTACAGAGGAAGTATACGAAACTGTTCTCTCTTTAAGTAGGAAGCCCTGAGAAATTAATTGTATGAAGCAACAGAGTATATATATATATATATATATATATATATATATATATATATATATATATATACGTATAAGAAGGCGGTGTTTGATATGTAGACCTTCTCTTTATCATCATTTATATATATATATATATATATATATAATATATATATATATATATATATTTATATATATATATAATATTAATATATATATATATATATATATATATATATATATATATATATTATATATATATATATAAATGATGATATAAAATCATCTAGTCAATGGTAATATTAATTCCTGGGTGTGACCTTGCCTTCTGTTATCCTGCGACGGGATACACGGCAATACAGGTTAGGTGGCTGCGCAGTTTGAATTAATATTACCATTGACTGGATGATTTGGCATTCTCCGTTTGTGGCATGGGCTGGTGGCCCAGTGTGTTGGGTCCCGGCTCTTCACGCTGTGGTCCGCTGGTTCAATCTCTAGTGGCGGAGATTGTGGTATGCACTGCTGATGAGACCAAAGGAGGTCGAAACAGCTGTCCAGTGCTCCGGATGTCGCAAATGGTGTTTGCCGAGTTGTCTGGTCGTGGTAATATGATTCAATTATATATAATTCCTCAATAAAATTTTATATATATTATATATATATATATATATATATATATATATATAATATATATATATATATATATATATATATATAATATATATATATATATATATATATATATATATATATATATATATATATATATATTATATATATATATATATATATATACTAAGGCGTATGAAATTCTAATGAGTCGTGGATTGAATTTAATAAGCATAAAGGACTGACCGTTCATTACCCGCCTATATTACCAGAAAATCAATTTGCTATACATAAATAGGTATCGTGAATTGATACTATATATCCTAATATAACCTTTTCTATTTATCAACGTCTATACGTTATAATGCTAAAATATGATATTTATCTAATCAAAAGAGGTAATTCAATCACTGGCAAAGATAATTTTTTCAATACATATCAATATGTATTCAAATGAAATTTGTTAATTTAAAATCATGTAACCCACGCAGTTGATATATTGACAACTTTCGCGTTTGGAATATATGGCAAATGTTCATAATTTAATTATCTGCATAGAAAACGAAGTTGCATTAATATTTATACAGTTTCCATTTTGAATTTAACACGGAAGTGGCTCAAATCTGTTCTCTCCTAATTAACAATAGAAATAATATTGACAATAAAACAACAGCTAAAATCGTTAAGCTAAAAGTCAGACGAGATATCTATCTATACATATATAAAAGGCAGTCGTGTGTATGTGTATGTCTGGAGGAAACTTCGAAAATAAAACAATTAACGACAAAGTAAATATATATACACATTAAATATCACCAGGGTTTGGTTTTTGAGCAAAAATGATAGAGATTTGATTTATATTCGTGAATATGATTAAAAAATAAATTTAAATGATAACAGCATGGATTTTTTTCATTTAATGATTTAGATAGTAGACATTAACATTTCTTATAATGTTGTTCTCACTGTGTGGTACTGACTTCCTTGTTCTTCTCTGATGGAAAATCTAATATGAAACTGGATATTTGTTAATATGTGAGAGTATTTGTGATACTTGTATGAGTTTACCCTTTTTACCTTAATTTCCCACGTGTTCTCTATGCATATCAGTGGGAGTATTCATCTCGCAAAGATGATTACGTAACTCACGCCAGAGTTGGATTATCATTAAATTTGTATATTAGGTTGGTTTCTATTTTTAAAAGCTTGCTCGAATTCATATCTCTTCTAGTTGAAATACAAACAGACACACACACACACACACACAAACACACACACACACACACACATACACACACACACACACACACACACACATATATATATATATATATATATATATATATATATATATATATATAAAGGAAATGAAAGACCCTGTATGCTGTGTTTAAATGAGAAATTAAAAATAGCAGAATGCAGAGACACAGAGAAGATATTGAACTCGCGATTTGAGTTAACAAACAAATGTAGATATTTAAATAAACATAGACTGCGCCAGGTAGGTTCTGGAATTACGTGGGGTGGTACACCCACCTACTTGAGAATGGATACAGCCGGGATGTTAATAAGAGTAGATGACTGGGAAAAGTGATTATTCCCTGATGAATTGCTCCGGCATGAAACTAAAGTTGGAATTTTTATAACACTCGCTTTAAAAAAAAACGTATATATATATGTAAACAAGGTTTGTTTAGAATGGCTTTTTGCCGATAATTTTTGGGAGAATAAGTGCTTAATTGGAGTCGGACCTAATTTTGAAAATTAATTAATTAATAATGAATTAGGCGGGAATACCTATTAAATGTATGGCTAAACAAATCGAGAAAAATCAATCTCTGTATGTACATTTCGGCCTATTAGGCCTCATCAGCAGAGCTATAGATCGGAAGACCGCCCTGTGCGTGATTTGAAACCGGACTGCCAAGCTGACAGGCCGATCCCATAACCTCTACACTAAACGGACATCTTAGATTTTATGATTTGTTTAGAGTAGGTTAATATTCCTCTTCTAGTGACTTTTATTACACGACGATATGATAAGTTGTAAACAAGGTTTGTTTAGAATGGCTTTTTGCCGATAATTTTTGGGAGAATAAGTGCTTAATTGGAGTCGTACCTAATTTTGAAAATTAATTAATTAATAATGAATTAGGCGGGAATACCTATTAAATGTATGGCTAAGCAAATCGAGAAAAATCAATCTCTGTATGTACATTTCGGCCTATTAGGCCTCATCAGCAGAGCTATAGATCGGAAGACCGCCCTGTGTGTGATTTGAAACCGGACTGCTAGACAAACACGGGATGTTATGGAAACTTGATGTTTATTGTCGACGGTGCAACGTTTCGGTCTCTTATTAAACCATCATCAGGACTTGGATATATTTCTTACTCCAATGATGGAAATTCTCAAAATGCTAAAAACGGAAGGTCGTCAGTAGGGGGAGGTGTAGTTGGGGGTGGTTAGTGGATTCTTTTTCTCTCTGGAATGGGGAGTGCCGAAATGGTGAATGGTGGTACCACAGGTGTTAGATTGTGGGGATTGGTTAGCTAAATATGTGTATGTGTGTGTGTGTGTGTGTCTGTTTAATTGTTTTTTTGTTTATGTGTGATTGGGAACTGGATTTGTCGTTAAGTTATATGTGTGTTGTTGGTATGTTGGTGTGATTTTTTAAAATTTATTTTTTATTTTTTGTAAGGGTAAGATTTGTTAAAATTGTAAGTGAGCATATGTATAATGTTATATACTATTATTATCACACCAACATACCAACAACACACATATAACTTAACGACAAATCCAGTTACCAATCACATATAAACAAAAAAACATGACATGGTATATGGATAAACCAGAATCTGTTCGTAAGAATGAAACGCATAAAATTCTCCGGGACTACCAGATAAAGATCGATCACAGCCAGAAGACCAGACCTAGTATTGATTAACAAAAAAAGAATTATCAACTGGTAGATTTTGCAGTTCCAGCAAATCATAGGGTGACGATGAAGGAAAACGAAAAGATAAACAAAGACTTGGAACATGCCTGAGAATTGAAAGACCTGTGAAATATGAAGTGAAAGTGATACATATTGTTGTTGGTGCGCATGGAACGGTTCCAAAAAGCTTGGGAAAAGACTCGAGGAACTGGAAATCAGAGGAAGAATCGAGACCATACAACTGAAATCGGATAGGATACTCAGAAGAGTCTTGAAGAGCTGAGGAGACATATTGTCACTCAGACTCCAGTGAAGGACTATTAGCTAACGCTGGTGTGAAACCTGGATAATAATAATAATAATAATAATAATAATAATAATAATAATAATAACTTTGGGACTCATTAAATAATCTTGGAATTTCAAATAAAACGGATCACACATTCATGGTTAGTCCAATCGTAAATTTACAGGATAAAATGACTTAACGTGAGCAGACTACAAAGTGAAAGAGAGCTAAAACATAGACAAGTACTTAGACCTTGCTCGAGAGCAGAACAAATTGAGGGATATGAAGATGGCAATTGTAGATGGAATGGTAGCAACCTTGCTTAAATACTTCAAAAACAGACTGTAATAATTGGAGAACAAAAGAATGGTCGTGACCATACAGACATCAACATTGTCAAGATCGGTTAGAATATTAAGACAAATCCTGATGACCTGAAGAAAACTTGCTATCATTCAGACACCAGAATTGAATTACCAGCTAATGCTGGTGGGAAAAACTTTCAAGATGTGAAATAATGATAAGCCCTAGCGGCATGATGAAAACTAGATGCCTTGAGGCAACCGCTCAATATTGGATGGTTTTGAAGATTTTGAAAAGCAGAGCAAGTTGAAAATCCCAAACGGCAAATAACCAATACAAATATATCGTCTGATATGCTACTCGTTCAAATGTTTATAATTTCTGTAAAATTTTGTTTTCAAGTCTACCACTTGCTAAATTTGGCCATTCTTCCAAGTAGCATATGCACAAACCAGTATCCGCCCAACAGAATGAAACGCATACAATTTTCTGGAACTTTGAGATACAAACACACCACGTAACCCCGTCCGGAAGATCAGGCCTAGTGTTAATAAACAAGAAACAAGAACTTGTCATAAAGTGGATTTTACTATTCCGGCTGATCACAGTTTGAAAATAAGATAAAAAAAACCCAAAGATAGACAAAGATTTGGACCTTGGATGAGTACAACAAATGTGGAACATGATGTTGAAGGTGATACCATTTGTAGTTGGCACACTTGGAACGTTCTCAAAAGCTTTGAAAAAAGACTAGAGGATTGAAATCAGAGAAACATTCCGGATCATCTATATAACAACCTGGGTTAGAATATTCATATTAATCCTAGAAAAATGTGAATACTGTCAAACAGACCACCTCCTAACCATGGTTAAAAGTCCCGAAGTCAGGGATATAATAATAATAATAATAATAATAATAATAATAATAATAATAATAATAATAATAATAATAACGAAAAGATCGACAAATACTTGGACCTGGCTAGAGAGCTGGAAAAACTGTGAAACAGTGGAAGGTAAACGTCATAACAATCGTAATTTGAGTCCTGGAAATGGTCACAATGGGTTTGGAAAAGAGACTGGAGGAATTGGAAATCCGAGGTAGAGTCGACGTCATACTCAAAATCTCATTGTTAAGATAAGCGAAACTATGCATAACTGTCCTGGAAACCTGAGAAGACTTGCTGTCGCCCAGCCTCCAGTGAACCACCACTTTAGGCAGGTGTGAAAAACTCTCAATAATAATAATAATAATAATGCTGGACTGTCCTCATTATAAGAAACTCGGGACTATTCTTAAAATGGACCAGAGGGTAATCCGACGGTGTAACGTAGCGGCTCCAATTAGGGATCTACGTTACGTAGCGCACCACTTCGTAATATTTGACGTAGTGCCTTTCCTTTCACGACACTAAATAGGGATCTAAGTTGCGTAGTGGTTTTTTTTATTGCGTCTTCCAAGTGCACCAAAATGCACGCACTGTTAATTTCACCCATGTTGCTCGACGCTTTCAAGTCATATATCTTCTGGGGTTTGTTTACAACTAACCCGTAGATTCCAGTAGTGATCGTATGTAGTCCGCAACCCTTCCTCTCTTCTTTTGGTCAAGGGAAGATATCACTTTACGCACGCCGCGTGCTTCTTCGTTACGGCCAATTGACTTTATCCATGGGTCGTCCCCTTTACGATAGTTACTTTACTATCTTGTTTGCGTCGTGAGTCCATTCATAAAACGGTTTCTTTCGTCGTAAATAGAGAAAATTAATAACACCGGGTTTACTTCTCAGAAGTTTATTATATTCCAAACTTCCTATAACTTTTGAGAGAGAGAAGGAGAGAGATTTCGTTAACATATATGTTTTTCTTTTAGTAATTCTTAGTTATCTCAATGGTCAGTACTCCAGCGACTTCGTTAATAATAATAATTGTTTTCACCTTCGTCTCGCGTAAAAGATTAAAATTCAGGTTGAGTACTTAGCGACATCAGTTCATCAACTGCCACGTGCGGCCTCCTGGCTCTGAAATCTTCTCTGACTGGACCCGATCTCTGCCTGACTCTCCCTCTCCGATCGCAGACTCTAACTGACTCTCACCCCTCACTGACTCGTTAATATAGTGTGTCTGAATAATCTTCCAGAAGTTTCTTTCTCTAGAATTTTCGAGCTCTTTCTGGACCGAATCGAATGTTCGATTCCTTCGAATCTCACTGGTCAACCAGAGTTCACCAGCCTAAAGATCAAAGACTTCTTGGAGTCACTCATCCTATTTTTTCGTTAAACATAGACTTATCGTCTCCTTTCTCTCGTTAAAAGACGTTATCTTTCCTAACTACTTTTTCGGTGATTCTACAAAGACCACCCAGTAATCGGCAGTACATTTTTCTAAAGGTTTTACCTAAGTCTGGCACAAGGCCACAAATATAGGTGCTAGGTGGCGATTACGTAACAACGGATAGACCAAAAGACAAGAAAAATATTGACGATACACAAGGCATTACACATAAGAGATGATAGAGGCAGGATATATGTTACAACAAAGAAAGGTAGAAGAGGTCTCGCCAACATTTAGAATTACATAGATAGAAAGGACTCGAAGAATACACAAAAAGAGCAAGGAATTATTAAATACGCCAGTCAATAACAGCAGCTGCAACATATGGAAAAGCAGTAAAATATCAAAAACAGTAATGGGAAGAAAAGCAATTATATGGATACTTCAGACAACAAATTGGGGAGATTGCACATGAAAATACATGGTTAAGCAAGGGAAACCTGAAGAGAGAAACAGAGTCACTTATAATTGCAGAACAAAGAAATGCCCTAAAGACAAATTATATCAAAGCAAAAATTGATAAGACACAACGGAACAACAAATGTAGGAAAGCAGCAATACTTGGCATAATATATGATAAATATTACATCACTCAGAATCTCCCATTAACAATATTAAGTGATGTATATATATATATACCCAAACCTCCGCTTCGAGCAGCAATGAACAAACAGATCTATTTTAATTAAAGGAAATCTGGTTCAGGGCTTTCCTTCTCCTAGATTAATTGCCATACCAAGGTTAACTTTTTACTTACTTTAAACCACTCACAGCGGCTCTCCCACTACTCCAAGCCAAGTACAAAAACTGATGGGTATTTCATTATTATTGAGCAGAAGGACTCAGTTTACAATGATAATAGAGCTTATTTGAATAGAATGAGTTCTGTGATGAATAGAAAATGAACCTTAAAATATCCCATCATATAGGTAAAAAAAAGGAAAAAAAAGAAAGAAAAGGAATTGGTACAGCAGTGGGGGAAAGTTCGTAGGGAAAGAGTTAAAGAATCCATCTGCGCTACTTTTTACCCACAACTAGAGGAGGAATAGCTGGATTCATAGCTTTACCCAATATATTTACCGAACACGTTCGGCGTCGGTAGGATGCGACGATGGGTCACAAGTATGGGGCATCCATCGAGGATCAAACTCGATACTCAGTGGTAATGGATCAAAACTAGCTTACTAATTCTTACACCACAATGGGAGCTTTCATTTAACGAATCCGTTCACCATGTGAAACAAGGTCGTAAGTGGAGGTTATCCAGCGACGGTCGAACTCGCTATTTAGTAGTAATGGATTTCCTACCTATTACACCACAATAAGACGCCATTCTTACCCAACCCGGTGATCCCGAGCAGGATCTGACACACGGTAAGTATGGGGTATCCACCGAGGATCGAACTATCTATTCAGTAGTAATGAAGTCGTGTTCTAAACTTTACACCACAATGAGACTCTCTTTCTCTACCAACTCGTTCCTACAGACAGGATGTGATGAAAGGTCGGAAGTATGAGGCATCCGGTGTGAATTGACATCTCTATTCAGTAGTAAAGGATCTGCCAGAGTAGCTTGCAAACGATTACTCCAGAATTGGACGGCCAACTTTTCTAAAGAATATTAGATTCATGTAAAATGCAAAAAGCCTCGTCTAAGATTTGAAATCGGTTCGCCGAATCCATTTCTTTCGACGATAAGCTTTAAGATACGATCGCCTCTGTCCGGTTTATTGATGTATCTATGTATATACTTGCATGCAGACCGACAAATATAGATTGGAAAGACATACCAAATAAAAGTAATAACGTAACAGAGTTCGGTCAGAAGCAAAAATGTCAGATTAACGTAATCAGCCGAAATATCACGTTCAGGGAAATGTTGAATTATACGAAGAAACGACAAATCTATATATAAACCAGAACATTCAGAGCACGAGACAGTGTGATCCAACGTGGCAGGCAAGCAGGATCAGACCATTCAGTGAGTAGTAGGTAAAAAGACAAGAGTAGACTGTTTCTCATACCAAACGATAGTTCACCCATACCCTGTAACACAAAAATCTCAGACTCAATTCTTGCCCTGTCGTCGGAGTTTAGAATATGTTGTATATATCCATTGCAGATGTGTATGCATTTACCCAACTACTCCGCCACTGGTAGGATGTGACACAAAGTCAATTTTCAAGCTGGTTTGAATTCATAGTTTTCCTTCTCCAAGACTAGTTGCCTAAACATATCTAAAGAACCCAGTTTGCCCTACTATTTATCAATAACTGGGGCTGGTGAGGAACAGATGGACTAATGCCTTTTGCGAGAACGAAGTGGAAGGCAAACAACCCCGCTCTGTAACACACAAACAATATCCCAGTCTCAATTCTTGACCTGTCGTCGGGGTTTAGAATATGCTGAACATATGCATCGCAGATGTGTATATATTTACCCAACTACTCCACCACGGCTAGGATGTGACACAAAGTCAATTTTAAACGAGGTAAAACTGGTTTGAATTCAGAGTTTTCCTCCTCCAAGACTGATCATATCTAAAGAACCCAGATTTTCCTACTATTTACCAATAATTGGGGGCGAGGAGGAACAGATGGTCTCATGTCTTTCGCAAGAACGAAGTGGAAGGCAACCGGCCTCACTCAGGATTCGAACTCAGCTCACCCAGTTCATTTCCTAAGACGATAACCGTTATGCGATATACGTTCAACGACACCGTATTACTGACACAGCTATATCTTGGAAGAAATGTATATCGGCGTTAACCTGTCAATAGAAATATATCCCTTACCTATGTTTATGTTGACGTCGTTTTCAGTCGATAAGATATTGTCACCAAAGTATACGAACTAGTATACTGATTTCATGAATTTGCCCTTTAATCTAATAACTTGAATTAAACTAAAAGTTAAAATCCATGGATTTATTTTTATGTATAGTTTTAAATATAATCGAAAAAGAGAAACGTTTTCATAAACAAAATTAATTCTTTAAAAAAAGGATAAAAATAAATAAAGGAATCTACGGTATTATAAAATTATGAATCGGCAAGTAAAGTGTAGATAGAAGTAAAACGTGAATTCCAAAAAGAAATGTACCCAATATAAAATAAAATAGATGTAATGTATTTAAGAGGATAAAAGAAAGAAAAAACTTTACCTTGAAGCGGTGATAAAACATGGAAATACTACAAATTGTCACAATGACATACCAATGATAAAATATTTTTACGTTAGAGAACGTGTGAATTTAAGAAAAATGATCATAGAAGAAGAGATTTAAAAGGTTCTGAAAAAAAGGTTTATTAACATCTTATATGGTGTATATAATTCAGTATACAATAAAATATTGTGCATTTTAGAAAAAATGCAATCTGTTGATCATTACAAACAATAAATGTGATAAGATAAATAATAATAATGAATAAAGGGAAACAAGTAACAACATAGGGATTAGAACTACCCAATTAAGAAAAACGCAATGTTATATTGTCGGAGGAGGAGAATAAAGAGATTTAAAAAGAAATGACTGATCAACAGCAAATCTTTACCGTGGTTAACAAATACATAACAAAATTGACCCCACACATCGATGAGTAGAAAAGAATAAAAACTCCAGAGAAAGTGGCGACGATTGAATGTGGATGAAGATGGCGCTTAGATAAAATCTAAGGAATTTTGACAAAGAAATGTCCGGGAATGGAAGGACGTCGATACTGGATTATCGACCGGAAGGAAAGGCGTGGTTATGTAACCGTAGATGTTCTGACCAGATGAAGCCGTAGTCACAAATTCTGTATGGGTGTCGGAGGGATGAGCTTGGCCTCATGGAAATTTCGGAATGCTATATAGCTAGTTAGAATGTTGATCGGGGAAGAGTGTGGATGGAAGTTCAACCGAAGATAACTCTCGTCGACCTCCGTGTATGCAGTCCTAACATCTTCAACTTTATTTTATTATCCACATTTGTCGCAAGTCGAGGAATAAAGATGCATTTTTATGTGTTCGCCGTTTTTTTTTTTCAATTCCAGCTGCAACCCGATACGAAGAATTTAAAATCAGAATTCCACAGCAAGAAAATTGGAGAAAAACCTACAAATACCTGGAAATATTTGAAGCGGATACCATAATGAAAATTGTAATGAAGAAAAAATAAAGAAATAATACTTCAAAATAAACTATCCGAAGTTAAACTTTACAGATTGAACTTAATAAAAATGATAAATATGTTTGCAGGTGTAGATTGGATAAATATATTATTGGCATATTATGAAGTTTGTTAGAAATGGCACGAAAACCATTGAGACAAAAACGTGTAATTGGCGTGTGATGACCCCGAGGGCAGTTGAGAGTATGGCTTCCATTGAACTAGAAGATCACGAAAAACTAATTTATCGTATCTTTAGTAGGTTTAAAGTCACTGATGAGAACGCATCAATATCTGCCACGGTCTGCTGACACCCTACAATTTCAAAAGGGTTAATGTTGCATAGAAATCATTAGGAAATAAAGGAATCAGGAGTTGTTATTCATACACATATCGAGGTCGCGAGAATAACGAACAGACGGGAATTACAAGATAAGGGAGTTTCTAGAGATACGATACAGTGAAAATAACAGACACACAAGATGGCCACTGGAAGGGACGCGACGACAACAGAATAACGAAAGAGGAGATGGGCCATGGGTAATCATTCGAGTAAAGGCTATGAAACAGTCTCTCTCTCTCTCTCTCTCTCTCTCTCTCTCTCTCTCTCTCTCTCTCTCTCTCTCTCTCTCTCTCTCGTGTGTGTGATTCTACCAAAGACAACGTAACACTTGGCCTTTTGATCTGATGCCAACGTTCAATATTCACCTCTGTATTCTACAAGAAACACGTATCACAGGCAACTTTACTTTTCGTAACATTGAGAAGGCGAATTCTGACGAACTAATCTTGTCGTATTCACTCTCCGCCGCCCTTCCCCGCTCTGTCCAAACGTCTCCTTTTATACTAGGTCTGGCCGAGTTTTTCATACGTCACAACTCTCGTCTCGCCAGCCACGAGACTCGCAACCTACAAATCGCGGCCTCAAGGACACTCACACTTTCACCTCCTTCACAACTCGTGTCGTGCCCACCTCGAACTCGTCACGTTTCAACTTTTCTGCTCCCGCCCACACACACAACATGCCACTCGCTGTCTCTTCGACCGACGGACCTTTGCTGGCTCATCAAAGGTTTGTGGGTTTTGCCGTTCGGTCTCCCTCTGTTAAAATATTTAGGACCTTTCCGAACAAGACAAGAGAATAGCTTATAAACAAGGACCGCAGCACGACGAACGTGATGACCGTGCAAAAGTTTATATTGAGCAACGTATGGAAATAGCAACGTAGGGACACGAAGAATATTCAATTAAAAGTGATACATTCATAGATAAAATCTAAAACTACACATATATTATAAAGTAGTTTTGCTCAGTCGGTAGAGCGTTCGACTAGGTACAACAACATCCTGGGTTCGATACCGGCCCTCGCCAACTCAGTGTATTAGCACAGGGATCTGTGCGGTAAAGTAAGGAGCTGATGGTAGGTGTGGCGCTCCACCATAGCTGTATAAAATAATATCCTTGGTCTAGCACTAGTGGAAAGGGGATAGACCCCCTCACTGTCTGACTGATACCGACTCTAGACCACCCGACGACTTTTTATACAATAGTGTAACATGTATAGAAAAAGGAAATGGTGGCTAGAGTTCAAATCTTGGACAAGGTTGTTTGTGTTTCACCTTGCGATAATTTCTTTAGGAAAGGCAGGACTCCATATGTTCTCTCTGCAGCTATAGGTACAATTAAGTGCAGACGGATCACCTAATACGGTCCAGGATACCAGATCTATTTAATTAGCAAGCAGAAGGGAACTTGCCATCTATTGGATTTAGCGTCAAAATGAAAGAAAATGAAAAGATGGAGAAATACTTGGACTCTGGTAGAGAACAGACAAAAATTGTGGAACATGATGGTGAAGGAGATATCAATTGTTCTTGGTGCCATTCGAACTGTCCGTACGTCTTAGGAGAAGAGCGATTAAAAAATACTATAGCAATTGGAATTCAGATGAGGAATCGGGACCACCCAAACAACTGTTAGAATATGCAGAAGTGTCCTGGAGACCGAAAGATAGTTGCTGTCACCCAGCTTGCAGTGAATCAGCGGCTAATGCAGGTGTGAAAATTCTCAACGAGATAATAATAATAATAATAATAATAATAATAATAATAATAATATGTGTCAGAATTTTATAGATGAGGCTTGATTTTTTGTATTATTTAGATTTTTCAGACTGTTGTACTCATATTTATTGATACATGTAGAATTAAACAAAAGGCACATCTCCTGTTTAACAATTTTATTTTTGATCTTTTCCAATTTTCTGGCCAACTTTTTAATGTCTGGGTGGAATTGATGGGTAAGTCCACCAAAGTTCAGTTCCCGAGTACTTTCGGCACTTCGAAGCACCATCATCAGGCGTGATGTATTCCATTCTTTATTTTTTATTTTATATTAATGTGGAGGCTGGAAGGAGAAGAATTGGTGAGAAAGGTGTTATAGGCATTTTAGAATGTGTGTACTGCGTTGGAAATTAATTTTGTTCAAGGACGGTTTATAACACCTTTTTCACCAATTCTTCTCCTTCCAGCCTCCACATTAATATAAAAAACAAAAAACAAACTGGAATACATCACCCCTGATGATGGCGCTTCGAAGTGCCGAAAGTACTCGGGAACTGAACTTTGGTGGACTTATCCATCAATTCCACCCAGACATTAAAAAGTTGGCCAGAAAATTGGAAAAGATCAAAAATAAAATTATTAAACAGGAGATGTGCCTTTTGTTTAATTCTACATGTATACATGAAAGAATGCTGCCCAAATACATATATATTTATTGATATATACACAACTTTTCGACCGTTGTCCCTTCCGGCCTTCTTCAGGCGTTTCTTGATGAACACGGGAACTTTGTCTTTGAACTGTGGAACCTTCATGTCGTAATCAGGGACCTTTACGGAACTTCGAACCGAATTCTTTATTCAATCCACCGGGGTAGAGTCTTCTTAAATATGAACCAGTATAAGTATTAATTAAGGTATGTTAAGTAATTCTGTTATTATCACCCGTGGTTGAGATTGAACCTGCAGCCTACGGATGGCGGCACGGATATAGGGGTTGAGTTAATAGTTCTATGTGACAATAATAATAATAATAATAATAATAATAATAATAATAATAATTATTATTATTATTATTATTATTATTATTATTATTATTATTCCTTAAAGGCTTAGAAAATTGACTAAGAAATCTGTGGAAACATTCCAACCGTCCAGACAAAGGGCACTCTTGAGATCGCTTTGAATACTGAGAAAACTCATGAGTAATTAACTAGACGTGCACTCACTTGGACTTCAGGGAAAACCACAAGTAACTGCTGGTGTGAAAACGCGCACAGAGTAAAATAACAATGTTCATGATGATGATAATTAAATACTCGAATTCTGAGAGGCTGAAAAATCGATAAAGAAATAATGACAAAATTAAAAGTTAAAAGTAAAAGAAGATTTAGAAGGAGGATGATAGAGGGAGATAGAAAAGATTGCATTAATTGGTATAGGACACTGAGTTAATTATGGACAGTAAGAGTAAGGCCCAGAATATGAATGAATGAATGAAAAGACAACGAAGTGCAAAATAATTAGGTGTGAGGAAAGGCAATGAGGCTAAGAAAGAAACGAACGAACACGAATGGAAATGAGTCGTAGAAGAAGAAGAATGAATTAGGGTGAGAAGACAGAGGACCAGATCATCTTTACGTTATCCGGTGGACATAAGGTAAGATTAATGTGTGTAATTTGATGGGAGAGCTGGCCTGCTAATACCTGTTTATCCCTGACATTCTTTAGGCATTTCTGGCATCCAATGTCACCAGAGAGTCGGTGCCAGATCAGTTTCCTGACGTACAATCACGCGAACACGCCATAGAAAGCTATTTGAAAAACAACACGGAGTCTTTACATGCGCGTGCGGTCCGCTCGTGGGCTGGAAAGTGAACAGTTTTTTTTTTTTTTTTAATTTCTTTTATTCTATTTCATTTTATTTTATGTTGTTGTTTTTATTTTAGTAAAAGAAAAGGAAATAAATACAAGAATAAAAGAAATGCATTTTTAATTCTAGAAATTTAGGTAAGAAAAAATGAAAATTTACTAACAATTAAAATAAAAATAAAAATAAAATCACTCTTAATATTAACCAATGGTAAATATACATTTTCTATTGCCAATTATATATATATATATATATATATATATATATATATATATATCGTCCCCCTCTCTCTCTCTCTCTATATATATATATATATATATACATATATATATATATATATGTATATATATATATATAGAGAGAGAGAGGGAGAGAAGGGGGACGATATATATATATATATATATATATATATATATATATAGAGAGAGAGAGAGAGAGAGAGAGAGGGGGAGAGTGTGTGTGTAAAAATTAGTTGTGAATTTATACCTTAATTCATCGGAAATTAAATTGTTCTATCACTTCAATATTAAGCCGTAAATTGTTGTAGTTGTAGCTCAGTCGGTAGAGCGTTCAACTAGGAACCACAAGGTTCCGGATTTGATACCGGCCTTCGCCTATTCAGCGTATGAGTAGTACAGAGATGTCTGCGCTAAAGTGAGAATCTGATGGTAGGTGTAATACTCCACCTCTGACACGGAAACAATCTCCTTGATCTAGCACTCTTGAGAAGGGGATAGACTCCCTCACTGTCTGGCTGATACCGACTTTAGGCCACCCTGGTGACTTTACTTTATATATATATATATATATATATATATATATATATATATATATAAATGGCATTTGAAATTTCAGATTGGTCGAATGTTTACTCTTGTGAGTATGAGCAACGTGATACTTTAAGTCGTGAGATTTAAGCCTGTTTTTTTATTATCCTATTTTATTCTTTAAATATATTGTAATATTAGCCAAGGCCTCACATATCGGACATCCAGTGAGAATATAACACACGTAATGGCCTGCTATCTCTAATCATTTACTCTTGCACCTCTTAAGGAACCTAGAAAAATAAGAGTGGATTAGTTTATATATAGGTGGTCTGGGTAGATTTATATTCGTCTCTCACTAGAGAGAGAGCTTTATTTTTTTCTTTGCAAGGAAGAAATGGCTCCCTTACAAATTTAGGATTAGATGTCAAGGCAGGCGGACTGAGAAATGTTTGTACATTGGGGAGGTATAGTCCAGGAGACGGATATCCAGTAACAACGTGTATAGTTATAGTTGTATAGTTATTTATGCTGGTTCTGACCACACATGATCAGATGTCGTGATGGGAAATCCATGCACTGTAGGAATGTACTTCATTTTTATCACAAGATATGCAATCATATCAAAATTTATCAATATTGATTTTTAATCTATTTATGAAAATTCAAATAAAGACGTCTCACAGCTGATAAAGGCATGTCTAGACAGTTCCGTGCCAATTTAGCATATAGATGGAAAGCGGATATTTTCTCAAAATTAATGCCTACAAAAAAAATACAAAAAAGAAATTTAAGAATATTATCAAACACCAAAATACGTATTACATGGTCTAATAGCCTGGATTTAACACTTGTATGCATCAGATAAAGCAAGAATGCGCCCAAACAGTACACGTGTCAGTACTACTCTATGACTGGACCACTTGGACTCTAAAGAAACGTTCCTAAAAACGCTACATAGGAACTACACCAGGATGCCGCGTGCTATATTGAACAAATCCTGAAAGCAGCACCTCACAAAAAGCAGTTCTATGGTCATTTACAAACCATCCTAATAAGACACACACGACACACTGGATATTGCTGTTGAAGTAAGGACGAACTGATACGCGACGGTCTCTTGTGGACACCTACAATGGACACACCAATGTGGGCCCACCCGCAAATTCTACGTCATACAGCTCTGTGAGGATACTGAATTCTTTATGGTGAACCTGCCAAGAGAAAGGTTCGATATAAAAAGATTGTGAGATAAAGTCATGAGAATCCGTGCTGTCAATCTGAACTGATAAGTATAATGACAATGATATATATATATATATATATATATATATATATATATAGTAGAAAAATGAGAATGGATAAAGTGAATTCACGTGCTTTGAAAAAAAGAAAGAAGATAAGATTGATGACATGAGAGATGAAAAGAAAAACGAAACGTTTGATATTTATTCATAATCAAAATTGAGTAGACGTTATGCCTAGGGAAATTTTTTTACACATTTTTTACTCTGTGGCTAACAGACATTTCTATCGGTCACGAAATGCTCCGTTGTACCTGAGGAGATAATGAATAAGTTAGTAGGGCAATAGTCCACACACACACACACACACACAACACACACAAACACACACACACACACACACACACACACATGATATATATATATATATATATATATATATATATATATATATATATATATATATATATATTAGAACTATTAAAACATAAGTAACATGCAAATATTCCCATAAAAAAAACAATAAAAATGCGTAATTAAAATGCATATAATTATACTTAGCTGGATAATATTTCTTAATATCTGGCATATGGATTCGTGGCATTTTGAAAATTTGAACGTCATGTTCATTATCAAAATTATTTACTTTATCATTATAAATTTAGCAGTCTAAGGTAATATCATATCAATAATAATAATAATCTTATTATAATGGAGATTGTGTGCTTTTTTGTCTGTAACCGAAACTAAATCACTATTCAAGTCACAATTCCCTTTGTTATTGATGTCACATTGACCATGAATATTTTTTTATTTAAACCTCAATTATTGATAAAATTGTTTTACTTTATTAATACTGTTAACCATATCTACATACTAATTGGATACAATTATATTTATATATACAACAAAATAGCGGTTTACAGTGTGAAGGAGAAGGCTAATTTGCATATTGATATTTAAAAAAATCGAATTTAATAAATATGTGCTTAGTATTATTGATTTCTAACTGTTTGGTTTTATTTTAATGAATAGAAGCAAAAATCTCTTCAATGAATCTAAAATGAAATCCATTAACAAGAAAAAATAACTGTCATTTTATTCTTTACTTCCTCTTTTAACTAAAAATAACAATGAAAGACGAGAGTGATGGAAGAGTAAGATTCAGTTGTTCTATTTTTCGATTATACCACCTCTGTTTCAAATATTTTTATCTGCATTCTTATTTAGTTTCATTAGCCTTTCTAATCTAATCTAATATTTTATTACATCAAATACTTGCACCCGGACAGTGCATATATTTGCTAGTAATAATAATAATAATAATAATAATAATAATAATAATAATAATAAAAAGTCAAAGACATCTCCAAGTAAATGTATATATTTTACACCTCCCCGCTCTTTAAAACACCTTTTTTTTGTATTTTCATTTTATTTTAATTCAACACAACTGTCACGAATTTTTAAATAAATACGACCGATTTTCGTAAATAAAAACAATCGATACATTATTCATATGATGAATATGTGCTTCTCACCATATGAATAATGTATTCAGATTTTCAACAGGTACCGCTTAGCGTTATTTAGCGTTATTTAGGGGAGGTGACCAGGACGCATTTATGTGATATGAACCAAATATATTTTGCAAAGCGAATTAAGTTTTAAAAAGAAAGAAAAAATACAGCCGGAGAGTTACAACAAAATTATTAAAATCATTTTATAAGATTTTTAAGAAAGGAAACGTTTGACCTAATTTAAATTGAAATGGATGATGTAATTTTATCAACCTACGTTTTCCTCACTGAATCTTAACATACAAATAAAGTGAGTAGTTGAATGTCTCTATCACAATAACTCTCCCATCTCTCTCTTACTCGCATAGAGAGACTAACATATATGAGGAGGAGGTAATCAAGATATAGAGTGGGTGGAAGTAATATGTAGAGTGTGATTGAGTGACGGGTCAGTGTTGGACTTAATTGATAATTAAGTTTAATTAGAACCAATTAATTTTTTTTTTCAAACATAATTCAATCCTAGAAGCAAGGATTATTTTTGTATAAATTCTGTGTCATTAAACTAAACAAGAAAAAGCCTTTAGGAAACAAAATAATTGATTCGCTCAGCTTTAGTATGATAATAATAATAATAATAATAATAATAATAATAATAATGATAATAATAATAATAATATATTATTATTATTATTATTGTTATTATTATTATTATTATTATTATTATTATTATAATACTAAAGCTGAGCGAATCAATTGTTATATATATATATATATATATATATATATATATATATATATATATATATATATAAATTGAGCACCAATTTTATTAAAGTGGGTTACAACTGATTTAATAGAGGTTTTTTTTTCTTATAGACCGGTTTTCATGCCAAAGTTAAAGATTCCAGTCTGCAGTCGGTAGAGCGTTCGGCTAGAAACAACAAGGTTCCTAGTTCGATACCGGTCCCCGCCAACTCAGCGTATGAGTAGCACAGGGATCTGTGCGGTAAAGTAAGGAGCTGATGGTAGGTGTGGCGCCCCACCTTAGATGCTAAAACAATCTCCTTGGTCTAGCCCTATTGAAAAGGGGATAGACTCCCTCGCTGACTGGCTGATACCGACTTTAGGCCGCCCCGACGACTTTACTTTACTTACAGGGGAATAGTTAGGTTCAAACCTTTCCCAAGGATATTGATGCCATGTGATATGCAAACATATGCAAAAATGAGTAGCCGATTCCATTAGATAATAACCGGTACGTGACGAGTGCCTCATTATTGATGTGTTTATTGAAGGAGCATAATCTTATAAATGTTAAAAAGAGCGAAATTACATTCAAATGTTTCTTCTAGGTACACGATAATTTTTTAGGTGCTCATTTACTTACATTGGTACACACACACACACACACACACACACACACACACACACACACAAAGATGCATATCTATAGCAACGTGTTTTATAAATATACACAGGAAGCGCTCTATTTTAGATACAAGAACCACTACTGACCGAGAGGATATACAAGTTTTCAGCTATAAAGAATATGTATTCCGTGTAGTGACTAATATTGATTATTTATTTTCGTCAGTTATAGATTATAACCAGTATACTGCGCTCGTAAATGTAAGCATTAACACCGGTGACCCAAATTTTTGCTGTGGCGATAACAATGATATCGTCAATAAAGGTCCACCCTCGTAGTCCATCTCTCAATTCCCCTAAATGAGCCATTTAAGGAATTCTTAATTTAGTAGTTTGACAGTTGTATTTAACAAAGCTTATTCTAGAATAAAAAAAATAGAGGGAAAAAATAAATAAATATTTGACTTGTTGACAATGTCGTCGACGTCAAAAATCTTTAGCAACTCAAAAATCTTCAGCAGCTGAAAAATCCGCCGTCGTAAAATCTCCAGCGACTCAAAATCGCGACTCGACTCCTGTCGTCACCCCACTTCTACTTATAATAGTTTCTCCTCAACATCCAGGTGTCTGCGCCCCACACATGAAATTGTCGAGCCAATCCCGGCCGCCAGAATCCTCATAGCTATCATCCAGGAACCTGGCGCTTACATCCGGGACTGTAGCTTCTCGACTTCGGTGCCAATGTGTCGCCCGTTTGTATTCTGAAGGAAGCGGGTTCGATTCTACAGTCCTACATGTCAGGCAAAGCCTAGCCCGCTTCCTTCGAGAATACGACAGGCCTTGACGTTCACCACTCACCTCGTGTTCTCTGTCACACTTATCAAACCCATCCCAGTCGTTACTACTAAAACGCATTGCCCATCGTTCTTTTACCAGTTTCTGTGCTCATAACTGTTGTGATGTTAGTCCCAACAGTAAAAAGAAGTCAAGTCGAGATAGGGTAAAATAAGACAAGTGTATTTACAATCAATGGTACATGTACGACTAGCTTGTCGTTAACGGGAACAGTTCTACCTTTCCACTCGGTGTCTCACTATTTATAGTGAGAACCGGTGCATGTTCTCCACTGTAGGAACGGCCGGTACAACTATAACATATGTATGGTCCCCGTAAAAGTTCATAAAAATCGATGAACATCAATTGTTTCAATTTTAATTTTCTCCACTGAGGTATTTCAAGACACATCCCTGCTATCTTGTCAGCTACCATTTTGCCAGACTGCCGTTCAGTTGTCATCTAGAGAAAGGCAACAAATAATGTTATCAACGGTAAAAATTAAGCCGCGCGTGATGCTTAAGGAGGGAATTCGGCTGAGC
>CM042139.1:140468979-140491479 GCA_023376005.1 Doryteuthis pealeii | reverse complement strand
AAAAGAAGGGGAAGGCGTCTCGCCAACATTGAAGATTGTGTAGATGCAATAATACGAGCACTTGAAGAATACATTGATAAATGTAAGGAAATACTAATTGCATCAGCCAGAAAAAAGCAATTGCAACATACTGACAAGCAGAAATAAAGCAAAAACTAAAAAATCAGAAATGGGAAGTAAAACAACTATATGGGTACGTCAAGCGAGAAACTGAAGAGATAACACATCAAAAGAAAAAGCCTGAAGAGAGAAACTGAATCCCTTATAATCACAGCACAATACAATGCCAAAAGAACAAATTATATAAAGGCAAAATAGATAAGACGCAACGTAATGATAAGTGTATAATCTGTGGAGACAGAGACGAAACGGTTAATCATATAATACAAAAATAGTACAAGACTAGGCATGACTGGGTAGGAAAGATAATCCACTGGGAATCGTGCAAGAAATTCAATTCCTAAAGAATGATACGCATACAATTCTAGAAGACTAAACATATTGTTAATTAAAAAGTCATTTTATGTAACTTGTCATCACGTGGATTTTGCCATCCCTGTGGATTATAGAGTGGAAATGAAAGAAAACAAAAATAAAGACAAATATTTGGGACCTGGCGAGACAACTGAAAAAAATACTGTGGAACATAAAGGTAAATGCTGTACCAATTCTAATTCGTGCCTTTGAAACGGTCCCGAAGTATTTGGAAACGATTTTAGGTGAACTGAAAATTAGAGAGAATTAAGATAATTCAAAACAATATCAATGTGAAAACCTGCTAAAATACTCAGAAGTGACCTGAAGAAATAAGGAGACTTGCTGTCACCCAGGCTTCAATCAAATAATAATAATAATAATAATAATTATAATAATAATAATAATAATGTTCTGGAGAATGTGACGAGTAAAATTCTCTGGGACCTTGAGATACAGATAGTTCACCTAATCCCGGCTAGAGACCAGACCTAATATTGATTAACAAGAAGAATAGAACCTGTCATCTTGACCGACCACTGAGTGAAAATGAAAGAAAGCGAAAAGATAGATACATACTTGGACCTTGCCAGAGAACTGGGAATATTGTGGAACATGAAGGTAAAGGTCATTTCAATTGTAACTGGTGCTCTTGGAACGATTCCCGAAGATCTGGAAAAGAATTTGGGTGAATTGAAAATCAGAGGAAGAATCGAGACAATCCAAACTAGGGCATTATTCAGATCGGCTAGAATACTCAGAAGATTCCTAGAGATCTGAGGAGACTAGCTGTCACCCAGCCTCTTGTGAACTACGGGCTATGGCAGGTATGAAAAACTCGATAATAATGATAAAGTCTTTACACCCGACATGATATAGAACGACTGTAAGTTTTAAAAAATTGGATGGAGGGAGTTAATTATTTCTGTAAAAGTCTATATAAAAGCAAGTAGAATCATCACTTATATTTTGCAATTATATAGCAATTATATTGCAATTATATTCTGCAATTGCTGTTACTGCCATCATTAGGGATTGCGTTGATGCAACAATTCGAGAACTCGGGGAATACACCAAACAGAACAAAAACAACGTACTAATTAAAGTAGTCAGCAACAGTAATTGCAATAAAAACAAAGAGAGCCGATCGAACGTGGTTATTTTATTAAAGAATAAATAAACTAATCGTAAAGAATATACATTTACAAACTTGAAAAGAAAATATAAATCATGTCTGATACTAAATTAATTATTTTTATTCGTTTAAAACATTACTAATTAGGTTCATGTGCTATATTCTCAAGCTAGAAAATGTTCAATAATTAAATAGAACTAATAACTAATTAGAACTAAAATTAAAATATAAGAAAACACCGCAATTTGAAACATTGAGTAATGTGTGAGTTACGCATTTAATTTTAAGTGGCTTCTCTATACAAGATACTATGCAAGAATATTCACTTCATAATATAATCAAATATAAAAATATTATTGGGGACACTGACATTTCTAAGAAGTATGGTACTCTTACTGTCATGGTGACTGTTCGTCTGATATCCACATTCGAACACTTTCTGTCACGTTCACTTGCTCATCAGAAACAAAACTGTGTTTATTTGTCTGAAATTTTAGATGAGTCTAGGAAAAAGTATCTTCAACGATTTGTTTGCTCAACAGTCAACCATTCAAAATGATTAACCAAGTTTAATTATTGCTATGATCGGACAGGCAAAGTACACCTAAAGAAGCCCGGCGGGTACAACGGCCGAAACGTTGCGCTTTTACATAAGTGTGTTTGTTTACCAGTGTGAATGTTAGATTGCAGATTTTTCCTTTCCAGAGAAATGTTGCAAGCATCCACCCGAGCGGTTTTCTCTGCACGAGATAGCATCTGTATGATTTGCATATGAAACGGTCATATTTTCAAGTTTATATTCAAGATTTTCCATAAGGTAAGCCCGTGGAAGAACAATTTCTGCGCTGAATATCCTTGATCATTTCCCATGGCCACGCACGCATGCCTCTTGTGTAGCAACTTTGTTTGCAGGAGATCGATCTATTCATAGTTGTGTACTGTTTCCTTTGTTGTCCTCAACAACGGAGCCAGTCTTGATAAATATTGCGTAAACGTTATACATTTTAAACATTTATTGCTTACGTTATTTTGTTTAGTGGCATATCAATCCTAGTGCGTTATTTAATGCCAATTTTTTTTTAAATAGGATTTTAAGCCAATAGTTTGTATATAAAAATTGTTTTGGTTTTATAAACTGGTAGAAATAATTGTCATTAACTTCATTTTTATAAATAATTTGGTAGAATTGATAAAATGCTGGTTGACACTCAGCTAGCGCTTTCTACCACCTCTATGATAAAAAGGATTGGTTGTTTTCAATAAGATAATTTGAAGAATACGCCCGGCACAATCTTATAGTTATTTACTAAGTTTAGCTTAGATATGGCATAAGGCAAGTCATATGGGGCGCCCGATGAGAATGGAAATCACTTACAGTGGTCTGCAAATCTAGCTTGTTAGCGTGAGGTGCCCACCGAGACAATCATATAGGTGCTAGGGCTTGAGATGACCAGCCGATTGTCACATCAGGCAACTCTAATCAGATAGGGTCAGAAGTGGCGTGTTGAATTTCACGGGAACATTAGTACCCAGGTTATGAATTGCTCAGACAACACGATTCTGTCTTCAGATATTACGGGTCGCTACACACGGCCAATAGTTGACCACATTGGTTGCATCTTATTCTGCGGCAGAGGTGCAGTCAGCACATTCTACTCTCCCAGCTGACAGGGTGGGTTAAAAACTTCGGAAAATATGTCCTTTAAGCACCCCCTTTTTATCTCGATTAAGAAAGGACATGTTTTTCATTTACACCATCAATATCCGGTTGTTTTAACAGACGATTTTTAGAGTTTTTAAAAATTATAAAACTAACCCCTAACCCTATTCCCTAACCATAACCCCTAACCCTAACCCCTAACAAACAAACGGATATTGACGGTGTAAATGAAAAACATGTCCTTTCTTAATTGTGATCAAAAAGGGGTGTCTGAAGGTAATATGTTCCAAAACTCCAATTATAATAATAAGAATAACGGTGATTGTGTTCTGCCTATCTGTACTCAAAAGAAGTTTAATGTATGCTGTGATCTTTCTTTTTTTAATAAGGGAACATCTTGTTACAATTGTTATCCGCCCCCCCCCCAAAAAAAAAGAGGCATTAACAACTCCCATAGAAGTGTTAACATTTTTATTGAATCATCCAAGATAGAATTCAAATGTGTATTGACTGGAGTCGGGAAAGGGGGGTTGGCAGTTTATAAACGATAATATAAATTCTGCCTTTCAAAAAAATTACTCTCATAAAAGTGACATCTTATAAATACAGCTGGAGGTAGCCTACAAATGTCTAGCCCCATTGAAGAGACGTAATACGCCGAAACACGGTATCTGTGGATGACTATGTATGTATGTATGTATGTATATAGGTGCTAGGTGCTATATATATATATATATATGCTAGGTACTATATATATATATATATATATATATATATATATATATATATATATATTATATATATATATATATATATATATATATATATATATATATATACGATCAACAACGAAATTATTCGTACCTCAAATTTTGAATATTCTATCTATTTTTCAGAATCTAATGTCCGTATGATGCCAGTTTTTTTTAAGTATGTTATTAAGCACAAAAAATAAAATAAATATAAAACTCAATTTTTAAAAAAATTGGTTAAATACAATAAATTTAACAGGGCAATTATAGAAAATAGGAAAAGGCAAAATTATTCTTACAGTAGGAATTAACGTTTTAAATCTATTTTTTCGTATATGCATCAGTAATTTACATAATTATTTTATCGGCGAAGCCTTGTAGGCTATTTATTCAGTAGAATATTTGTGATAATTCCAGCAAAGAACATCACCAGGTGTATTTAGTGTCACCATTGTTATTCTTAATTTAACAACACAATGTGGAAGACAAAGAAGCGTAGCGGGGACATGAGACAGAGAAATATTAAATTCCACAAGTCGTGAAATATTTACACCACTATTTCAAATCGGTTAGATTCTAAGAAAGCGGTCAAAATATTCAATCTTCCAGTTTGTACAAATAATTTTGTCGTTAACTATATATATACATACATACATTGCCTTTTTTGTCTGTGGAGCTTATTCACGGTTTGAGCAGCGCCAACCAAAAGATTATGACCGAATAATCCCTACTTAACAACAAAATAATCTTGGGTTGAGTAGTTTCGAACACGAGACTGGACTGGTCATGATGAAAGCCAATAACATACACACACACGCGCGTGCGCGCACACACACACACACACACAGACACACACACGCACGCACGTGCGCGCACACACACACACACACACAGACACACACACGCACACGCACACGCACACGCACACACATACACTTGTTCAGATCCAATTTATGTGTTAACTAGATCTGTTTAAAATATATTGTTCTTGATAGGATCAAGTGCAGAAAAACAAAAAAACAAAATACTATTTAGATATAACTAAACAACAAATGTAACTATGAAAGCACAATGAACATGATTCCCAAACTGTCATGCATAAAATAAACATATCCCAAACAGTCAATATTAACTTTTAGCCTACTTTAAGTCACATCCAAGCAAAGTAAAAAAAAAACTGATGTTTAGTTCATTATAATTGAGAAAAAAGACTCAGATTACAATAATAAGTAGCAGTAAGTAAAGTAAAGTCGTCGGGTGGCCTAAAGTCGGTATCAGCCAATCAGCGAGGGATTCTATCCCCTTTTCACTAGCGCTAGATGAAGGAGATTGTTTTGTGCGTCTGAGGTGGAGCGCCACACCTACCATCAGCTCCTTACTTTACCGCACATATCCCTGTGCTACTCATACGCTGAGGTGGCAAGGGCCGGTATCGAACTAGGAATCTTGTTGTTTCTAGCCGAACACTGTTTTACAGGGCCGGATTACAATAAAAACGAGACTTAATTTGAATAGGATGAGTTCTGAGGTGAATTGATAGTGATCATTTAAAATATCACATCATACTGGTAAAAAATACCAAGAAGTATGAATTTATGATTTACGCAATTTCCTCATATATAGGAATAAATTAACCCAAGGCTGGTTGACATGACGTTAAATTCAATCAATCAATCAATCAATCAAATCAGCCACACAAAATAAACGTTGCTTTTGTTTATTTCATAATTATTTAAAAGTCTCAGACATACATTCGAGTACATATTTATACTTTAGACAGTTAGATTTATTTTTATGTATCTCTGTAGGAAAAGTCATCTGTATTTGACGCATGAATTTAATCAGTGCAGTAAATCAGACGTACAGCTGAGTTTAAATTCCAGTCTATTTGTTGTTTATTCTCTTGCAATTCCAGTTGACGTATAAAGCATAACGATTTGCCCTAGTTGTTGAAAGAGAATTGGTGACGCTAAAGACGAAAAATCCAACCGATCAACAAACATGATAGCGAACGGAAACAATGCAGGATTTTGTAAAAGAGCTGTAATGTCCACATTGATCATTATTGATATTGAAAATGAATGGCCCCGGTTATTATCAAATACACATCATATTAATTATATACACGTAAATTTAATCACAGTTCAAATTATAAATATCGCTCTATGGTAATACATATATGTATGTGTGTGTGTGAGTGTGTCTGTGTCTGTGTCTGTGTGTGCGTCAACTAATATATATTCAAGGTGTGCCATAAAAGTATCGATATTAACGCTGTATTTATCAAAATAGAAATGAACAATGAATGGAAGGTTAATTTTTTTTAGAATACAAGGTGTGTCCTAAAAGCGCCGAGTTTTAACCTGTATTTACCAAGATAGATGTGAACAATGAATGAAACGTTATTTTTTCAGAATACAAGGTGTGTCAAAAAGTACCAAAAATCTCGATACTTTTTGGCACACCTTATATATATATATATATATATATATATATATATATATATATATATATATATATATATGTGTGTGTGTGTGGATGTGGATGTGCATGACTAAATGTATGCTCCCAAACCCTGGTAAGGCTCTCTGAAGGTAATTTAGCCGACATCAGCTCTACGCTTAAAATACAAAGGACACCCTATTAAATGGATATGAGCTCTCTGGCGACTGACATATATACCTATGTATGTATTTATCAGTTAAAATTCCACTTCATGCTTGTAGGTGCTGATGGTTGAGAGGTTAAAGACTGATGAAAACTGGATCGGATTTCGATCCCGGCTAGATGTAGCCTGCTAAGGAGACGTGATACGTCGAAACACGCTGTCTCTGTATCACTATATATATATATATATATATATATATATATATATATATAGAGAGAGAGAGAGAGAGAGAGAGAGAGAGAGAGATAGATAGACAGATAAAGAGAGAGAGAGAGAGAGAGAGAGAGAGAGAGAGAGAGAGAGAGAGAGAGAGAGAGAGACAATGATATGTGTTTCAAGTACTGAGACATTCCCATCAACATTTTCTTCAGAAATACCACCATATAAACATGTACTTTCTAAAAATAGAATCTCAGTATTTTGAATCAACGTGTTTATTGTTAAGAGAACACCAAGAAACATATTTTAAAATAGTTATTCCCTGATCTTTGTTCGGGACTAGATATAGCCTGGAAAATTCTAAATAAACACGTGTGGTCTTCGATTTGAAAACAGAAAATATATCTATAAAAATATATCCATAGAAATATTCGTGCTCGGTTTTTACGAAGCAATTTATCAATGAAATATTGCATATACACCTTAAATAATGTTGGTAAATATATTTTATGAACTTGTGATTACCGTGAAGTTTCGACATTAAGACATCATCAGCGAGAGTTTATTTCAAAACATTTTACATTTTAACCCTGACTGAGTTAGGAATATTAGGGTAATAATTTTCACTGACGTTTTTCTTTACTTTTCATTTTACATTTTACTCAAGTGAGCCGTATATATGCCAGGGGTTGGAGAAAAGTTGGATCCATACCTTTCCCAAGGATATCAGCGCTATGTGAAATTCAAACAGACTCATCCAGGATTTGAACCCAGATTACCGCGTCAATTTCCTACTGCGATCTTACTGAATCAATTTAATTCTTCTCCCTCTTACTATGGATAAATTGTAGGTTACACTGAGTTCGTTAACCTTGGTAAAGGCAACCGGTCAAGGAGAAGTAAAACTCTCAATTCAAGCGACCTTTACTCCACTTGTTGCATAATGAATAAGCATAACCTATCATTTTTTAATGAAGTGTACTTATGATTTAAATATAACCGTAAGTAAAATCATGGAAAGGTTTAAACCCAGGTTCATCTGAAGCACGATTGATTGGTGTAGGACGTCACGTGAACGGATGAGCCCGGAGAAAGTTAGATAAAGTCAACTCAGTCGACCAGAGAGTCATTCGGAACCGGACGTGTCTATCCGTCTATGATGATGATTCTCGGGGATCATTATCAGGGAAATTAATAAAATTATATGCACACAGAATATGTCTCCGTGCTGCTGATTTGATAAGAACAAACATCAAATCCGTCACGAGGGAGAAAGACGACCACGAATATCCTTCACGGTGAAACCCGAGTAGTTAAATTCAGACACTGTGTCGTTTTTCGTAAAATATATACACACACACACACGCACACACACACACACCCATACGCACACCATGAAAGAAGAATATTTGACGTCATATTTCAAACCGTCTACCTTTCCAGCGTTTCTTCTTCAAATTTCAAATTTTGAACAGATTGATAAACAAGGACTATCACAGTCTTCCTCATTATTATTTGATAACATTTTTTACTCTTCCTTATATCAACAAAAGCCCTGAAGAAGATCTAATTAACAGATCAAAACACTGCAGCGTCGGCTAATAAATTTACCACTCATTTTATTTAAACCTGTGTTTTTCAAATTTCTCACTATACTACATACCGTCGGATTCACTTCCATTTCTCTTCACACACACACACACACACACACACACATATATATATATATATATATACATATATATATATATATATATATATATATATATATATATATATATATATATGCACGAGCAAGATGCAACACCAGATCAATTTTAACTAGGAAGTTCACATGTTTTAATTCGTCATGTCCTTAAGAGTGTCTCCACACACACACACACACACACATTAATATATATATATATATATATATATATATATATATATATATATATATATATATATATATTGGTAGGTACATATATTTAGCCGGACTGGCTGAGTATACATGTAGGAGCATCCATATCTTTAAAACCCTTTTGAGATGATAATATTATCCGATAAATTTCGATTTGCTCCTATATCATCTAAGCTTTTTTTTTGTTAAAAATATTGAATAAAACACGATTCTGATCTAAAAAATATTGTCTTTACTCGTGAAAAGAAGAAAATACTATCTTTATAGGATATAATTTTGTCCTCGGCACTGTAGTCTTTCTTAAGAAACCATAACATTATTATTCTAAAGGATTTGTTTTATTTTTCGTCTTCTTGTATTGTCAGTGATGACAGAATGTCAAAAAGGCCTACGTTTATCACTAAAGATGGATCAGTGGTAAGCGTCTTTTCAAGTTTTGAGTTATTGTAGTTGACAGACAGTTTTTTTTTGTCAACAATAGATGTTTCTAATCTCTGTCTGATTTACTTTTGTGTTCGTTATCCGTCGTCAGTTCTGTAAAAGTTAAATGCAATCGACTTAAGAGAGAAACAGAAGTGTACTCTTTTGACTGAAGTTATATTTGTAAATAACAGGGACTCACAAATATGTGTGTGTGTGTTTCTCTGTTTTACATTACTGTAGAGTATAAATTTTAAAAAAATGGTAATTCTGAATTTACCCGGCTTTCAAAGAACTTGTGCCTGTTCTTTGATTTGTATCAGCGCCACATACAAGAGATAGTAGAGATGTCCGACCAGCAAAGGAGAGACACAAGAAGGTAGCAGCTCAGTACTATGATAAGATGGTAAGAAGAGAAGACAGAACTATACAACATATATACGAACACCTCCACACGAGTAAGATGTGAGACAACGTCAATTTCTTAAGCGGAACTTAACGACTGAATTTACAATTTCCCTTCTCCTAGACTGGTTGCCTAAACAAAGTTAAAAATTCCAGTCTGTCCTATCATTTAGCTACAGGGACAATCAATCAGCAATTGATCGACACTCCTTAAAAGATTTTTTGTACATTGTAGTCGATTTTAATGCCCGAACGGCCCTAGTGAAGCTAACAACAGACTCGTTACCGATTTTTTGCGGTTGACGACCGCTGCTCCAATTGTGGCTGCCTTATTACATTCGCTTCAATAAATCAATTAACTATCTGAAGCACCAGCTTCCAGCATCCAATACGACTTCTCCTGACCTGATATTCTCCCGATGAGCTTACATTTAACCAATTTGATCGCATCCTTGTCAAATGCCACTGGGATTCATGCGTCCTTGACTGTCGGGCCAACAGTGGTGTTGAAACTGGTATTATGAATGGTTCTGATTGTTAAGTTTTTAAGGGCCATAATTGGCCAGTTGATTCTTGGTAGAGAGTCCTCCGATTTGGATCCTTTGGTAATCCTCTAAGGTAGAAATTCCTAGGTTCCTTCGTCGATGATTACGAGTCGACTGAGAAATAATCAGCAATTAAGTAATATATTAGCCACGCAGTATGGTCAGCGATTGGCTAAGGGATATACCACATGATCTCGCCTAATCTATAAGTATAGGCGGGGAACTGGCACACACCTTATATCAGTAAAAATCCAACACCGATCATGTTCTACTCCGTGCAAATGTACGCCTTCGTTTCAAAGCAAACAAGACTCCTAAACGAGCCTCGTAGTATGATGTTTCAAAACTAAAATGCGAGGAATTTATCAATACTTTCTGGATTCAGCTGTCAAACCGATGTAGCTGCCTTGAACACTTGCAGATAGATAATACACCTGTAGAAGGAATGTGACAATCTTTTAAAAGCAACACCAAAGCAGTTGCATATAAATCCCTTGGCACCACTAAAAGGCGGTCAAAGAACTGGATTTCTGGCCGTACTATCAATCTCGCTGACAGAACCAAAAAAAGCTTACTGCGTCGGGTCCGATGATTACCGTCGTGAAACTGCTGAATCTGCAAGCGCCAATATAAACGCCTATTGGGAAAAGATAGCAGAGAACATGGAGGCTGCATCGTCAGTGAGTAACTCGAGGTAGATGTTCAGTTTGCTCCGTTCCAGCACAAAATCATCTGGGATTAGAAGTGGAGATATTCTCAACGAGCGAGGTGAACCCATAACCAAGCTTGACGATCACACAAAACGCTGGAGTGATCACTTTGCATCATTGCTTCATCATTACCATTAACCCTCTTTAATCTCTGAGGGCACCTCAACTTGTGACTACGAATGGGTATCTCCCTGCCGATCGTTGCTGAAGTCTTGAATACTATTTTGAAGCTCAAAAATAATAAAGCCACCGTTATAGATTTTTAAACACTCCAAGTGTTTTTTTTTCCGCTTCTACACCAAATCAGTTTCTTTCTCTGTCTGTCTGTCTGTCTGTCTGTCTGTCTCTCTCTCTCTCTCTCTCTCTCTATATATATATATAATATATATATATATATATATATATATATAATGTGCTCAGCAGTGCCTGTGATAGAAGCACCTTGATTTACCTGCCAGACGATTGTGGCAGTTCAGTTTATGTAAATTTGTAAAACAATTAGAAATGTAGATATTCTCCGAAATGTCTTGCTTTTGATGAGACTAGAAATAAAGAGAGGCAAAGAGTTTCAGACTGGAAATTTAATTCAAGATAAGAAATTAATCTTGCAATATTCTGTCATAGATTTTAATATCACACCTGCATTGTTTATTGTAAAAATCAATCTGAAAACGGGAGACAATTCTTTGTTTACATTAATTAAACGAAATATCTTCTTCACTCAAGTGAACTTAAATGACCTGCAAATGATATATTTTTTTGTTGTTTTTTTTTGTTTTTGTTTTTTTGTGAAGAGATTTTTTAGTACAAAATAGAGTTTTCTTCTTTATTTATCCTTTCAAAGAAACATAATTTTCTTACTTTATTTTAAATACCAGTAATGACTTTAGTTATACATATGGGATTATATTATATTTAAAGTTGGGGTTAGGGAATAACAACAGTTAGTTTTCTTACTTATATATGTAAATAGCTTAGGTTCCAATTGATATAATATTACCTGGTAAAATGTATCTCCAGTGAGTGACAATTTTAACTCTTTGCTTATTTAAAACCGCTCATGGCAGCTTTCCCACCAGAGACTGTTTCTATACATACCACACCCAACCAAAAAAACTGAAGGTTATGATTGAACAGAAGGACACGTAGTACAATAATAATAGGACTTTATTTGAATAGAATGCGTTATGAGGTGAATTGATTGTGTACTTTAAATATCCCATCATAAAGATAAAATAAATTGGTACAACCAAGGAGGAAATTACGTAGGCAAAGATTTAAATATTTAAATCGTCTTATTATAAGTATAGTCAGCTGGGATCTAAAAAATTACCTAAAATCGGAAGTAGGTATTTACCCTACCCCATGTAGGATGTGACACAAGGTCACATATATGGGAATTTTAACAAGGACTGAACACTATTCAGTAGTAATAGATAAGAGAGACTAGCTTGCTAACAACTACACCATGACGAGGTAACCTACGTCAAATCTGAAGTATGATTTATTGATTGTTTTCAACATTTCAACTTGTCTAAGATTATTTTATGCCACAGGGTTGGGGAATTGCATTGATTGTAGGATTATATTCAAATTTTTTCTTAGTCATTTCTTTTTTTATTTGCAGATGGCCTATTCGTATACGAATATCTTTTAAACATCTATTTGACCCATAGATGGGACCTTCACAGGTAATACTATTTATAGTTGGCCCTGAAAGTAATGGCAATAAGAATGTACTCCAAACTCCCCAGATACCAAAACTGTAGCCTCACCATGAGGTTTCATATACAGGACATATTTCGGGGGGATAGCGTCTTATCCGTCAGCAGGTGATACACTATGCTCCACCGATAGTCCCTCAGATGTTATTTTTTTTAGTTGGATATTATTAAGTTAATCAATATGATCTAATTGTGCTGGTAGCATGGATATCCATGGTTCATTCTCGCCAACCGTCCCTATCAGCTATATTCTCTAGGGGGTCCTCTGCACACCATCCAGAATCCATAAAGAGCTGATTGATGTAATTTTTTTGCTGGTAACCGACACTGGTGTGTCCATGTGTAGGTGCCACAGGAGAACGCCACTTTCCAGCTCTCCTTACTTCTCCATTAGTGTCCAGCAATTCTTGTTCGTCCTACTCAATGTTTTGTGTGATAAGAGGCAAGTGACCGTGCATCTGTTTTCTTGTGGGGTGCTGTTTCCAAGATTTGTTCAAGGCAGCATGTATTATGCTAGTTTAATTCCCATTTAGCTTTATCACTAGGCGCTTCGTTAGAGTTCATGTGCTACAGCCAAACTATAGCATTAATAGAGTTACGTCTTGGAAGACTTCTGGGCTAAATAATTCGTTAAAATATTTTAATTAAAATACATTTATATCGTAAGGTGTAATTCATTTCTATTCATTTATTATTCACATTCTAATTAATTTAAAACTAAACAAAGATTCTAGAGTAAGCTATACAAATTAAATTAAGACTTTATGAATCTCTGCTTACAGCCAGATTAATTAAAATGCTTGATGAATGTGTTAAAATTTTAAATGTATGAGAATAAAAAATCAATCTTTTCTAATGGATTTACCTCCTTTTTCGTCAGATGTTGTTTTTGTCTACGAAATTCGTAAAAAAAGATCGAAAATATGTAAGTCATTCAATCGGCTATTCAATTGGTAAACAAGATTCAATATCAATATTTGTTTTTGTTGCTAATGAAGATTTTCAGTTATGAAGCATCTTAAAACTTTAAACATAAATTATAATATGTAGAAAGACACTGGTATCACATCCGCAGATAGGTAAGAATTCCTGCCAGATGTGGCCACCTCTTGACCCTGGGTGGCGAAATATATTGACTGAGGACAGGATTATGATGGCTGAGCGTTCTGTGATACTAAGTGGTCCAGTGACATGCAACACTCTCCCTTGGGATTTAATCGGGCTAGACTGGCGCTGCGAGAGGCCTCAACCGATCAATTGGCTGGTCATGCCATGCTCTAGCAACTATATTATTTTCCTGACCGTTTTGTTCATATACATGTTTTGTCATATAGATGCTAGAGGGAGTTGCCTGAGGGTCAAATACACCTGTTTATTAATACACATGAAGCTAATGACAATTATTTCTATAAACAAATTATTCAAATACACACACACACACACACACACACACACACATATATATATATATATATATATATATATATATATATATATATATGTGTGTGTGTGTGTGTGTGTGTGTGTGTGTGTGTGTGTGTGTGCGTGTGTAAAGATTTGACATTAAATAGCCCACAACGGCTGATATACCATTAAACCAAACAACGAAGCAATTATGATTTATAATAGAATATTATTTCATTGAAGTCTTTATTATACACAAAAAGTTTATCATTCTTTTTTCTAACGATTATCTTTGCTTTTATATTTATAGACAGTATTATAAAAATAAATACATAAAAATATTATCATTAAACAAAACAAATTGAGTGAAGTAGATGATTATTCTATGATAAATAGAATGGTACAAAATATTCTAAGAAAATGAATTATGATTGTTTAAATTTACACAATAGACCAATTAAACTTTCTGAATATTCGGATACTTGCCTTTATAGAGACTCAGTTAATAGTCTTAAAGGTCAATCATTGTTAAGGGCATCACTGTAGCGTTATAGCTAACCTGCTATACAGCAACATCGACGTAAGCGAGTTTGAACTCGATTTGTATAATTATGTTCACTTTCGGACTAAACAAATGGGAAACGTATTGACTTCCTCATAATAGTACCACTACCGTTCTCCTACAAGGATTGCTGTGGAATTAAATAATCCACGAAGGTTTATATGCCATTTAACAAAGAAACCGAAACCATTTTCTTTTCCGGTTTCAAGGGAAATAAAGTTTGTTTTATTTAATATCAAATATTTTAATCATAATATCTATTAACAAAATTGCATTTGCATGACAACAAAATACCGGATTGAAAATGGGAGAGAGAAAAAACATATAAATACAAATATCATTTGACTTTTTTTAATAATTAAAGCTAACAATGTAAATTATTATGTTCACTCTATGCGAGTGGTTCACATATATTTGAACTGGCGGCTTCTCATTGAATTGTGACTGACAGTAAGTCTTCTTGGATCACCTGGAATCCTCTAAGTATTATAGCCGATCTCAATCGTACTGTGGCCTGGATGGTCGATTCTTTCTCCGATTTCCAGTTCCCCCAATATTTTATATAAGCATCTGACGACTGTTCCAAGTGCACCAAATAGAATTGGTATCACCGTCACCTCAGTGTCTTACAGCTTCTTTATATCACATTTTGTATTTACCAAATGCTTTTCACGAGCAAGATGTAACTCAAACTCATTTTTAAAGCGATGTTTAACAGGTTTGAATTCAGAGTTTCACTTCTTCTGGACCGGTTGCCATACCAATCTTTTAAAAACCAGTCTTACATACTATTTACTCGTAGTTGGAGATTGGATAGTTGGAATTGTAGCATTCCCAGTGGTATCAGTACCATGTGAAATGCAATCATCCTTGTTCAGTATTTGAACTTGTGTCTACGATGAAAACAATTACAATAGATATACTTCCAAGTATTTGTATATCTTCCTGATTTCTTCTATTTTTACTTTATGGTTTATTGAAAAGTCAAAATCCATGAGTTCATTTTTTTGATTTTTTTTCTTATTAATTAACACAATGTCAGGTCTTCTTGCCGGGATTTCCCGGTGCATTTGGATCTAACAACACCCACTAAGCAGGGCAGGTTAATAGTGTACAAATGTAGTGTCACGGTCGACGCAGATGTAGATTTGAAAATAAATGTTGCCATAATAATTACACCTTGCCCACACAGACAGACAAACATATTAATGTGAATAGAGGTGTCTTTCTATAGAAGGAAATGTGTGCATTTTGTTAGTTGTTGCTTTTTTTTTGTTTTTATTCGTCTGGCTTAATTACATCAACCAGAAAAATGGACATTATCTGCTTCCTACTTTGGATCAAAGTAACCATATCAAAGTGTTAAACGTGTACTTGGGAAAATATAATTAAATAACTTACAGAAAACAAAGTGAAATTAAATCAATTATCATTATGGTCTATATAATTGTGCCTATTTTGTTTGTTTTCTCGTTTATTTCTTTTTCTTTTATGAAATGATACCTTTTATAATCTTCTAAATATTACAACTCTTCATTTATTATTACAGAGAGTACGGGGTTCCTCGTGGCGTGGTGGTTAAAGGACTGGACTCTGCCATAGTAGTAAGCGAATTCGGGCTCCAGTCGCGCTATGCCTTTCATTTTCTGACTTAGGAAAGTGATGAACCCTCCCATTCCCATCTATAGGTTATATACTGTTCTTCTAAAATGAATGCTTTGACATTAAATAACCCAGGTAAGTTGCTATGTCATTAAACAAAGAAACCAAATCAAACACTGCCCTGTCGGTTGGGATAGTTGAATGCACCGGCTGCACAGATGCAGATGGGCAAAATCCGCTCAATGGGGATCACCTGTTGTTCGTGGGTGTCAACACTTAATGCTTAGAAACGGAATACTTGTGGCTGAGAAGTCCATGAGATGCAACACTCCACTTTCACCCTTACATAAGCTAAACGGGCTGGTCACGTCAAACCCTAGCGTCTATATGATTGTTCCAATCCTATTACTCTTATGGCAACTCGCCAACCCTTGTTATCTTATAAGTGCTAGAAGGCATTGGTTGAGGGTCTTAGTGTCCTGGGTATGCTCTTAAAGAGCATCTAGAGGTGAAGTTTCAATTCTGGAACTCCGAGGACTGTGGAGTAACCCCTTATCGACATTTCTCCCAGGTCTACCCTGATCTTGACTAGTAGTAAGGTCCCATCTGTAGGTTAAACAGATCAAAAAATGAGTTTTAAAAAGTGTGTTTAATTAATGAGTTTGAATAAAAAAAATAGAATGAATAAACAAAATGTCTTCGACATAAATACAAGGGTTGACATACCGTAAAATCCAACCAACCAAATCAAACACACATCACCTGGGTAAGATTCCAATAATCAGTTGACAGGGATGGTGGACAGGTGGAGACTTTAAAATCATTTCACATCCCAAGGAGATATTAACTTTAAAAAATATCATGTATGATTAGCTTTTCGTCATTTTTACAGCACGTCAACGCTGTAGGTGTCCCATTCGTGGTTTAATGTTTAGCAACCTACTCTCGCAGATCAATTACTTCTGAATAGCGAATTCGATCTTCCCTGGATGTCCCATACTTGCGACCTTGTGGCATATCCTATCCGTGGCGAATGGATTGGGCAAATATTAGTCAACGCTTGTTATTTTATTTCATGCGGATGTAAATCAAAGAATTTTGGTCTCCAATTATATATAGTACATATATACATCGTCACACTCATTTTAAACCGGTAAATACTTCATGGTTATTTGCAATAACCCACTTTTAAGAACCAGTGGCATAATAAAGTTCAGAAACATTTTAGACAGACAGACAGTTTTGTTTTACGGCATATCAACCTCAGTGGGTCATTTAATGCCGACGAAGTTTTGAAATAAATCAATTCTTAATGGATAATACAATTTTTTATAAATACATTTTTCTATTTAATCCATAGATGGGACCCTAACAGGTACTACCACTCCGGGTCAGAGTGGACCAGGGAGCAATGGTGATGTATGGGGTGCTTCACATTCCCCAAACCTCCAAAAACTGGAACCTCACCATCAGACAGATTTTAACGTCATTCCCAGGACACGTAGACCCGCAGCCACCGCCTTCTAGCACCCATATGATAAAAAGGGGTTGGGGCTTGCCATAAGGGCAATAGGGTTGGGAAAATCATATAGGTGCTAGGGCTTGATGTGACCAGCCGATTGATCGGAGGGGGCCTCTCCGACCGCCCGTCTAGCCCAAGATAGGGCCAAAGTTGAGTATTGCATGTCATGAACTGCTCATCCACCTGGGCTCTATCCTTAAGCATCACGGGTCGCCACCCACGGCCAACAGGTGGCCTCATTGGGGGAGTCTTACCCCTCTGCAGAGGTGCAGTCGGTGCATTCTTACGCCCCAGCTGACAGGGCGGAAAAGGGAGTATGTTATTTGATTAGTTAAGTAAGCAAGTGTGTTGTGGCCCTTTGTTAAAACAAAAACATTTGTTAAATGCAAAGACATAAACATTGTTTGTTCAATTATTGAACGAAATAACTGTTGCTCGAGCTGATGAAGTGGATTCCCATCGGAAATTAACAAAAATTAAATTTCTTTCAAGAAACGAAACGAAAAAATCTATATTAACATAATTAGAGTTTTAAGAGTTTCTGTCGTTTTAAGTGAAATATGTAATTGTTTCAAGAACGGTCGTCCGCTCGCATCATTAGAGGTAATGTTGTCCTACAGACAAATCTTCCCAGTACAGTTAGTACTTTGTTCACTGCGTAATCATTGTTTTGTCTTGTGAGGGAATAAATGCGGAAATAACTTGAAGATTGTTAGGGGAGATAACTCTTCCCTAAAGAGCGATATCGCTTTTAAGTAAAAGGGTATTTCAAAAGTAACATCAATTACCAAGAGAAGGATCAAGAAAGAAACAAGATGATTATATGAGAATAAACGTGAAGACAGTAAATGCCTACTGTACTGTGATCAACTGCGAATTCACAATTCGAAAAATATGTTTTTAGATACTCCCGCGTTTTTTGTTTTTTTTTTGTGTTTTTTTCAATTGGAACTCGTAAAATATGTGCTCCCGGATGGGTTGCACGTTCGTCTGTGTGGTTTTCAAATCAAACGTGGGATGAAACAATGCACAACGTACCAGCGCACTTACTATCACGTTGCTAACAACTCTAGTAGGTACCTTTTCCAGTTTGAACTGAAGAGGTCACATGATATACGCGCTGAAAACTAACCCGTATCAAAATATTACGAAACTTCTGACTCGAGTTAATAAATTTCATTGTGTAATTCTGTACACTATTATTAAGATTTCAATAATTATTTGATTATATGGACAGTGTAAGATTCCGGAGAATCCCTTTTTCACATTAGAATTAAAATTTTGAACGAGAGGAATGAAATTTTAAATATTGTGTATGAGAACATTATCCATTTATTCTTCAACGGAAAATTAAATTAATTTTTATAGACAAATTTAATCCAATTTTTTTCATGGGTATTAATCCATAATTATCAGTAAAAGCTCTGTCGACGAATCTTAAAATACGCCAAATAAATCCTCTGCAGAGTTGATACTAATATTCTGCAGATCTGGGAAGTATGAAAATATTACATAGACTTCAGTCCCAGGACTACTGTGAGTGTTATTGCCTGTTCGGTCTGATCTATGGATCAAGAAGATTATTTTCAAAATTATTAGGATTACAGAGGAATACTTGATAGCATATAATTGTGTGCAAATTATTTGTATTAAGAACAATTACCTGAAGATATAATTATTTACTAAAGATTATTACTATTAGTTACTTGAAACCATATAGATCAGAGCCAATGAAAGAGTATTCTTAAATAGGTACAGCTACTTAAATCGTACCATTGTTCAGAAAATATTAGATAGAATATTTGATCATATATAACTGTGCAAAGGAATGATTTTTATAGTCAAATGAGAATCATTTTAAAATGATTGCAATTGAACGTTGAGAATGTAAATAGTTATGATAGTAAATCAAACGTTTAGAAATTAACCGAATTCAGTGATAAAGAGTTCATATGCCGGAATAACAAAAGAAACCAATATCTGTAAAGGAATTTCGATGATTCATTCGATGATTGGAAACAAAAATGGATGGGACAATTTGAAAGAAAATCATCTTGTTAATTTGTAAGTAAAAAAGTAAAATTGTATTTGATAAGGTCAGATTCTTTTTGGACAACCCACATTTATTGACATATGACTATGGGTTTATTCACATGCATCAATCAATACCTCATTTCTTTCGTGTACAATATTACAGGCAATACACATGATACTTTTTGCAATCATATAAAACTAAATAAAACACAAAAACACGTACAACCCTACAGTATAACACTCACAGACATACGCACACACACACATACACACGCACACACACATACATATATATGCATATCTACATATATGAGTGTGATTGGGAATTTGTGTCCATTGCATGCATATATATATATATATATATATATATATATATATATATATATATATATATATATATGTATACTTACACACACACACCCATGTATATATAAACTCATGTAACTACACAGACTCATACAAACACTCAATCACGTACGCGTACACACATATATACATACATATATGTGGGCGAATCTGTGTTCTTTATCTCTCTCTCCCTCCCTCCCTCGCTTCTCTCTATCTCTCTCTCCCTCTCTCTCTCTCTCTTTCTCTCTCTCTCTCTCTTTGTCTCTCTGTCTGTCTGTCTGTCTGTCTCTCTCTCTCTCTCTCTCTCTCTCTCTATTATATATATATATATATATATATATATATATATTATACATGTACTGCTACAAGTAAGTGTGTATTTTGTGCTTGTGTGTATGCGTGCGCACTTATATGTGCATATGTACCCTCGTGCTTATATGTCCGCGTGTTAATCTTATTTTGGCTTGACTGTCCGTATGTGCATCGCCCACATATGTGACAGTTTTTTTTTGTTCCTTTCTCTCTCTCGACGGAGACGTTCCGACCAATCACATCTGCTTCCACCGCTTACTATCAATAGAAGTCAATTATTCAATATAATTGAAAACTTGGCGCTCTCCTTTGAACAAACAATCTATCTTAGCATGGACCCTGAAATCTTTCCAGATTTTCTTTTTCTTTTCATTGGACTTCGAGTATTTTTGATATCTTCTATCGATTATCTTTTTTGGCTTGCTTTCCCCCTTTTTGCTCAAATATTTACTGAGGACTGATTGGTCGATATGAAATACTTTCCTTTGTATTAACCTTCTTATATGGAATCGCCTACAAAAATCAAGTTTTCATATCTCTACTTCCGTGCTTCTTCTTCTTCTTCTTCTTCTTCTTCTTCTTCTTATTATTATTATTATTATTATTATTATTATTATTATTATTATTATTATTTGTTTTTCACACTACCTTTAGCTGATGGTATTTTACTGGAGTTTGAGTGAAACAAGTCTCCTCAGGTCTCTAGGACTTTTCTGAGTATTCTAGTCGATTGCAGCAGCTGTCTACTTTTCTTTTTGTTAAACAATACTAGGTCTGGTCTCCTGGCTGGGATAAGGTGATCCGTCTTTATCTCGAAGTCCTAAAGAATTTTATGCGATTCATTTTCAAGAATTCTGGTTTGTTCATATACCATTTTGTAATACAACCCAATCGTGCCTAGCTTTGTATTATCGTTGTGATAGTTTGCTCCATTCGCTTAATAATGGTTTATGATCTTTTCTTTGTCACTACACAGTCTACACAGACTACATTGCTATCTCATACGGCGCTTTTACAGTACCCCAGCTGTTTAAAAAATCAAAAAATTCCTGAGCGAAAACGCTCGTTGATTTTTTATCAGGGCAATGTGTTGTTAAGAAACAGAGTCAGTTATCAACGCATTGTCTCTAACCACAACCTATGAGTTGCTGAAGGAGTAGGCAAACTCATTCATGAAAGGGAGTGAGACTTTCCTCTTATATTCTCCTCCTTTCAATCCGCCCATCACTATAATTGAAAGGGACAGTGACACTTGTACGTTTTATTGGTCAGTAATATCCTGTATTCCTTTTTTCAACAAAAATATGTTTATAGATATGTATTCATTGGATTTTAGTTGATAATAAAGAAATTAATGATAGCAATCATCACTTTCTTGTGTTAATGTAGAATACGGATTTAAAGATTTAGTTGTCATGTGCGGCCCTTATGACATACATATATTATCCATATTGCCATAGGGAGTTACTCAGTTTGACATGACTGATATAAATTATTTATTTATTTATTTATTTAACACAATGCTTGTGGGAGATAAAGTAGACATCTCAAGTCCATTATTAATATCATCTTTGTAATTGAAACTAGAGAATTGTGTAATGGATTCACACATAGGATTCGTATTTGCAGTTTTTTTCTTCCTGGCGGAATGTAATAATTGTCACAAGTAATTCAAGGTGTTAATAACAACTATTTTTACTTATGTTTCTCAGAAATAACAGAAGACAAATTATCTTTGAATCGTTGCATATCTTTTAGTTATGTTGTTGTCTTTACTATAAATTATCATAATTCTTGTTTTCTGCAATGTCTCTTTCTCTCTGTCTCAGATTTTGCCAGGTTTGCTTTCTATATGTATAAATACTTCATTTTTGTTTTTTTCACATAGCCATACACTGCTGTTAGAGAATGGATTAATTGAGCTATTATTTTCTCTGCAAGAGATTATCAAACTATGGTCTTGTTAGTTTTGTTGCATTCATTTTACCAAGATATCACTGATGAAAAATACAACGGCTTAGATCAGGTGTAAAATACATATAAAAAGGGGAGCTTTTATGTTTAATTTTAAAAGAACATTCTAAAGAATAGCTCTGTGGGAGATGCTTATAATACGCTGACTTTATGCCCCACAGTGTGATAACTCCCTCCATAGTGGTGTCCT
>CM042139.1:140436479-140463979 GCA_023376005.1 Doryteuthis pealeii | reverse complement strand
GACAAGTCTATATCCATTTTTCTGTTTTCTCTAGAATTTCATGTCAGAAATTTAAAAACTAAGAAATTAAGACCTAGAAAAATCCGTTAGAATGATCCGTTTTACGGAATTTTATGAGTTAAAATTCGTCATACCTCTATTTGTTTACCTTTGTAAAACGTTTCATTATTGAATCTATGGTCATCTGCTCTACAAAGTAAACAAATGGAGGTCCATACGTAAGTCAGAAGACAACTTTTTTTTAAATACACCAATTTTTACATAATTCAAAAAAGTTTTAATAAAATTGAACGAATATTTTAATTTTTAATATTTTAATTTTAGTGAAGAAAAAAATATACTTCTGTTAAATTTCATCTGGATTTTCAAAATTACATATCGTTTTTTTTTTTTTTCGTAACAAAATGTAAACAAATGTCGAACATGCGCAGATAGTTAACAGGATACAGTTAAATTCACAAACCTTTTCCAATTTAATATCAAAGATATGACAATACCAGGTTTAATATGACAACTTCAGGTTTGTAATTATTTTTTCGTACACATTTAAACGTTAGATAACTTTAGATATATACCAAAGAGACAAAAATATAAATCAATGATATCGCCCTTGTATTTATAAAGCTTCTTTTAAAAAGCTCGGTGGACCATCGTTTATTTTGTACTTGAAATGTTACTGACTATAAATTAAAACTCATTGACAAACTTGCTTAATTGATGGAATTACTGTGACGTAAGCAGTGACATAGTTTCGGTTACAGGCAAATAGTGACTGACTCTCCATTATATATATATATTAACACACATACATAAAAACACAGACTCTCACACAAACACGCACACTCTCACTCACACACACACACACACACACACACACACACATTTATATCCGCCATGTCGGTGGGGCGTTAGAATGCACCGACTGCACCTCTGCAGAGGGGTTGACTCCCCCAATGGGGCAACCTGTTGGCCGTGGGTGGCGACCCGTGATGCTTAAGGATAGAGCCCAGGTGGATGAGCAGTTCATGACATGCAATACTCCACTTTGGCCCTATCTTGGGCTAGACGGGCGGTCGGAGAGGCCCCCTCCGATCAATCGGGTGGTCACGTCAAGCCCTAGCACCTATATGATTTTCCCAACCCTATTGCCCTTATGGCAAGTCCCAACCCCTTTTTATCATACGGGTGCTAGAAGGCGGTGACTGAGGCTCTACATGTCCTGGGAATGACGCTAAACTCTATCTGATGGTGAGGTTCCGGTTCTGGAGGTTTGGGGAATGTGGAGCACCCATTCATCACCATTGCTCCCTGGTAGTACCTGTTAGGGTCCCATCTATGGGTTAAATAGAAAAATGTATTTATAAAAAAATTGTATTATCCATTAAGAATTGATTTATTTCAAAAATGTATCGGCATTAAATGACCCACTGAGGTTGATATGCCGTAAAACAAAACAAACCAAACCAAACATATATATATATATATATATATAATAATATCGTAACCCATTATCAATAATTTAGTTTTCTATATTTATACGTCCTTTATAATATCATTGAGTATGTATATGTAAGTTAGGGTAGCTAAACATAAAGTCAGTGGTACTTAGTAACTCTAAGTTTCTCGTGAATGCGATTTTCAAACCGACTTTCAAGCGCTGTTCCCATTAAGTTTCCGCTTCAAAAAATAAGATTAAAAAAATAAAACAAACATCAATGCCGGCTAGCCCGAGGAGGATTTACCCTATAAACCTTTCCTTCAATACGATTACCGATTCATTAACATCAAAACAACTGCTGACAACATACTACTGACAACTTATCATCACCAGGTTGTGATATGTGTATTATACACGCTATACGAGCGTGTATCATTGAAAACCATGAGAAGCAGCATAGTTGATGTATAACAACGTTGATGAAACCAACGCCGTGCCAACGGTGGGCTCCACAGAATACTAGTTACTTGAACCTCATGTCAATGCCAAGGCTAAAACAGTCTGGAAACTACCGCTCCCAAATTTAAGAGTGTTATCTATCGATGAGTTAAAACACCTTAAAAGCTAAAACACCGTAAAAACCACCGTCACACACATATATATCATCATCATCATGTCGCGCAATTAGCACGGATATTCATGACAATCTCTCGCCAACATTCCCTATATGTCATTGTCGCAGTGAGGTCCTCTGCGCAGCATCCAGCATTTTTGCATAGTTGGTCAATGTAGGTCCTCGGTGGGCGGCCCACACTAGCATGTCCATGTATTGGCTTCCACAGGAGAACGTCACTTATGAGCTCGTCCTTGCTTCTCCAGCAGTGTCCAACATGCCTTGTCCGTCTCACGCGAATGGTTTGTGAGATGGGGGGCAGGTGGCCATACAGCTGTTTCCTCGTGGGGTGCTGTTTCCACGATTTGTTCAAGACTACACGCAGCATTCTTGTGCAGCTCCCATCTAGCTTATTCTCAAGGCGCCTCGTTAGGGTTCAGGTGTTGCAGCCATACATCAGCACTGATATAACCACAGCCTGGATATATATATATATATATATATATATATATATATATATATATATATATATATATATATAATCGAGATCTTTCTTTTAAATTCAGTAACTCAACGAGAAGATGTACTAAAATTAAATGTTATCATATATGTATGCCATTTAAATAAAGAAATATAGCATCTCACTATTTTGTGACATGTAATATATATTTAGAAATATAGATAATACAGTAAAAATACCACTGACCTTATTAGAGAGTGATCTGTCTATTTTAAACCTCTTCTCAAATCCCTTACAACATTAACTATTTCAGTTCGCAAAAATCGAGAGCTTTCTTTTGAATTCACGAACTCGACGAAGCGAAGTGGTACCAGGAATTTAATGTTAACACTAAATAATGTCATCTGAATCAAAACTATCGCTTCTCGATAATTCACTAAAAGCGAACCCTCCCGTCGAAACAGGGACAGTTTTAAGTCATTTTGCGAAAGTTTACAATTAACTGTAATTAACACTTCTTACTTTACAGTACGATGGTCAGTCATATTGTTAAATACTGGCCACCGCAACTCACTCCTTCTCATGACAAGTTCATCGATCCAAATCTATCGACTCCCTTCAGGTCAAATAATGAGGAACACGCAGCGTCTAATGAGGATCATTATGTCTGCAAACTGCCACTTTCAAATCTACACGTCTTTATTTTATTTCGACCTACTCCCAACCATTATCCAGCCATCTTATCGCACATTGAGTGGCTCTCAAGAAAGCCAATCAATCCTAATGATAAACACTGTCCAGCTGTCAATATCCACGTCTAAGCAACTCACTCCTTTGTCGAGAAGACCACATGGGAAAGCACCACAGTACACAAGGCTTTGTCATCTTTCGATGTGTACTGCGAAGCTTATCTAATTAACGTGCAATAGTGTCTGCATCGTACTATCTTATTAATAGAATTCGCGACAAACATATCTTTAGTGGTTGTTCGAAAATAATTGTACATTATCGTTTAGTTTAAGTGGGAGAAATAAGAAGGTGAAAAATAATTTTTATTTTTAGCATTTTTAACACCTGATTTTTAGTTTTTGTTTCTTGCATATATATATTTACCAACCCCTCCGCACGAGCCGGATGCGACACAAGGTCAATTTCTTAAGCGGAGTTCAGCAGGTTTGAATTCAGAGTTTTTCTTCTCCTAGACTGGTTGCCTAACCAAGGTTAAAGAGCCTAGTTTGCCCTACTATTTATCCATAGCTGGAGGGAGAGTATGATTCATACCTTTCCTAAGGGTATTAGCACTAAGTGACATGCAATTATCATGTCCAGGATTTGAACTCGGGACGACTAGTCCATTTCCTTGACTTTAACCATTACACCACGCGCTTGTTTCTTGCATATACCGCCTCGTCTTATGGAACTGCGTGGTGTAATGGTTAACGTCATGGGAAATGGACTAGTCGCCGCGAATTCAAATCCTGGATGTTGTAATTGCATTCCACTTAGCGCTAATGCCCTTGGGAAAGGTATGAATCTTACTCTCCCTCCAGCTATGGATAAATAGTAGGGCAGACTGGACTCTTTAACCTTGGTTAGGCAACCGGGTTAGGAGAAGGAAAACTCTGAATTCAAACATGTTAAACTCCGCTTAAGAAATTGACCACGTGTCACATCCTGCTGATGCGGAGGAGTTGGTAAATATATATACAACGTTGTCGGCTGGGACTATCGACTACTCCGACAACACCATTGGAGAGGGATAATACCCACCATCAAGGGGCTACCTCTTCGGCGTGTTTATTGATCTGAATGCTTAAAAACGGGATCGTCGTGGCTGAGCAGTCCATAACATGCAACACACCATTTTGGCCCTTAATTAAATTAGACAGGCGGTCGGAGGTTACTCTTCGTTCAATCAGCTATTCACGTCAAGTCTTAGCACCTATATGATTGTCCCGACCATATTGCTCTTATGGCAACCCTCCAACCTTCTTTATAATTTTTTCTAAAAGGTGGTGGCTGAAAATCTTACTGTCCTGGGTATGACGTTAAACTGCATCGAGCGGTTAAGTTTCAATTCTGGACCTCTGGGGAGTGTGGATTTCATCTTCATCGCCATTACTCCCAGGATCACTCTGACCCGGAGTGGTAATACGTTTTCGGGCCTTATCTATTAGTTTAATAGATCAAAAATGAGTTTTTAAAGATGTGCTAAAAATTGGATTTGAAAATATTGAATAACCAACAACAACGAATAAAACAAAATCGTCATGAAATAGCCCGGCAAAAAATAACCCTAGGATTGACGTGCCATAAAATCCAACCAACCAACCGAAAAAAAGCTCTGCATTTGACAAGTATTTCTACCCAGGATCCATACCATCGTACCTCATAAGGAAAACTGATCTAATTATAAGTTATGTATCCTTTAATCTAACAGAAGAAACCTTTGCAGGAGATCACATATGTGGGAGTCTACTCTTCAAAGGGTAACTTCCATCTGACGAAGTTTATTTGTGAGCAAAGGACTAGACGAATCCTTTCCAATTAAGCTTGATAAATTAATTGTATCTTATCAGACAGAATGATTCCCGCTAAAACTATAATCCTTCTAATTTGATGCACTTTTACTCACGACTTTGGTATAAATAAATAGACTCTTGAACGATCTCGACCGTTTCACTTTCGTTTTCTTTTGGAATTGTGTTAAGTAAAGTGTTCTATTATAACAATAAGACCATTAAGCAATAGGTTGATTTGAAAAATGCTTTATTGTGAGTCAAATTTATAATTAAGAATTTGATTGAAATTGTTACTTTCTTTGTTATTCTCTCGCCACAAGAATTTCCAAAGATATAAATCTAGCTTATCTGCTTGTATGATATGTTTTTTATTTAGTCTTCTCTCACGGTATATCTCTCAAAACATCCACTGTTTTTGTTCAGTCTACTCATATTATACTCTCGCTTTACAAAAAACCCCATAAATCTCTCAACTATAACGTCTCTTAATGACTGTATCTAGTGTACGATATTTTTCAAACAAATATATTTCATTGTATAACAATCTATTGAACACCGCTCCAAAAATCAAACAAAAATAAAAACAAAACTAAAACTGTCAGGAAACTCCAGGGGTATTTAAATAAAGCTAATATATGTTTATGAAGCACTCTTGGTTTCTACTCACAGTCGGCGTCACAAGGGTTTCGCGACATTCAAACAGCTAATGCCCTAAATGACCCACATAGCAAGCCTTCATTTTCTGTGCTGACCAAAACTCACTATCAATACAGACAATTTACGGACAATTTTCTCTCCCATATAAATTACAATTACAAACAAACACATATACAAGGACATACTAATCCTCACAAGAACTTGTTCATGCACATATACACCCGCAAGAAATTTACCATTCGTTCGTAAAAAGACTTATTTTCTTTTTGTATTTTATGACACTGATTTATATATATATATATATATATATATATATGGGAGAAATGTGAGGAGGTTAATTCGACAGTATGTGGAGAAAGGTATACAAACACGGGATGTTATGGAAACTGGATGTTTATTGTTGACGATGCAACGTTTCGGTCTCTTATTAGACCATCTTCAGGACCTGGATACAGTACTCGCTTCAATGATGGACATTCTCAAAATGCTGAAACATAAGGTCTCCAGTAGGGAGAGGGGTGGTTCGGGTGGTTAGTGGATTTTCTTCTCACCCCTCTCCCTACTGGCGAGAGGGGTGAGAAGAAAATCCACTAACCACTCCAACCAGACAGAAAAGTGTCCGGAACTGAGATCAAATCCTATATCCGAAATTCTCGTTTCAGGATGGATTGATTCTAAGATTTTACAATCTTTGTAGATGTATTTTTTTCAAATTATGATTTTCCTTCACCTGCTCCCAGTCTCTGACGTAGATTTTGAGAATATTCTTAGAAAGGTTTCTTAGGCTTACACGGAGAGTTACAACGTGGTACAAACACACACACACACAAACGTGCACACACACAAAACAAACACACAAACGCGCTCACACAAACGCGCTCACACAAACGCGCGTGCACACACACAAACACACACACACACATATACATGTATACATTAAAGACTTATAAAATTTCAGAGGACCAGCAAACAGAAAATCATTCTTTTATTCTTTTTCTATAATTTTTTTCTTGAACAGACTGTCTCTTTCCCTCTCTGCCCCCCCCCCCGCCTTCTCTCACACACGTTCCCTGATATACACATAATTGACTTGTCGTTCTTCCTACAACTTTCTTGTGGAGCGGAAGTACACTGTCTACAACTAAAAAGCAACGGAACATAATACGCCTCTGCTTTCGTGGCTCATCGTATCGAGCTCCGGTAAACCCCAAAATATAATGAAATATTTGATAACCAATAAAACCAAAACATCACTCTCGAGCATCCAATACATGATAAAGATTTCAGCTCATTCAGGTTCTGAAGAATACACAGACTGCAACTCAGTAGAGGTATAGATCTCTCCAATTGAGACACCTGTTGACCGTTATGCCGACCCGTGATGCTTAGGAAGGAATTATGTTGAATGAGAAATCCATGACATGCAACACTTCACATTAAACAATACCATGTCTAGATAAGTGATCGAAGATCGACCCCTCCAATCAATTGGCTGTTCCCGTCAAAGGCCGAGCACCGATATAATTTTATTTGCAACTCCCCAAACTTTTTATTATATATCTATTTACCAACTCCTCCGCACGAACAGAATGTGACACTAGGTCTATTTGCAAGCGGAGTTTACAGGTTTGAATTCAGAGTTTTCCTTCCCTCAGACCTGATGTCATATCAAGGTCAAAGAGCCCAATATACCTTGCTATTAAACCTTTTATCATATACTTTCTAGAAGGTGGTGACTGAAGAGGTTTCTGTCTCGTTTATGACGTTAAACTGCCTCTAGTTAGGAGCTTCCAGCTCTGGAGCACTACGGCGTAGAGTACATCTTCATTGCTATTACTCCTTGGTGTACTCTGACCCTGATTGACTGTACGTGTTAGGGGCTCATCTATGGGTTAAATAGATAGAAAATAAGTTTGAAAAATGTGTTTAAAAGAATTGAATAGCCAACATGAAGGAATAGAGAGAAAACGTCTTCGGCATAAAATAACCCCAGGATTGACATGTCATAAAATCCAAGTAATCAAAGAAAAAAAACTATGAGTTCCTCTCATATCTCTTTTAGTACTGCCACTACTAATATCATTGTTGGTCAAAAGATTAACAAGCCCTATCGACTGGAGCTTTACAATATACCGACTGCACCTCTGCAGAGGTGTAAGAGCCCCCTATATGGCCACCTGGTTGCATTGGGTGTCGATCCGCGATGCTTAAGAACGGAATCCTGGTGTATGAGCAGTACATGACATGAAACACTCTACTTAGACCCTTACTTAGGCTAGACGGGCGGTCGTAGAAGCTGCCTGCGATCAATTGACTGGTCATGTCAAGCCCTAGCACCTATATGATTCCCCTTAACCTATTGCGCTTATGGCAAACCCCAACACTTTTTATCATATAAGTGCTAGAAGGCGGTGGTAGTACCTGTTATTGTCTCATCTATGGGTTAAATAGAAAAATGTGTTTATAAAAGAAATGAATGTCTATTAAGAAGGAGTTTTATTTCAAAACTTTGTCGGCACTAAATGACCCACCGAGGTTGATATGCCGTAAAACAAAACAAACAAAAAAACAAAAACAAATTAACCTTTTCTAATACCAATATTTTCTAAATAAATAACTTGATACCCATATACATGTTTTTGTCTATAAATTCCTCATCTTCGTTTCATTGTCTCTGTGACGGCTACTATCATCAGTAAACAAGCGAAAACACCGTGTTCACCTCTGCCTTTTCTTTTCCCTGTCTACTGAGGCGTACATAGTACCCAGACTGTAGGAATAGCAGCAGTACCATTGTTTGCCTATTTCCGCCTTAGAGACACTTTTTAAATGCAGAAATGGTTCCCCCCTACCCTCCTTACTACAGGGACCAGTTTAAACTGTTCTGGTACCCAGTCCCATTATATCAACACTTGGCGCTCTACCCTTTTGGCACCCAATTGCTCATCTCTTCCCCACCCATTTAATCAAGTGAAATAAAATGTTATGTTAAAAATAAAAGAAACATTGCTCTCTATATAACACCAATGACCGTCTGGCTAGTTGCACTGGAATCATCTGAAATTTTGAATATAAAACACATATAAAAAATGTATAATGGTTGGCAATGTTTTCATTTTTAAAAATCTAAATAATCTCACTAATAACAAATCAGCGGAGTGGCCTATTAAAGGTATAAGACGGATAGCAAAGGAGTCTATTCTCTTTTCATTAGCACTAGACCAGGAAGAGTGATTGGCGAATGAGGTGAAACGGCACGCCTACCATCAGCTCCCTAATTTACCGCACAGATCCATGATGTCATACTCATGCGCTGTGTTAGCGAGTGCTGGTACCGAAACCTAGAACCTTGTGTTTCCAAGGTGAATTATCTACTGACTTCACTACACTGGCCCCTTATATCGTAAAGTAAAGTCGTCGGGGTGGCCTTAAGTCGGTATCAGCCAAACAACGAGGGAGTCTAGTGCTAGACTAAGGAGATTATTATTAGCTGGAGCGCCATACGTACCATCAGCTTTTCACTTTATCGCAGATATCTCTGTGCTACTCATACGCTGAGCTGGCGAGGGCCGGTATTGAACCCGGAATCTTGTGGTTCCTAGTTGATCGTTCTACCAACCGAGTTAAACAAAACATCACGCCTTATAGATGAAGTATAGAATACCTATCCGTTGCTAACAATAAGACCCCGCCAAGTAAAAAGATGCGTTCTGAATATGTTACTAAACTTTATTCAAAATATATGTTGTTCATGTTTTGTTTTTTTCTATTTAAAAAAAAAAGAAGATTTTCAAGCCATGATTATATTTCCATTTATTTTCTATTTATCTTACATGATAAAACTCTCAAGGTCGAAAATGTTTAAAGATATCGTAGTTATTGAAATAAATAATACAAATAAATTAAGCATAAAATAATCTTCCTTTAGACCAGTAGACGGGAGCTGCCATTTCAACATGAACACGACTTTATCCTTAAATGTCATTATCGAGGAATTTGGATGGTGAGGTTTTTTTGATTTTATGTCATGTTCAACTCTTGGGTTATTCTATGCAGAAAAGCTTTTTGTTTTAGTCATTCTTTTTGGGGTATTCAATTTAAAAAAAAAAAAAAACTTTTTTAAACTAATTTTTTGATTAATTAAAACCACGGATGAGACCCTAACAGGTACTATCACTCCGATTCAAAATGGACCTGAGAGCAATGGCAATAAAGGGGTACTCTACGCTCCCCAGAGCTCCAGAAATTGAACCGCACCACAAGATGCAGTTTAACATCATACAAGGACACTTGGAGTCTCATATACCGCCTTCTAGCACATACATGATAGAAGTGGTTTGGGGTTGCCATAATAGCAATAGGGTTGGGCCAGACATTTAGGACTTAATGATGATCAGGCATCTCATGTCGCCACCCAGGACCAAGTCATTTTTATAAGCAAAGGACTCAGGTTACTTACAGTATCTGTTGTTTCTTGGGTGGTCACCCAATTAAGTATTAGAACAGGCTCATCGCAGCTTAACTTCGGTGATCTAGCGAGAACTGGTTGTTTTAGCGTGACTTGACCGTAATCCCCAGCAAAGTTACACCAAACACTTTATTTTGCATTTCAACATTAACCCAGATACATTTCAGCAAATATAACAAAATTCTTAAAAGAATCAATAAAGAAAGCAAGTATGATTTTTCCAAAGCGAAAACGGAAAAAGAAAAAGGAAAAAAAGTACCCGATGCGTGTAATGACATACGTGATGAGGTTTTTCGAAAGATCAGGAAAATATTCCAACTGTGAAACTGATTGGAAAGTCGTGTTGATTTTCATCTGAATTTTACATCATATCAGTTACATTTGAATGCGAATTTTCCCCTGTGATCTTATGGCTTTTCATCAATTATTTCTTCTGCTTTTATCAGGATTTCCCGATTCATTTCTGCTGTCTGAGTTGTGCGGCTTCGTGTTTGACTTTTATCCGCGCTCGTCGGAGATAGAGGAAAATGTTTTAGACAAACTTTTACAAAGAGGATACAACTGAGTTCCGAAAATGTGTGCCATGGCATAGAACGGTTTGTAATCAGGGTGATAGCGTGCCGATATTTGGGAGTCAGAGAAATGCGTGAAAAATGAAAATAAAAACAGGACATACGTCTTAACGAGACGAGAACGCGAAAAGCACAGCATAACATTACTAAACGTCACTAGATGTACACACACACACACACACACACACACACACACACACACACACACATATATATATATATATATATAAATATATATATATATATATATATATATATATATTGATAATAGAGAATGCTATATGTATAAATGAATAGCGGTCAATATCATTGATAGCGCATGTATATTTAAGTTAAGGCACGTGGTAACTGACAATTGCTTGCCTATTAGATTTTAGAACCAATTGCTTGAGATAAAAATCGCATAGGGGAAAAACTATCAGTTACTAGGCGCTGTTGGCTTGACGTCCTCACAACTTTTATATATATATATATATATATATATATATATATATATATATATATATATATATAATGGTAGAGACGTGTAAGTATATAATATATATATATATATATATATATATATATATTATGGTAGAGACGTGTAAGTATCACTTGACAAGGTTAATTTCGCAGAGATTGTTGGCTGTGTACTGTGGCCGAGGTGATAGGTTTTTTGACTATGCCTGCTGAGGTCCCAGTTTCGATTTCTGTCGGAGGGAAGTCGTTAGTATACATCGCTGATGAGACTTAATAAATTCGAAACAGTCTTTACGATGTTCTACACACCGAGCGACCCTTTGCCGGGATTACAAGTTCATTTTCTATATAAAAAAGTATCGAATTTTATGCGATACATGCATTGTAATTGCCTTCATGCATTATATATATATATATATATATATATATATATATATATATATATATATATATATAGTTCAATGAGAAATCAAAACAAATAAAAGTTTTTGCTTTTATTTATTTAATTACGGGAACGGTATTACAACCAGCGGTTTCTTGCTGAAAGCATTCATCGGGTAAGACGAAAACGGTTCCTTTGAAAATGACAGAAATTGTGTAAATATAATTATATATATATATATATATATATATATATATAATATATATATATGCTGTAGATAGAAGGAAAGTGGTCAAGAAATGATCAACTCAAAACAAGTCACAGGGTGGTACGTTTCGTCTGTATGCACAGACTTTCTCAGCCGATCTGAGACTTTATTGAAGCAGAGATGATAATTATATATATATATATATATATATATATATATAATTATATATTATATAATATAATTATATATATATATAATTATAAATTGTAATTATATATATATATATTATATATATATACATACTTATATTATATATATATATATATATTACATTACTTATATATATATATATACATACTTATATATATATATATATATATATATATATATATATATATATTATAAATAAAATAAAAGTGTACTACAGAGGGGTGTGTAAACATCAATTTAGCTTAGTCTTTTATTGATCTACTGGCCGGTTTTTGGTTTTTGAAAAAGAAAAAATTAAATGATTTGTAATTCATATATATATATATATATATATATATATATATATATATATATATATATATATATATATATATATATATATATCTGTCTCTCTCTATCTATCTATCTATCTATCTATCTATATATTTGGAATTGTATCATTCTGTTGTAACATAAAATGACAACAAAATGGTATGTGTTATATTAACAGATTCACCAGCCAATGCAAGGTTTGAACCGGTCCAAACAATTGTCGTAATTGAAAAATGGTAAGACATGTACTAGATGGAACTACAATCATCACTTACTTAATTTCACTTGCATTGCACATGGGCGAGTAGAAGGTGTGGGAAGTATTTATGTCGTATCTCGTATTTTAGAATTAGTTACAAATTGATATCAATTAATTACATTTGGGTGAAAACCGTCTGTCTGAATACGTAACTCAAACTCAAACAGCTTATCCATGATTTAATACTGGGTCCCCGATTTCATTTCTTACAACAATAACCGTTACGCTAAGTAGGCGGAATAGACTTACCAGTTTCTTCTTGAATCTATTGCATTTACGTCAAGCTTTCGATTAAGTCATTCATTGATAGTTTCGTAGAGAATATTGGTAAAATTGTACATTGACAAATATATAATTCAATTTACTCGTAGCTTTCAGAGATGATAAATATTGACTTTTTCACAGAGACATATAGATAGATAGATATTAAAATTGTCTGAAAGGCGTTTATTATTCATGTCATTCGCAATAAGAAACTCACAGCCCATGTTCATGAACCCAATTAACTTCAGTCTAATATAAAAAAAAGGGAAAGATCAATTTTTTTTCAAAAGATAACTGTTCTTTAGATGAACATCGACAAATGAAATATCTGCCCAGACAAATGACATTAAACGAACGTCTTTAAGTCAATTAACAGCCAGTCATTTTGAACTGCTATAGGACTCCCAATTAACACTGAGTGACAAAGGTGTCATGTGACTATTGAGACATGGATATTATTGAAGCATAGAATACCGCACAATATTTACTTCACGGTCATGACTACTGATACTTCTTAGAAAATCAACTATGTTCTTCTGATATTATTTAGCTTATCTGGCACAAGACCAAGGGTGGGACTCAGTAAGTATCATACTCCTCATAATAATTACTAAAGCAACCGACTAAGTCACTAATGCACACCAATCGTTATTCAAATAGCGTTCTTATATTTGAATCTAATGTTGTATGTATTTGACCTTAATGTATTACCAATACGAGAGAGTTAACCTGTGAGTAATCACGGATAGGATGCGACACAAGACACTGGTTTTTGTAGGAGACATTTATGTATATATATATTACGTTATTTATCTTAAATTTAAAAAAAATAAGGGAACATAATTTAAGCGAGCTAATTCGATTCTACACCTGGAAATATAGAATAAGCACACTTATTGAATAATCGCGTTGGTTTTTCATTTAGCAGTATATAAACTAATAACTGCTAGGACGTAAAACATTATTAATTGAATAGCTTCATAACTACACTGTACGAAATTATTTAGATTAATCGCAAAATTAATTTCCAACTTTATGTAAGTGTTCCAATTCAATATAATCTATAAAGGATTGTGCCTAATATGAGTTTGTGATTGACCGTCGAACCTTCTCCTAGAATATACATTTCCGTTGAAGTAAAGATACACTGACATCAGTATAGTTCTTGATCCTGCACATTATAAAAGTTCTGAGCCATATCATGTAGAATATAGTTTGGTTTGGTTCCTTTGTTTAATTTCATACCAATATTCGTGGGGTATTCAATGCCAAATCCATCCTTGTACAAGACCAGTAGTGATACTATTTATCTTATAGCTGGGGTATGTGGGGGTTTAATATCGTTCCCAACGGTATTACTCCGAAAGTGAATATAATAGGGAGACTAGATTTCGAACGCTTACTACGATGTAACCGCCCAGCACGTTAGCCACTACTACATGAGGACTCCAACATATGGGGTATGGATCCATGTCATTCATATTGCGATATATTGTGGATGTAAATATTAGTCCATGCATGGATCGCGATTGACAGGTTAACGACCATATTGATATCTGTTATCTGATAGGGTAAAATGGGAATTCTTTCAAGCTGTAGCCGTGTCAGTACTATTATATAGTTGCACCACTTATAATCTAACGACATGTTTGAAGAAAAAGCTAGATGGGAAATAAACAATAATCGTGTGGGTTTAAAAAGATGAGAATACTGGAAGTAGCTCCCACCCCCCAAAAAATAGCAGCTGTATGGATGATTATCTCACAAACCATCCAACAAAGACAAACAAGACAGGCTGGGCACTACTAAAGAAGACACAATAAATCATACGCGAGGTTCTTTTGAGGATTCAATCCCAGGAACATACCAGGGTTGGCTTGCTAGCAACAACTTATATTCATCAGCTCTGGGTGAACACAGTATGTTGTCTAGAAGCTTAGCACAAATCTCACACAAAGAAAACCAATCTTCTCACCATGGCTCAAAAAACAAACCTGCCCATGTCAGGTGATTGGCCCTTGCTATGTTGCACCACGCATAGAAAACCCGCCTTACCATCATGCTCCAGAAACTGAACTAAACCCCTATCATGAATTATGTGTTTGACCTTTCACATGTTACACCACACAGACAGTATATAAGAAAAACACAAACACAAATAATTCACTTGTTTTGAAATTCGCGTAGGCACTGTTGACATGATATATTCACTACACTAACTTAGATATACATGCTCTATCAGTGATACTGAACACACTTTACTAATAGATATAGCAAACTATATATATATATATATATATATATATATATATATATATATAGGTAAGTAAAAGGATATTGAACTAAAAATAATAACCCAAAACAAATCTAAGAGTTGAAATATTTCGTCCTATTCATACGGACATCTTCAGTCAAATGATTTTTATTCAAAGCAAAAATTACGTACATGTGATTTGATGAGGGAGTGAGTTAGTAGCAGAAATAAAGAGTAGGGGGGTTAGGGGCGGGATAAGGGATGAGGATAACATGAATGAAGTGTAGGGAAAGTTTAAAGGAAGCAGGGTGGAGGCTAGGATCTAGATGGGCAAAGGGGTAGGTCGAGGGAGGAGGGTAAAGTTCATGGTAGTGGAGTGTTTGATGCCAGGGGAAGATAAGGGGAGCGTTGAGTGACATTAGGTCACTGGGTCAGTTTTGTGGTAGGAATCAAAATTCTCCCCCCTACTCTAACACTCTTCCCCTTATGAATAGGACGAAATATTTCAACTCTTAGATTTGTTTTGAGTTATTATTTTTTGTTCACTATCCTTTTACCTACCTCATACTGTCGGATTTTACTCCAACCATCCTATCTTCATGTATATATATATATATATATATATATATATATATATATATATATATACATATATATACTAATCTGTCTAAAGCCATAATCAATATTTTCATTACACGACAAAAAGGTACTATTATTTTGTAGGAGCTATTTAGAATCTTTACATGTGTTGAATTGGAGCAAAAAAATCATATGTTAGGAAACATAGACGTAATTAAAGGTAATTGTTACAGCACAGTCTACTAAATAAAATATTTTTGTGGAAAGAATTGCGAAATCACAAATGATTAGTCAGTTGTTCATTGTAAGAAATAATTGCTACAATTTTCTTCCATTATTTTGAGTCTGTTTTTCTAGGAATCATCTAACTTTTGTTTGACTCAAAAAACCACCAGGAGAAAGAAAAATCGTTTGAAGAAAAATATATCAAACATTGGCTAAATAGGTCTACGCCATTTATCAGTCACCTGTTGCTTTATTTCTTTCTTTTTTCTTTTACCAATTCTCTTTATTAAAAGAATTCTATGACCCAATATTTCCATTTACACATTCCCTTGTCTCTTTATCAATCTGTTACTAAAATGATCACACACACACACACACACACACACACACACACACACACACATATATATATATATTATATATATATATAAGGTGTTTCAAAAAAGTATCGAAATCTTTTCTACTTTTTGACACACGTTATATTCTGAAAAAAATATGTTCCATTCATTAATCTTTTCAGAATACAAGGTGTGTCAAAAACGTACCAATTTGAAAGGTGTATTTACCAAGATAGAAATGAAGAATGAATGGAACGTTTTTTTTTTTCAGAATATAAGGTGAATCAAAATGTACAAAAAATCTCGATACTTTTTTGACACACCTTATATATATATATATATATATATATATATATATATATATATATATATATATATGTGTGTGTGTGTGTGTGTGTGTGTGTGTGTGTGTCTGTTGAAATGTTTAGCTTACGGTCAATGCACCTGCACCCGATTGTGCACCGAAGTTAAGAAGCGATGAGCATGTTTAATACTTATATGGGTATCCATGTAAACAACCTGATATCAAAATGATTTTATTCAGATTTAGATGACCCGGAAAGTGTGGATGCGTCGTAAAACGAATCAACCAACCAAATATGTTAGTGAATGCCCCAATATTTTTAGTGAATGCCTTGATATTTCTTCACACACATTCCGTGTGTGTGTGTGTGTGTGTATTTGTTTATGTATGTATGTGTGTGTATAACACCATTCTTAATGATTCGAATCCATTATTAAACGAGATCTATGTCCCAATATTTCCACACACATATACCTGTTGAATTATTATGATATAAGGCATGGGGCAATTGGTCACTCCTAAATATAGACTCGTTGACTACCACGTGACCTGGGGTGGATTTCTATTGTCCAATCACTGGCACTGCTGCTCCTGCTTGTGCTGTATTAATAGAGGCAATATTCTGAGCTTATGTCATTGATACTTGGATTATCTTGGACGACGGACTTACAAAGAATACCCTAACACCGGATTCTTATTGGCTTGCTTACTTACTTATTACATCTGGAACTAAGGATGTCGACCAGATACTTAACAATACCCTCCTCTTTTATTTATCGATATATTACTAAAATCATCACTATGTTCATATATATGTAATTGCAACTGCTTAACGTCTCATTGTATGTGATGGCTAGCAAGCTAGTCGAAGATCCATTATTACTGAATAGCGAGTTCGTTCCTCGCTGTATGCCCCATACTTGAAACCTTACATAACATCGTTGTATACACCTTTACTTCTTACCATCTTATAATTATCATCTTTTATTCTGGTTGCTGGATCGTCTATCTTCTAAATTGTTTTTTTCTATTCTTGTATGTGATTATATGTGCTGGTTTTCTCTGTTCTGTTTTCTTTCGACCTCCTGGCTCTTCTTCATCTTTGTGTTCGTTGTTGTTCTTAGAAACAAATGCAAGACTTGGATATTTTTCAGACGTCTTCATTTAACCCACATTAAACCAGCATGCGTGGGAGAAATAGCTATCTTGAAGTCATGCATTTCCTCTACGAAAACCAAGCTAGACATCTCGTTTCTAATTATCCTTATGTTCTCATGATTGGCTGAGACATATAAGAAATTAGACATAAGGTCAGAAAAAAAAGTAAAAAAGAAACAAGTCCCGGCAATTTACTTTCATGATTTTTCTATGACTTAGAATTACGGTTATTTTTTAAAAATTTCTACACTACCGTGCATAATCTTCCGATATATATGAATTATGTAACAGCATCCTACCCATTTCAAACAGGTTGGAGAAATATCTACTATACTGTATTCTAAATCAATATAATCTTACATGGATATTAGTTGATATTATCTATTAGTAAATTCTACATTTCAACTTTGTACAAAAATCAGGAATATATAAGCAGATACCTTATTTAATTTCATGTTTTTTAATTCGATGGTGTTGTAGTTTTTTGTTACAGTTTTAATACTTTAGAAATTAGTAATAATAGTTTCTCTGCCTAATACTATCTATATTTAATAATCATTCTTTTTCTTTAGGAAAATCTCGTGCTATAGCCTGCTGTGGTACATGTAATTGTATAAACCAATGCAAGTGACTTCTAAAAAAATAAGATGAATTGAACAGCATGAGAGTAATTCAATTAAGTGGGGATACCATTTTCTTTTTCAACCTTTGGTGTACTCTCATTTATCATTTAACATCAAACCAGACGCATCCAGATGCTTTAGCTGTCTTTGTAAATATATAAAATGATACTCATCTATCTTCTAAAGGTCTTCATAAATGTCAGCATCATAGTAACGTACATACCACCTGTGTCGATAGTCAGTATTCACACTTAGACAATAATCAGCCGTGTGAATGCTGATTTTCTGGGCCAAAATTATTTGAAACTTTTAATATTCCGATAAACCAATATTTTTATACAAAAGTTACTTCATTTATACCAAACATTGTAAATTTCACAAATATTAACTTAGTAACTCGTTTTATTATATGTTTTGTGTATGACACTAAGCTATATCCAGTTCTCAGGCTCCAGTTCCATATATCTGGCAAATATGGAGTATCTCTTCATTGACATTACTTCAAGGTCCACTCTCACATAGGGGTAATACGTTAGGGTCCCATATATGGGTCAAATAGAATTGTTTAAAAGTTATTCACGTTTGATTGGACCGTGTGAGAAAAAAAAAGAAATTAAAAAAGAAACATTTACAAAGAAATGTGAATATCAACGAACAATGAAAACGATTCCCGAATATCATGGCATACAATAACACCAGGTGGTTTGAAATGTCGTTAAAATCAATCAATCATTTTATTATTAATAGCTTACTTTTCACAATTAGACATCCCATTATTTGTTTTGGTCCTAGTAATCGCAAGGTTTGATACCGATCCCCGCCTACTCAGTGCATGAGTAACACATCTTAGGTTGTCTGATTTGTGCGGCAGTACATATGAGAGCTGATGGTTGGTGTGGCGCACCATCTCCGCTAACACAACCGCTCTGGTCTATGGCTAGTGAAAAAAGCATAGAACCCGTTGATGTTATGCTTCTAACGGCACTAGGCCAATTAGCAGATTTCACTTTTTCCTTAGTATTTTTCAGCAATGTACACATTGGTTTCATTAAATTCGCTATCCATATTTTATCATCGGAAGTATTATTATATATCTTGATAATCGTCCCAGACAACCGCATCATAATAATTTTTATCATCATCCTGCACATTGCAGGCAAAATAATATTCTTCGTTCTGTTATCTTCACACGTCTTACATTTCTTCACAATTCGTTAGTCTCCTTTGGCTTTACTTTTTCAATTTTGTTTTTTTAGTTACAACACGGACCACAATACATTGTGGCATAAGATTATCCTAAACCAAAAAAGTGATTTTTTATGAAAGGTGTGTCCTACTATTTGCCTTTGTCTACCTAGTATTATAAGCTATGCAAGTTATTTACTAAAAAGAAAATTCATTTGACAGAATCACGTTAATTTAATCCAAGACCCAAATCATTTTATTCTGTAAGCTTTGAAATACTCTCATTTTTCTTGATATGCTCTTTATTCTGAGGGCATTTTCCTAAACTAGTTTATGTCTATTTATGAATTTGCAGGGTGTCGCAGTAATATCTATCACATTGTAAACTGTTAACTGGGTTTAAGTGAACATAGGCAAGTCGTAATGGTAGCTCCATCTAGATAATGTCTTAAGATTTTATTTTCCATATACGAGCAGTTACGATCATGACTTGAACATTCACACAGCGTGTATTTGCTGCTAAAAAGTTGTTCTTTTTTTTAAATAGGCGAATCTGTAATTGCTACACGGAGTGCTTTTTTGTGCTCATTTCATGTTACGCCGGAATGATGCTCTTCAGGTTAAAGAATCAATACTGCAATGGGTTGAACATTTCAGAACCGCTGGTTCATGGATAAAATGAAAGACATCTGGAATAATTAAATAATGATATTCTTCAAAAAATGGTAGAAATATCGCCAGACACATTGATGCATTTGTCAACCTTTTAAAACATGGCTGGTCCAATCCATGACTGTTACCGATGATCCTTACGTCACACTTTATATATCAAACTATATGACTTGAGTATTATATCATTTCAGTTTAACGTTACAGTTAATTCACATTACTCAGTGGTTATGGCGTCCGACTAGGAACAACAAGTTTTCGGGTTCGATACCGGCCCTTGCTAACTCTGCCTATGAGTAGCACAGGGATATGTGCGGTAAAGTAAGGCGCTAATGGTATGTGTGGTGCTCCACCTCAGACGCCAAAACAATTTCCTTGATCTGCCACTATTGAAAAGGGGATATGCTCCTACGCTGTCTGGCTGATACCGACTTTAGGCCACCTCGATGACTTACTTATTCCTATCCATTATCTAACACGAGGATGAATGGTCCAATGTTGGAACGGCTGCAGCTAGAACCTCCTTAGCTGTGAATATTGATAGAAAGGTCGAAATTCTTTTTTAAACAATTTAGCTCTAAACGATCAGTTCATTTCAGACCAATCAAATAAAGTATATTTTTGTTTTGTATTTCTTGACTGGATTTTATCGTTTCTCAGCCAGATAAAAATATGAAAAAACTAATATATTTTTTGCGAGGTATGTGTAGCATTTTTATCCTCTGGACTGTGCACTCTACGATATTACCAAATGCGTTATTCTAGATAGCGGTGATCTTGTCTCTAGATCTGTTCTGGGTATGTATTTAGCCAAACCCTACTGGCCACGGGCACAATGTCACAGGTCGATTTTTTAAAAGCTGGTTTGAATTTCTTCTCGACTTGCTGTTTAGCTATGGCTAAATAACCCAGTCTGCCTTATTATTTACTCATAGCTTGGGATAAGCAGATGAATCCACACCTTCCTCTAGTGCATTTGCGCGAAGTGAAACAAAAAAAAATGTATCATCCAAGATTTGAACTCGGGTTGCCGATTATACTTTTCAGTAAAAGTCTTGATAAATGGTAAAATTTCGTATTTTATTCATATGTCTGTTGACTATGTGCTAAAACTTAATATCAATCTCTGGGTCAGAATCTAACTGAGGATCATATATGAAACCTATGAATATTTTACTTACTGTATCCATTTGTATTTCGAAGCAACTGATAGATATAAGTAAAATCAATCGACGAACATAATAGTCTATGCTTTTACTCATAATACGGACGAATTTTATCTTTGCTTATTTTCTTTTTATTGCAAAGCTAATTTTTCTGATTTGATTTGAAAGAAAATAAATGCGTAATTAACAGATGGTATTGATTTCGTCTACAGAGGGGAAAAAAACTAATGAAATAAAAAAGAGATTTTCTTACATTGAATACAAACATTAAGAACCGCTTGTTAGATTAGATAAATGCATTTATATTTACTTGCTTTTTTAATGCTTTATTCTGATTAAATCACTAACGAACATGTTCGTTAAGTGATCCTATAAATTCAATCGTATACCGCGTAAGTAAACTGCAGTTAGCAACAATTATATAAATCAGGCGCTCGTCATAAAAGGTAGTCCCGACCACTAACAACTGAACGAAGCTGTTGACATTTCTCTCTGCAATAATACCCTTTGGAAAGGTGTGAACCCAACTGTTCTCTCTCCGGCTATGGTTAAATAGCTGAATCCAACTTTGAGTCCAGTTCGAAGATCGAGGTGCAGGACGGTCCCGTTCCAACGGCGGTCGAGCGGTCAGTCGGTCCTAAGAAGCAGGCGAAAGTCTTCGTGAATGGCACCGGATCCGTCATTTATTTTCAATTCTTTTAAAATAAATCAGCGGTCGGCTTTCTTTTAGAATGGAATCAGGGTAATATTCACAAACCTGGACCAGGAGAGGACTCTGGATGGCCTTCCATGATCGAACTCGTCGGTGGTACCCGGGCGAATCTTGGTATGTGCTTCTCTAGAGTATTCATGGTGAAGACATGCTACATAAGTACCTCATCATTACCAAACCAGTTCATGGGATAAGACATATAAATCAAATAAGAAATACATGCAACAAATAGAGCAATTTGCCCTGCTTTTCTTTGAAGGTCATGTGATTATGATGAGGTAACTGGGACAAGTAAGTATTTAATACTTTCGACACCAGTAGCATGAATTACAAGGTCGCAAGGTTGCTAACCATGATAACATGAAGAAATGTCCAACTTGTTCATCGTGGATAAATTGTGACACAAGGGTTGCACTATTACGAGGATCGAACACACTAACCGGTAACAGATCTGCTAGCCTAGCTTGATAACCATTGAACCACAAACAAACATACAAAAATTGGAAGAGTATATTTTGAACTATTTTTCAGAGGAAGAACTGTTCAAAATTAGGGTCGTCGCGTTTAAAGTTTTGAATTATGTTTTATTGTAAGATTTAGAGACGCTGATCACACAATGATTGCAATTAATAATTGAAGTTCTCTGTCGACAAGAAATAAAGGAAAGCATTCTATGGATTCCCCACAGATATAGCGAGCCTAAAAATCCCAAATGATCTATGGTAAGTTTTTACTTTATTTTCTGAAATTTTTGCCTACAGATAAATGTATAATAGCTGGAAATTAAATTAAGATTTTTACATTTTTTTATCCTTTTTTTATCATAGCATAAAAAACATCTTTGCTGGCTCGAAAAATAACACCGGAAAAAGTGGGAGATTAAAATCTGAAAACAATGTTTTTTCAACTTCTTTTTCAACCGTATAAAAACAACGACCAACGGTTTTTTGAGTGCGGTTCAAGATCAAGAAATTAATTTACACCACAGTAACAAAAGCGCACGGTCTAGGTGAGATTTGATCCTATGTAATTTGTTCTGTCTCTATCTTTATCTTTCTTTGTCCGTCTGTCTGTCTCTGTCTGTCTCTCTTCTGTCTGTCTCTCTCTCTCTACACAGATGAATGTATTTAAAACAATTAAAACACCGCTCCTTAAAAGCAGCTGGCGATGGCCTAGATGTTAACGGATCGGGCTGACATAAAGTCAGTCAGGTTTCGCTCCTGATCGGAGTTATTTGCTGAGTCTAGCCACACTGATGAGACGTGAAACGTCGAAACACGGTATCTGTGGACTACTTATATATATATATATATATATATATATTATATATATATATATTTAATATACTTCGCTTTATTTATTAATGAATACAACACCATTATGTCTGATATTTAACTTTCAAAATGACGCAACAGCAATCATTAATTACGAAACTGCCTTCAACGGTCATAATTGCAATATTAACTTCTGCAATTAACTGTAATTAATCAATATCATTATTAATTCAGTGGAATTAATTCTGAAGCTCCTTATGGTGAAACTTGAGTTGGTTATTTATGTACACACTGTAGTACTAAATCCGCTCGACTAACGTATTCAGCACTTTATATTAATCTGACTTATCCCATTAATACTTTTATCAACCAAATATTGAGATTAACTCAATACTCTTTACCGGTAAGTCATTCCCTTTACTATATATATATATATATATATATATATATATATATATGTGTGTGTGTGTGTGTGTGTGTGTGTGTGTGTTTGAAATTGTGAATAACCAACACAAACACTCTGTTCAATTAGTACTTCGTATGATATAGTTCAGAAACTTCTTCAGGTTGATTTTATTAGTTTATATAGATTGGTATATAATTGAGGTCCATGAGCAAGTGGGAGGCGGAGCGAAGGAGAAAAAAGCTAGAGGAATAATGAAGGAAGGGGTACGCGTTACTTCAGAGGAGAGTGTTGGCTGGTGCGGTGAGAATAAGGGGTTAGGTTGGAGGAATAGATAGGGTATAGATAGGGTCAAGTAAGGAGGGATAAACTACCATAATATATATATATATATATATATATATATATATATATATATATATATATATATATATAGTCGTAAAATATGGAAATAAATCCGACAGTATATAGAAAATAGAAAAAAAAAACACAGATTATTACACATATATGAATTTATTCTTGTTGATGAAATCGACGTCATAACTTTTCGGTTTTTAATAAACCTTCGTCAGGACTTTAAAATGGAAAATCTTTGTCAGCATAGTGATGGATAGTCCTGGCGAAGGTTAATTAAAAACCGAAAGCTTATAACATCGACTTTACCATCAATAATAATTTCAGCTTTTTGGAATATTATGGGTTTTCTATTTTCTACACACACACACACACACACACATATGGTAGTTTATATATATATGTGTGTAGTTTTTTTTCTACGACGACCTACGTATATACGCATAGACATACGTATGTGTAGATGAGTAAGTGAATACGATGACACCCATACGTAAACAGAGAGAAAAAGAAATAGAAAGAAAGAGTGAATATGAAACAAACGTTGAACAAATTTAGCACCACAACCTGAGCCGAGATAAAGGGGTAGTGAAAAGAAAATGACGCACTGTTTGGTTACTATGACCGGGAATAAAATACAACATTTCAGCGGAAGGATACAAGAAAAACTCTCTCACACCCACACATACACACACTTATATATATATATATAGATAGATAGATAAATATATATATATATATATATATATATATGTGTGTGTGTGTGTGTGTGTGTGTATGTGTGTATTTATGAAATATGAATATCAATATATATATATATAAACGAATATATTCGTTGAATTTCTTTAACGGGTGCGTTGTCTTGACGATAAGTGGCTAACACGCCACTTTGAAGCCGATGGTAACAATCGCACCTTGAATGTATTGTACCTATAACACACACACACACACACACACACACACACACACACACACACACACACACACACACACATATATATATATATATATATTATAAATCTTGCTGTTTAGTAATATGTATAATAATGAAGAATCGGATGAACATAACTCTCCTACTGAGGTAGAATTTGTATATTAAGTGATTACCAAATGTAAATAGTGTAAATGGTAGATTACCTTTGCAATGATATTAATTCTGATAGTGAGCCCTGTTGTACTGGCTTAGATTACACGGACTGTATCCTCTGTAAACCCTATCCTGCTAGGCGTCCTCTCGTGGGGTAATGGCTAGCAAGTTAGTCTCGCAGATCCATTACCTCTAAAAGACGTTTGATCCTCAAAGGATGTCCCATTTTTTACTTTTTACTGCTTTTTGGTTCTATTCAAAGTGAAGGATTACCATAACACCACCGTTAGACAACAAACGGTAGAGTTTTGAGCCTATGCCCCTTTTTGCTTCGCGGAAACCGGGCACTGCATATCGGTTTTGATATCAAATCAATTACGAGAACGTGAATAGTAACACAACAGCCGAAATAACATCTATAAAAATCCACACTAGAAGCCTAATATTTGCGACATTCTGACACATCCAACCCGTGGTGAAAGGGTTGGGTAAATTTGAAATAAATTGTAAAATTTCAATTGAAATAGATCACTAAGTAGGCTTGAGCCTATTCTAGTTGTGACCTCCCCAAGCGGAGATTTAATATGTTTGAATTCAGAGATTTCCTTCTCCTAGACCAGTTGCCTAACCAAGGTTAAATAGCCCGTACTGTCCGAATGTTTAACCATAGCTGGAGGGAGAATTGTTGGATACATACCTTTCCCAAGGGCATTAGCGGTATGTGAACTGTGGCTAAGTCCAGGATTTGAACTATAGTTGACGAGTCCATTTCCCACGACTCTAACAGTACACTACGCAGCTCGCTAAATTCGTCTCTCTATACCCAAATACCACCAACACCACCAACACCACCAATCCTTGGTATAACACATTTTAAAAACAATAACTGACATTTATTTTCTCACGAAGCTCAAATGAGACCGGCTGATGAACTGTACATTAATGAAACACAGCTATTAGTTTTACAATGTGCAACATATGACTTATTCATAATTACTTTCAATTTTACTTCACAGAATCTACATCGAGATTAACTAAGTACATAGGACCCCGAAAATCATAAATCTCGAGCGCCGTTTACACCTTGTCATCCTTGGTGCGATTTAATCAACTCCAACTAACCAATCATTGGACATCAAACCAGACATACTTAGACGGTTTGGCCATCTTCTTAAATATATAAAATGATGTTCACCTATCTCTTAAATGTCTTCATAAATGTCAGCACTATAGTGACGTACATAATATTTGTGGAGAAGCTTGTGGGGTAACGGATATCTTCGAAGGAAATGGAATTGACAGCCATAGTTCAAATCCTACGCGAAGCTGTTTGGATTTCACGTTGTGTTTAAGCCTTATTGAAATGCTTGAATGAATCTTTTCTCTCCCCAGTTCTGGCTGAATAGTAGAGTAGACTGTGTTCTTTTGCCTTCGTATGACAACCAGTCCTAGATGAAAGAAAGAAAGAACTGAATTCAGAAAAGCTTTATACCGCTTGAAAACCGTCCTTGTGTCACATCCTGCCCGAGGTAAATACAGACTTCTGGGCTTGTTGATTTTTGAAAATGGTTGATTTTTAACGACATATCGACCCACTCGGTGCGATTTTATGGCGATCACGTTTATTGTACATTTATAGTTATATTTCTTTTTTATCTAATTAATAGAAGTTTTTTGTTTGTTTTTGCTTTTTTGCATACGACTCTATGGGTCAAATATATATATTTAAAAATAATTGTATTTTATAAATACAATTAATTTTTAAATATATATATTTGACCCATAGATGGAACCTTAACAGATAATACTACTTCAGGTCAGACTAGACCTGCGATCAATGGCAATGAAAGAACAGACCTCACCATCAAATTCAATTTAGTATAATACCCAGGGCATCCCTTTTGGGGGCGTTTACTCCTCTGTAAAGTAGGTATTTACCCAACCCGTGCGTCACAGGTAGAATGTGACACAAGGTTTCAAGTATGGGGCATCCAGCGAGGATCGAACTCACTTTTCAGTAGTAATGGAATCTGGGAGAAAGCTTGCTAACAATAACACCACGATGGGACGCCCTACCCCTCTGCAGAGTATACAGTCAGAGTCTTCTAAACCCGCTGATAGAACTGGGAAGCATGTGTAAATTTGGGACTATTCGCCTTTAGATATGAGACGACATTGTTTTGTATCTCGTGACTGGCCTCTGTCCATCATGTCTCTTACTCCTGGGCAAAGAGGGGAATGACAAAATTTCACTTTAAGTTGGCTTGGACAGCCTGGGGATAAGTAAGAGTCCCACATCTTTATTTTAAATCACCCAACTGATTCACAGTGTCCATTGGTTTGAA
>CM042139.1:140426479-140431479 GCA_023376005.1 Doryteuthis pealeii | reverse complement strand
ATACGACGTAATAGTGTGTACTGTATCCTTAAGTATACAGACGAATACTTATTTGTAACAAGAGGAGGTGCGCTGCGCAACAGTTATCGTGATGAAATAGTTTCAATTACCCAATGCAATTTAGATATATTCTTTACTCGCCGGGCTCTCTGTTTTGATACAAGGGGACATAAAAGTCGATTGCCTTAGGTTTCTCCCAGTAACCGCTTTGTGGCCTGGCCGACGACATTATAAAGGAAGAGGCGGTAAAGTTAAATTCCCTTTTACCTCATCCGTCCTCCTAACACCAGTTGTGTTCCTATCTACGGACAGGGAGCTTTGCTCCCAAATAATGTCATTTCATAGGAACACGATAACATGCTTAAAATTTGAGTCTTTAGACTTTTCTACCAGTTGATATCAAGGATTCACACCTTTTTTCTATTAAAAGAAACCGTTTTATATAATAATATTTCGCTCAGAAAACAAGGCAATAAACTATTCTGGTCATTACTTTGTTGTGAATCGTTCTCTCATATATTCATGGTGATAAAACGATATTTAACAAATCATCGTTCATTCTACACTCAAATCCTGGACGAAGTTGTTCAGGTTAAACTATGCGCCAATACCCTTGTGAAATGCATAGATACGTCTTTCCAATCCCTCAGATATGGGGAAATAGTGTGCAATACTCGGCTATTTACCTATAGTAAAACACTGGGTGTAGAATAAGGGAAACTCTGAATTCAAATGAGCAGTACTTTACTTAAAATGACACTATCATATTCTCTCCGTGGCAGGGGTTTTGTTAAGCACATATCAATTTATAACAGCATTATACCATAACTTGATTTCTTTGCAAAGTTTTTATTTACTAGGGTTAGTAAAAAGTTTTAAAAATATATTTTCGTAACGTGAACAGATGCTTTCCTCGCGGTCATGATTTTGGCGAACCATACTGAACTGTGTAAAGTCAAGTTCGTCAAATATTCTCTGAGTGCTACTCGCCGCGTTTGAATCTATAGCTTGGATTACGGCCTCATAATCCACAGTTTTAAGCCTACCCAACCTTGCCTAATCGTTTTGTTACTTACAACTTCGCCTTTCGAACAATATTTTTGCTGATTTTGCGATCTCGTAAAAAGAAGTTTCCGAATAAGACTAGGCTATACGTTCATCTGAGCGGATTTTAAACCACAATCAGAATGAAGATATTTGGTATAAAACAAATACAGACTCGTCGCTTCTCTATCAATGACTTACGTTCAGGGGGGGGGGGATTGGATTGTATTTTGGTATAAGACACACATAAAATCAGCACTTCTATATCTAAACTGTCGCTGATACTGCAGTTACAGTTTATATATAGAAGCGACGATTATTTGTGTGTCTTATACCAAAATACAATCTAACAGAAGTAATGCAAAACGTGTCAGGACACCAGCTACCACGATACTACCAACCACAGTTAATACATCTGAAAGCTTGAACTGTTTCTGTTATGTAATGTGCACGTACGTACCAAAACATTGAAAAAAAGAAATCGTTCTAATAATTATAGATTTAAAAAGAATATTTGATTACCATCATTTTTAATTTACCTGTACTCTTAATTGTATAGTTTTTTTGTTATTTTTTGCTTTGTTTTTTGTTTTTTTTTCATTTTTTCTAGGTAAAAGTCGACAATAGCTTTTTGTTACTAACGTAAATTTTATATCTAGTAGAAAAACATTAGTTATGCTTAAATTTTAGTCTGGTGTATATATTATGTATGTTTGTGTTATGTGTTTTTATATGCAAATCTTTTTTTCATCACAGTTAGGCAGACATTTGCTTTTATCATATGCCATTTTTAGTTTCCCCGGGAGATGACAAGGTCTCTTATCAGACATAAGGGAGCCGGAGTTTAACGCAAAAATGTAAAAAAAAAAGAAGAAAATTACAATACCTGTGATCAGAAGCCATCGAATAAATTATGATCAGTGTATCAAGCAAATTTGTTAGTATACAACTCGCAGAAAGCATGAATTTCACAGAACAAAAAGATCAAGAGTGGCTATTATTATATATATTAACCAATCCATCCGTACGAGTAATGTGTGACAAAAAGTTAATTTCTTAAGCGGAGTTTAAAAGCTTTGTATTATAAGTTTTTCTTTCTATTAGACTGGTTCCATAACCAACGTTAAAGAGCCCACCCAGTCATAATATGGATGCACACCTTTACCAAGTCAAATGCAAACAACCTTTCCCAGTACTGGAACTCGCCTCGCCGTGTCCATTTTCACCACATGCCTCTACAATTAATTATTAAAAATTATTATTAAAAATTTTCACCACATGCCTCTACAATTAATTATTAAAAATAAATCCGTTAGTCACCGGTGCAATAAATAATACAAACATATACTTTAACAATATATATACTACTTAATACACATATCATTTATTTGTATTTATCTGTACTGAAACTACAAGATCAATATATTGTTCCATCTTGCTTCTTACGTAAGATTTTTTTACCCTTCCTCTTTCAACGACTCAACTCGGAACAAAGCAGATGTGAGTTTCTTTTGTTCCCATGCGACTAAACACGTGTGAGTCCGCTTTGTTCTCAGACCATCTAAACTAAAGGAAAATCAGTAAGTGTATTCCACTTTTTACTTGTTACACTTCGTATGTTCTTTCGAATTGCATTGTGCTCTTTTTGTTGTCTTGGGACTAAAACATGTTTATCCTTTTATGTTAATGCAATCAAACGTTATTATCCTTTGTATATTGACTTTGTATTTTCCCTCCCAAATATCTAGTTTTAGGTTATAATTTTTGATAGCCTAATGCATTATAAGGAACACTGGTGTGAATTTCGAACTATGCTAATTCATTTTCATGTATGTGATCTCTCTTTGTTACCTACATCTTGATGCATATTATCCCTTTTTTTAATTTCTAAACAAATACCTGGGATTATTAGAAGCGAATACCATCAAGAAAACTAAGGCAGAAGAAAAGGTTATATAGGAGTACCTTTGAAGATTAAGAAAACTACTGACATCCTGTAAGATACTCTGAACAATACTACCTTGAAAGATACTCAGGACCATACGTAAAATGGACAAGAGAGGAATTAAAAAGATATGGATAATAGGGCAATGTAAATCGATAACAATGCACAGAGTCTATGTAACATGAAAAGAATGCGGAAGAGGGCACGCTAGCATTGAAGATTGTGTAGCTGCAGTAATTCAAACTCGTAAATTATATAAACAAAAGCAACGAGAGATTGTTTACAGCAGCCAGTAATAGTAATATCAACATAAATAACTTAAGGAGTGTAGCATCATGGAATTATATTCCGGATAACCATTTACCTCAAAGACACCACCGGAAGTGAACACCGCCTATTATATATCTTTTAATAATAGATATTAGCATTAGATTCATCATCTTCGTAAAATTCATGGAAAGAAAAAAATTAAGAGTAGCGTTTTAAACAAGGAAGGATACTTTGCTATAGCGCGATGTATTATGGTAATCGTCGTAAAAAATGAACCCGTCGACCCGAGTTTAAATCCCTTCCCAATTGCATTGTGAAACTCAAACAGCCTCCACCAGGGTTTAACGGGTTATTAAGTTTATTTCCTATCGCGATAATAATTACACTATGCGCCTCTAATAAAAGCCAAAGATTCTATATCTCTATTGACTCCCGTAATTTTATAATCAGTCTTTTCTCTACATAGATGTATATACATTGATTACTGCTTAGGTCCAGTCTTAAGGAAATAACAGCCTCAAAATATCTTTGTGAAAATATTCGGTGCAAAATAATTTCTATCAATTAAAGAAGAAATGTTTAGTATAAGGCTGAATACATTAAAACATATATTGCCGAAATGTTTATCGCTACATTTTTCTTGTACGATATTTTTGGTATGGAAGTCGAGAAGCATTGTGATCATACCGATAATAGGACATAATTCTTAAGCATAATGTTACATAATTGTTAATACCCTAACACTTATGTACAGTTAGTGTACAAACCAAAATGGCTGAATGAGTACAGCCAGCAGCCTTGAAGGATTGAGTGACAAGTCTTGATCTCATCCTGATCCCTTTTCCAGTGGATGCCGTGAGAATCGGTGGAGAAAGCCCTCTTCCGGTTTAGATTAGAAAGTGTTTGTTAGTGAGTATTGGCCAAAAACAACGGAGCGAGTAAGTTGCGTTAAGCGCACTGCTGAGTGAATCTGTGCAGTAGTCTGGTGGGGAGTTTGGAATTAAATATGATCTAAAGAAAATCGAAGTCTTGGGTTATTTATCCAAAAATTATCAATGACCCAGGGCTTCTGATAAAGAGAAACTCCCAATAGAAGACCAGACATGAAGTCCCCAGGACGAAGTCTAGACCCTAGAAGAGAACACACAGAACATAAGACGATCAGAAGAATAATAGAAGTAAGGAGAGTATACAACAATAAGATTTAAACATTGCCAACAACAAAAAATATTATTACACCTTCGATCACCACACTTCTGATGCTGAGTATGTGGAGTTTATTCCTTTGAAATGTAAAACCGTATTTACAATACATTTTGTTGCTTGTTTTTTTTTTTTGTTTTTTTTTTACTTAACTGACTACAATTGACTTCTTTGTATAGCATAGATTTACACAGTTGCCTTGCATATCTGCATGTCAGAAATGAAGTCATTAGGCCAAATCAATTTAAGGCTAGAAACAACAAGGTTCCTAGTTCGATACCCGCCCTCGCCAACTCAGCGTATGAGTAGCACAGGGATCTGTGCGGTAAAGTAAGGAGCCTTTCCATCAATACATAAATTAACAATAAATAAAACGTTCAGTTTTTATAATTAGAAATTTTTTCAAAATTTATCGATACTATAGTTGGTTAGGCAACTTGACCTTGTGTCACACGTTGTCCGTAGGGAGAGGTTGAGTAAATACATCTGTGAAAAATTGCAGTGTCATACCCAGGACCTCCTTTTTTGCTAGGTCTTT
>CM042139.1:140396479-140421479 GCA_023376005.1 Doryteuthis pealeii | reverse complement strand
CTGTATTCAGGCTCTTTCGTCTTGGGGAATAATAATTTAAAAAATTAGAAAACAATCAAGTATGTATTAAATCAATATTGAGAGTGTTATCCAATCTTAGAATTTGATGATTTTCGTTAGCTGATTATCTTTGTAAAACTAAATAACGTGGTTTGGCCTCTTTTAAAATAGAAAATAAATTATATTCTTGCACTTTTCCAACCACTTCAAGACTGTTGAATTCTTATTCTTTACGAGCGAGTCACCGTGGGGTAATGTCTACCGTACTGGACTGTGATAACGTAGTAAGCGAGGCCAAACTCCAGTCGCGCTATTACACGCGCTATATCATATTTACTTTCAGACTAATACCCATGTGAAAGGTAGGAACCCATTCCTCTGCCAGCTATGGGTTATATAGTACCACTATTCTTGTTCTTCAAGGATGGTTTTGACATTAAATAACCAACGAAGTTTGATATGCCATTAAACATGCTGCATGGTTGGTTTGATTTTACAGCATGGCAACCACTGGGTTATTTTATGCCGAAAACGTTTTTGTTTTATTCATTGGGTATTCAATATTTTTTAAACTAATTTTTAAACACATATTTTAAATACATTTTTAATCTAATTAACCCATAGATGAAACCGTGACAGGTACCAACACCCACGGGTCAGAGTGGATCTGCGAGCAATAGTAATGACTCCCAAAACACCCAGGATTCGAACCCTACCATTAGATGCAGTGTAGCATCATATAGAAGACACTAATACCTTCATCCACAGGCTTCTAACAGATGTATGGTAAAAACAAGCAATTTCAGACCAGTATGGACATGATTATTAATAATGCATCAATTTCCAATAAATTTCATTACTGAATCTACTTTTTCTATTCCGTGAACTTTTTAGGAAAGTTACCTTTTATTTGGTCTACATTTAAGTTTTCTGAAACATCTTTTATCTAACGACTATTTTTAAGGTTGATAATTGAAGCATTCATTTTTTATGAACTTAAAAGTTTTTACGTTCAGATTATTTGAATTGAGAATGGGAAAAATAATTTTTTTCATTGACTTATAATACTTAGTTGAAAGCTCAAAGAAACCTACATATATATATATATATATATATATATATATATATATATATATATATATATATATATATATATATATATATATATATATAGTACGTCCTTCGATCTGTCTATAAGTCTGTCCAATGATGAAAATATTTTATAATTTATTTATAATAGCATTGTTTGGGTTTGTCATAAGCGCAATCCGGTATGATGGATAACGTACTGGACTGCGACAATGTAATAAGCATGTTCAAAATCCAGTGGCGCTATTACTTTAACTTTCTGACTAATAGTCTTAGGAAAAACATGAACCCCCCCCCTCATCTCCTCCACCATTGGTTAAATACTATCACTTCTGTTCTTCTATAAGTAGGCATTAGGCATTGGATAGTGTACGAAAGTTGACACGCTATTAAACAGAGAAGTCAATCAAAACCAAATGTTATTATTTATTTAGTTCATATATTCTATCTAAATGTTTCGTTCTATCAGCGGGGCATAGAATGGGCCGGGTTAGCTCAGTCGATAGAGCGTTCAGCTAGAAACTACAAGGTTCCTAGTTCGATACCGGTCCTCGCCAACTCAGCGTATGAGTAGCGCAGGGATCTGTGCGGTAAAGTAAGGAGCTGACGGTAGGTGTGGCGCTCCACCTCAGACGCTAAAATAATCTCCTTGGTCTAGCGCAAGTGAAAAGGGGATAGACTCCCTTGCTGATTGGCTGATACCGACTTTAGGCCGCGCCGACGACTTTACTTTACATATACCAAGCAGAGGAGTAAGACCCCCACCACCACCACCACCATCACCACCATCAAGAGTAATACAGTTATGGGAATCCTGATGATGATGATGATGATGATGATGATGGGTTTGTTGTTTATCGAGTATTTACTAGTAAACCCCCAGTTGATTAAAAGAGCCGATACTAACAATACTTCTGAGTATCTGTTTAAGAGAGTATCGTTAAACTAATAATGCAAGACTCAAAATTTAATATTACAATTCCGTAGATATTTTAGGTTGCATTCTCAGTGAAAGTTTCATTGCTGTAATTTGATGAGTGGAAAGTCGAAACTTTTAAAGTGCACATATCCTGATGAGGCAGGAAAGGATGAAGTCAAAGGAATGTATACAAATTATTCAAAGTCGGTATTTACATCCGCAGGCCTGCAGTGAATCAAATGACAAGTAATTTAATTTCAATCAATGGCACTGATTGCAGGACCGTAATCACATATTGAACGGGGATTCTATGGACTTGTTGGATAAACGACTTATTTAATTAGTATCTAAATCCTTTGTACTAAGAGATTAAAGCCAGATAATTTCAATATGTAAGTTAAGATCATCAATATATCGTCATATAGAATATTCAGGTTATTAAAAACTCAATCGTGTGTTATCCGTCTGGCGTAGTGGCTAACCTGTAGGACTGTGATATCGTAGGAAACGAGTTCTTGACTCCAGTCGCGCTATTAATTTCACTTTCAGACTAATACCTTTGGGAAAATATGAACCCCCTCAGCCAACACAACGCCCATTTCCCCAGCTATGGGTTAAATAGTACCACTTCGTATGAAATGACACGTCAGTCCGATTTCAAATCCTGGATGAGACTGTTTAGATTTTATAAAGTGCTAATACTCTCATGAAAGGTATGCATGCAACTATTCTCCCTCCAGTGTACGGGTAAATATTAGGGCAGTCTAGAATCTTTAACATTGGTTAGGCAACCAGTCTAGAAGGAAAACTCTGAATTCAAACCTGGGAAATGAACACAAATATCGGAGTTCAAACCCTGGTCGAGTTTTCCTGCATTTCACATAGCGCTAATACACTTGAGAAACGTATGAATCGACCCATTATTTGTCTGGATAAATTGCACGGCAGACTGGGCTCATTATCCTTCACATGTCAACCGGTCTAGAAGAACGAAACCTCTGAGTTCAAACCTGCTACACCCCACTTAAAATACCTTGTCTTCCTTCTTGTACGATGTGGAGGGTTTAGGTATATATATATATATATATATATATATATATATATATATATATATGAAATTTAGTTGGAAAATGAATTAATGATGTGGCTTCATCATCATCACCAGGTTGTGCCGACAGCACGTGTTCCCGTGATTATCTCTTGCCACCCGTTTCTATCAGCCATCGCTCCCTGGCATGTATTCTGCAGGGGATTCAGGATCCGCACAGAAGTTATCGATGTAGGTTTTGTTGATTGGCCTACACTGGTGTGTCCGTATATATATTTACCAACCCCTCCACACGAGCAGGATGTGGCACAAGGTGAATTTTTTAAGCGGAGTTAAACAGGTTTGAATTCAGAGTTTTCCTTCTCTTAGACCAGTTGCCTAATCAAGGTTAAAGAGCCTAGTCTGTTTATCCCTATCTGGAGGGAGAGTAGGATTCATAACTTTCCCAATGGTTTTAGTGCTAAGTGAAATGCAATTACCACATCCAGGATTTGAACTCGGGTTGACTAGTCCATTTCCTTTGACTTTAACCACTACACCACGCGCTTCCTTAGATATTTATATATAGTGGTCTACAGGATAACTTCATTTATAAGTTTGTACTTCTTTCTCCAGTAGTGTGCTGCAGGTCTTCGTCGTCTTACTTGTGTGATAGGACGTATTTGGCAGTATATATATTTTTTGTAAGATTTCTTAAAGAAGCTACGTCGCATTATTGTGTAGATGGTATCTTTTTTCTTTAAGAGTTTTGTTAAGAGTCCAAATGGTGAAGCCATACAGTATCCCTGATAGCTTGAAAGAATTCTCACTTTATCTTCTCAGAGAGATCAGATTTCCATATGATCGATAATCTGTCTAGGTAGTCTATGCTTTTCCTCTGTGTACTTTGACATCACTTTCTGTGGATATTACTACCTGGGTATGTGAACTACCCATTACGACAAAGCGGTGCCATTGCCATTTGCAGCTAGGTGTTACAATACAAGCACAAGGGTATTTACCTAAGTTAACCAACGGACAGCGAGTGATACAAGGTCAATTCTTAAGTGGTGTAAATAGGGTTTGAAATCAGATTTTCTTTCTTCCTGACTGGTTGCCTTAGGCTAAATACCCAGTCTACACTAGTTGTTACTCGTAGCTGGAAGAAGGTCAGATGAATTCATTCCTTTCTCAATGTTACTAGCGTGAAGTGGAACGCAAACGACCTCTTCCAGAATTTGAACTCAGATCGCCTATTCCCAGGAGTACACGGCTCCCAATGAGATCTGAAAACATTTGTAACGGTAGCCTAGTTCGTTACCCACTGCCCCGCCCCAGGTGCCTAATATTAAAATAACTATAGGCATTGATAATATATTATATATATATATATATATATATATATATATATATATATATATATTATATATATTTGAAAGCAATTACAATGCAAATAAAAATAAAAACAAAAAGATGGTATTTTTTGCCTTATCGATTTCAAAGTAGAACTTTATCTTCAGAGACAAATTCCAGAAATAGACGCGTTTTTTTTTTGTCGTTATTTTTTTTTATGTTATAAAAACGCGTCTTGTGGTGTTCTTTTTTTAAAATGCCACGGCAAAGCCGTGATAGTCATTTAGCCGTTCATTCAATTATGTATTCAGTAAGAGAAAGTTTATTAATAGCCAAATTAGGTCCTAGTATAAACAATAAATTAGAGCTAAACACTGAATACATAATTAATTAAAATACACGTTCCTCATAGTATATGGTACATAGTATGTACATTTCATTATACATATATCAAATGAATAATACATAAATATATAAATAGATGAAAATAATAAAATTGAAATTGAATGAACGGCTAAATGACTATCACGGCTTTGCGCGTGGCGTTAAAAAAAAAGAACACCACGAGACGCGTGTGTATAACATTAACAAATATCGACAAAAAAAAAACGTGTCCATTTCTGGAATTCGTCTCTGAAGATAAAGTTCTACTTTGAAATCGATAAGACAAAAAATAACATCTTTTTGTTTTTATGTCTATGTGCATTGTAATTGCTTTCAAATTATTAATATATTATAACATACTTAACAATGCTTCAAGCAAATTACCAATTACTTTATATATATATATATATATATATATATATATATATATATATCAGAAAAAAGAATAAAATAAACTTGATTAATGAAAAAGAAGCTATAAAGTACAGTAGTAAGTTGACTCACGAGTTTAGCTCGTTCCGTTTTTTTACTCATTTTCCTCGTGTATCAAATCATCCTATTTTCGTACGTTTTTTTTTTTTTTTTTTAGATAAGTAAAATAATACTGTCTTGTGTAGAAACAATAAAATAGAATATGATGAATTAAGTGCTGTAATATGATTTAATGTATTTTTTATAATAATATTTTTCTTTGGCGTAATAAATTTGCAAAATTAAATGTTTTTTAGTGAACTTATTAACATAAGCGTATCTGCAGCAAGCTCGTACCTCAATTATTTGCTCACAACTCAAAGAAAAAATCGACCGATTGACAGCTCGTAATTTCGAAATGTCATAAGTTTCGGCACGTGTAAGTCAAGGTACCATTAACTAATTGTGACAAGTTATTGAAAAGTTAACCATGCTATTTTCGTTGAAAAAACATTGATAATTGTCTACCTGCTTTGATATATAGCATTTTAGTCTTTGGTTTTTTTTTGTTGTTGTTTTTTTCTGGAGAGATTACATGACGAAACTTGTGGAGTGCTAGACACACATGACTAAAAACTTTTGGCGCGTTGGATCAATACGTCTGTAGAATGAAACGGATTATCAGTCGAATCATGATGTGGAAATTTTGACTAAATAATGTTTGTTCAAGGCAAACACTACAGAGTTAAGTGCACTGTCAGGGATAGTTAAAACAAAGATATTTTTAATAATGAAGTTTGGAACGAAGTGATGTACATATGTAGACACTCGTGCGCAAACACAAACATACATATATCAATGGACATGCTACTTGTATGTATATATACAGACACACACACACACCTATATATATATACGTGTGTGTGTGTATGTGTGTGCGTGTGCGCTCGCGTGCGTGTGTGTCTGACTGTCTATCTGTCTTTGTGTGTGTCTGTGTGTGTGTGTGTCTGTGTGTGTGTGTGTGTGTGTGTGTGTGTGTGTGTGTGTGTGTGTGTATGTGTATGTGTTTATCTATATTCTTGTCTCTGTGTTTGTGTTCTTATGTGTGCGTTTCGACTTATGTGGGTGTTTGTTTTATATCATCTATCGATTACTTACATTCGCTTATCACTCGGCTATTATGCAGTCTTTTTGAGTATTACCATATATGTTGGTTGGTTTTTTGGGTGTTTTGTTTTACGACATATCAACCCTTTCCGGGTCATTTAATGCCAAATCAAGTCACATTTGATAAACAAAGGATTCTGGTTATTTACAAGACCTGCTGTAGCTTAAGTTGTAACCCAATTAAATATTGGACAGGATCATCGCCGATCCAGCGATAACCGGTTCTTTCAGCGTGACTTGACCGTAATATTACACCATAGAAAATACTGCTCGTGAACAATCTGTAAGGAACATGATTTTTTTTTTCGTAATATGGCAAAGTGGAGGTAAAGATTTATTTAGAACAGGTGATAGAAAGGAACGAAATATTTCAAACAGGTGATTGAGTTCGCCTTTTCAAATGCTTTGTACGATTTTAAGTATATCTGTGAAAACTTGATTATTTTAAACATCATTTAACTATATAACTTAACTAAGAACCCTTTTTACATGTTTTAAATTTATCATACAGGAGTATAAGATTGGCGACATATATTGATTAAAATAAAGTTGCTACTTGTATAGTCTGATTAGAAGAACAAAGTATGTATGATACTATGATTGTAGAATAATAAGAAGTGTAACATCAGCAGTGAGTGTAACTCATGCGTGGAGAGAGTGCGTGGAAATTGAAGGAGAGAGGAGAAAGTTTGGGAGTCTGGCTGAGATGATCAAAGGAGACGCATCGCAATGGCGGTGTGTCCGTTCGAGACCAAAATCTCCAACTTCGGTTTGAAATAAGATAAGGAGCTCTGAACAGAAAAACACCGTTTTGTATTGGTTATTTAAAAACTGCCATCGGATGCAAGGAAGAAAAGAACCCAAGAGGACCTAAGTAGTTCCAGACCCGGAGAATAGAGAAAATGCCAGCATAACAACAGACACAGCTACCCAGCTACTACCAAGTTAGAGATAAGTTATATTGAAATTGCAACAACCACTCCTAAATCGATCCCCCAACATACCATGATACCAATATATATATATATATATATATATATATATATATATATATATATTATTATGTATATATATATATATATATATATATATATATATATATATATATTTCATGTTCAATATATAAGCAACAAAACTGAATCTCGGTTTACGGTATCTCCCTCTCCATCCCCCTCTCTCTCACTCTCCCTTTCTCTGTCTCTCTGTCTCTCTGTATCTCTGTCTTTCGCGCGCACACACAAACACACACACACACACATAGATATACATATATTGTCCACAGTAAAGCACGAACCTTTGTAATGAATATGAATCTATCTACCTCTCTATTGATATATATATATATATATAATACTCTGACTGGGGCACCGTCTCAATTTATATAGCACCTGGTCGCGGCACTAATATAATAACATAAGTTGGGTCACAGGGTTCGAATTATGTTATGTATGTTACTGTTATGGATGTTATAGAGAACGATGCTCCGGCTCAGTATTACAGTCGTCGAAACCGCCTGTTCCAACCTCCCGTTCTTATGTTGTCTGTTGATTTACAGGAAGGCTGAAAAAGAGCTGGTTTCGTTTCTTTTACCAACTCGGCTGAAATAAGATTAAATAACCAAAAGCTGTCAACGGATCAACAAAACAATTGAACACAACGCTTTTTGATGCTTATGTATAAAATATATACATTTATTTTACAAAGGAGCGAGGTGATTTCTTGTCCAGCTGATTGGCGATCTACAGCTAGTTTTTGGCTAAGTTGTCAATTCTGTACCGAGTGGCAAGGCTTCAGAGTGTATCGGTAAAGTTTTAACAAGGGCCCAGAGCCATGGCAAGCTCTCTTCTCCGGTCTTCGTTCTGTCCCGGTCTCTCTCCTTCTCCTCTCTTCTGACGGTCTGTGATTTATGGGATCCAGACCTCCCCACCCCCAACATACGTCTCTGATTGGCCAGCCACTCGATACCATTGCCTACGTGTCTAAATGGTATTGTGCCAGCCTAGCTCGTATCTTTCCATTTGACTCAAACGAGTCAAGGCCAACCATTGTTTTATTTATCTAAGTTTTTGAAATTGTTGACGAACTTTTCAAAAACTGGAATCTTATTTATTAAATTTATCATTTTATTTTGTGAAATTTAAAATTCCGATTATATATATTAAATTCCATAATTTAAGGAATCTCTTTGTCTAGGTGAAAATTCTTTGCTTAGATGAATTTATATTTTTAATATAAACAATTATTATTATTATTATTATTATTATTATTATTATTATTATTATTATTATTTTTCTTATTTTTACTTTTAATTTTAACAAACCACCATAATTAATAATTAGGGTAGTTTTAATTAATTGGTAATTAATTAATAGATTGCCAATCAACCCATAACACAATAGTGTTACATATATATATATATATATATATATATATATATATATATATATATATATAAAGATAAACCTATAGGTTTATCTTTATTATTTGCTCTACTTAGGTATTGAGCACTTTTTTCTTATTAGCTTTAGTAACCTGGCGGTTTTGTATCCGGGTTAGCTCAGTCGGTAGAGCGTTCGGCTAGAAACCACAAGGTTCCTAGTTCGATACCCGCCCTCGCCAACTCAGCGTATGAGTAGCACAGGGATCTGTGCGATAAAGTAAGGGGCTGATGGTAGATGTGGCGGTCCACTTCAGACGCTAAAATAATCTCTTTGTTCTAGCTCTAGTGAAAAGTGGATAGACTCCCTCGCTGCATGGCTGATACCGACGACTTTACATTATTTTATATATATATATATATATATACATATAAATCGTTTTTTTCTTTTGGCCAAATATTGTATCAATAAATCATTTTTTGTTGGTGCGATTATCTTGGTCTTTTCTTTTTTTCCAACATTTTTTTTTGTTCCCGGGTGATGTTTGCTAGTATATTTTTACAATCAAACTATTTGCCGGGTTTTTTCTGACCGCAGGATTTACCAGCAAGTTTGGTATATTAATATATATATATATATATGCATGTGTATGCGCATGTGCATGTGTGTAGGTGTGTGTGTATATTATATATATGCATTTGTATGTATGTGTGTGTGGTCTGTGTGTATATTCATTATCCATATTATATATATATATATATATATATATATATATATATAATTGATTGTAGATTAGTAACCTGTCTGCCTTATTTGCTAAAGGTTAACACGAAATGTACACTGTAATGAATGTTGTATTTGTTTTATAGCGAAACATTTATTTATTTACATGCCTGAGTGTCTACTTTTCCGTGTGCATGGACGTACTACAATTAAATACCTGGTTGTCAAATAGATTGATATACACTTTTACCTAGGGCAGATCACATGGTATACTGTTTAGGAAACTATACTAGCAAGCCAGTAATTGTGATTTGGGTACCCCAAGTTGACACACACACATGGGGCCTTGCGACACGACTAAGCTTAGTAAATAACTACACATTTGCACATATCCGTCTTTGATTTGCACATATACACGCGCGCATGCATAAACACACACGCACTATCATATACACATACACTTCGATACTTACGCACTCACAAACACTTACGCACACAAATACAAGCACAAACACAAAGTGTGTGTGTGCATATGATATCAATGATGTGTATCAATATTTATATGCACACTGACGAACCATATATATATATATATATATATATATATATAATATATATATATATATACAATTGTATAATAAATGGAAATGATTCCGACAGTATGATAGAAAATAGATAGAAAAAACAAATGATAATATTGATATGCCGACAGATATCTGTTTCGACCTTTTAATAATGCGGTCATCCTAAGTCTAACCCTAACCCTAACCCTAACCCTGCCGAGGATGACCGCTTTATCAAAAGGTCGGAACAGATATCTGTCAGCATACTAATATTATCATTTGTTTTTTCTATCTATTTTCATATATATATATATATATATATATATATATATATATATATATATATATATATATATATATATATATATATATATCCATAATACTGCTTGCCTGTGTGTATTTCGATGTGGCTATGATGCATATAAAAATCACTAACCCTATGAATACTACATTAATACCTGGGATATTAAATCTCGGATTTTATATATCTAAGCTTCTTATTCTGCTAGACTTTACCTCTCACCCTGGAACAGACAGCGATATAACTATTTCTTGTAAATTGCCATAACCCTCATCTTAGCACGCGAATCTACTGGTATCCAACGCAACAAGAAAAATTATGAGTCATTATGAAAATATTTGCAAGATTATAACTGCTATTCTTTATTTTCACTTTCACTGGGCTCATGTATATATAATTTCTATTGTCAGTAAGAAAATAAATCGCACTAGAGGTCAGTAGATTTTAGCTGCCTGTGTATCGTCGACAAGTTGTCAGGTGAATTACAAGATTGGTTTACCTGATCTGCTGTAATCCTGAACAGGCTAGGCAGTAGGATAATTGGTAGTGAATTAGATTCAGGTCAACCCATATTTGTAGCTGTAGTTGTAATTACATCGCTCACATAATAGGGGACAAGAAAGGTAATTACCTCCCGTGTTTGCCATTAGCCACTAGGTAGCGTGTTCAATATAGCATATAGAGAAGACGCCGAAAAATATCTTTCACACTTATTCTGTCTCGACAGATGTAACAACGAATTTGTTACATTCCTATCCAAGTACTAGGGGCCTTTTATATCCTAACACCTCATGTCGCATGGCACACTATAACATGTAATTATTTATACACTTATTCTGTTTCAGTTACATATCGGTACTATAAATTTACCCATTAATATAAAGACAGTAAGTTGCTCTCATCACTCAATGTCATGTATTTAATTACTACTGAGTTTGCTCCAGAAATAAAATGTTATTGTTTTTACTTCGTCATGACCCAATATCTTTAGTTAGGTTTTGGAGATCTGTGGAGATTGGAGTATGCCTTTAATGATATTACTCCTAAATACACTATCCTTAGTTAAGTTTTCATATTCAAAAATTAAAACTTAATACTTCATATGGTGACGTGTTGCCAGTTCTGGAGATCTGTGGAGATTGGAGTATGCCTTTAATGATATTACTCCTAAATACACTATCTTTAGTTAAGTTTTCATATTTAAAAATTAAAACATCTCATATGTGTGTGTGTGTGTGTGTGTGTGTGTGTGTGTGTGTGTGTGTGTTTATATACTATCATTTTATTTGTAACTGCATTACAATGTACATTGGTTGTTCAATTATATTACGCTGAACGTTTCCCATGTGCAAGGGTAAGTTTCTCCGGAAGAGTGGTGATCTGGTTATGACTTTATACTTCATATGGTGACGTGTTGCCAGTTCTGTAGATCTGTGTATGCCTTTAATGATATTACTCCTAGATACACTGTGAACAGAGGTTTTAGTATCTGTTACTTTACTATATATGGGTCAAATAAATTTATTTTCAAATTAATTTTGATTGATAGGAATACCTTATATCATATAATCGTTGGGAAAATATCCAACCTAAAATTACATGGATTGTCATGTCGTAAAAATTAATCAATCAATCAATCAGTCAATCAATCAATTAAGATACATTGGAAATCAGCTACAATTAAATTAATAAAATTCCAAAAGGTCTGATGATACAATGCCAAAATTCTATTCATAAAAATCCATAGACGACGAAAATTATCTAATTAACAAAAATTAAAAGTGATATCAATATACCGATAGGAATGTTAAAACTTCCCACTAGAGTGGTATTTCTAAGATGATCAAGGTAATATCTATTCTTTGACGAATCGTAGCCTACTCACAATAGGTGAACTGTTTCGTTAGCTCCAAAATTAAGGTTGTTACTTTTCGATCTCTTGGTAATCAATTACATGACTCTTTTTTAAACCATCAAGTCTTTTGTATCACCAATTCTAGCAACTACCACTGTTAGATTGACTGAATATTTTTTATTTGGCATGTCATGTCGCTATTTTAAAAAGATTTTAACCGTTAGTGTCATTTAATGTAATTGACAGTTTAGTGGCAGTTAAACGTTTGGCTTTCATTTGGTGACTAGATTCTTGAAAATTATAAATTAGTAACTTTAATCAGCCAGGAAAGACACCACATAGAACGCGCATCTAATTTCCCACCTAAAGTTCAACGACGGGTTATGAGAGATTTCATTATTAAACATTGTGTTTGGTCACACAAATGAGCACTAGATTAATCCCTGGTGGAGGGGATCAATGGTCCAAATGTCTTGTCACCGCTAAGAACTTTATTTATTATATCATTAAATCTAAGAATAATGAGAGTCAATTCATTATTTTCTGTTTTAATAATTTAATATATGATATAATTAATCAGTATATATAATAAGTAATAATTTTTTTTTTCAAATAACTAACACAAGCTCTTGCGGTTTGGTAGTGAGCCTCTGCTTGCAATTGTATGGACACATGCTCTTGTGCATTCTGGCAAAAACAATGAGGAGGTTTGACAGAAATTAACTGCAAGATTCTTATTTCTTTTATCAATTTTTATTTTTATTATTTTCATTATCTTTTGGTAAGATGTGTTACGACTTCCGCAACACCCTGTACATTACATGTTGCCTTAAGGAACCCTGGTTCTATGAAAGAGCATATTTTCCAACGCAACTACAATAACTTGTGTATTATCACTTGTCTATAAGACGCTTATAATGTCTTTTTATGTCTCCAATTGTTTTGTACTGAAGTTCTTCTCATTCTTTTGCAATGTAATGAATTAAATCTAAAAAGAAACAATTTCATTAAGAATGATCTATTTGTAACAAATAATACATTTATAAAGAACAGGTTCCAAGTTCAAGAAGAATATCAATGTGAGAATACTTCAAAACAAACTGAGTGATGTACGCCCAACAGAAGAAAGAAGAAATTATGTATATCTTTCTATTAGTATGAATTAGTTATGCATTTAGTGCAACAGACACCTGTGTTCTGTTTTACACATCAAAAAGTGTAATAGAATTCAGTTTACACACGATCTTCAAAGAAAACAACCAGGTCGTTCTGGTGTGAATATATGTTATGCATTTCCTTTCCATAACATTTTCAGGTCTGTACTAATGCTATTTTCTACATGTCTTCATTCGTAATGTTCTATGATTTTCAACTGAGACGAATTAAAACATGACAATTGAATTATGTATTTATTAACTCATCAACAAGAGCAAGAGGCGACACATTGTCAATATTTTAAACTTAATTTAACAGATTTGAATTTAGAGTTTTCTCTCTCTTAAATCGTTTCCCATACCAAGGTTATAGAGCCCAGTCTGCCCTGCTATTTAACCATATGTTGAGTCAGGATAGCTATATGCACACCTTTCCCATGGTTTGGGCGTCCAGTTGAAGAGTAATTGTAAGCAAGCTAGTGTCAACGATCCATAACGAAATGGATTCTGGCTGGATGCACCATGCATACAACCTTGTGTCACATCATACACGTTGGTGAACACGTTGGGTAAATACCTAACATTCCCAAGGGTTTTAGCGCTATGTGAAATACAAACAGCATCGTGTAGGATTTAACTTGGTTTTAGTGGTCATTTCGATGACAGTAGTTTAGAAAATCGTAAGTGGTTTGAAAATAACATAGGCAAAAAACTGATTGTTGCAAAGCGCAGATGACTATATATTCACTACCCTAACTTAGATATACAAACTTTATCGATTATATACATATAATATATCATCATTGGCAATTCAGTCTCAATTATGATAAAAGTTTTCGTGTGCCCCTGAAGTTGCAGCGCCTCCTGTGACTATGAAGTCCTATGTTTGAGAAACATTGTCGACCACAGATTTTGCATTTGTAGGTTGTCACTGTAGATGATGATGTTCTGATGCTTTGTTGCCATTGCTTTCTTGTGGACCTCTTAGCTTCATGATGTTGTATCAGGGTGAATTCTGACATGTACAGTCCTCTATGGAGATTCTGCCGCCACCGAGGGCGGTCTTGAGCCAAATTTTCCCAGCTGGAAGGGACAATGCCAAAGCACCTGAGATCATTTTTGCAGACATCCTTGAATCGCAGTAGGGGGCGACTAATCTGTCTTTTACCAGATGTTAGCTCTCCATACAGGATGTCTTTCGGGATTCGCCCATCATCCATCCGACGTACATGACCCAACCATCGGAGACGACGTTGTCTCAGTAGAGAGTACAGGCTTGGGAGTTGAGCTCTCTCTAGGACTGCTATGTTAGTGATCCTGTCCCACCAGGTGATGCACAGTACACGTCTAAGGCAGCGAAGGTATAAGGTATTTAGCCGCCGCTCTTGATGGGAGTATGAGGTCCATGTTTCACTTCCATACATGAGGGTGCTGATAACACATGCCCTATGCACTTTGTACGGATAGTGAGCTTGCTGTTGCCCCACGCTCTTGTTGTGAGCTTCCCAAAAGTTGAGGCAGCTTTTCCGATCCGGCAACTGAGTTCAGCATCAAGTGACAGATTGTCAGTGATGGTGGATCCAAGGTAGGTGAAGGTGTTTACGGCTTCCAGGGTGTAGCTGTTGATGGTGATGGAGGGAGGATGTCCAGTTCCCTGACCCATCGTCTTGGTTTTCTTTATACTAATGGTCAGGCTGAAGTCCTGGCAGGCTTGGGTGAACTGGTCCATGAGTGTTTGCAGGTGCTCCTGAGAGTGTGCTACCACTGCTGCATCATCAGCAAATAGCATGTCCCGAATGAAAAATTGCTTGACCTTTGTTTTGGCTTTTAGACGGCTGAGATTCAACAGATTTCCATCTGTCCTTCTGTGAAGGTAGACTCCTTCTGTTGATTTACCAAAAGCCTGGCGCAGAAGGAGGGAAAAGAAGATCCCAAACAGAGTGGGTGTCAACACGCATCCCTGCTTGACACCGCGACGAATGCTGAAAGGGTCTGAGGTGGACCCATCAAACTGGATGGTGCCTTTCATGTCAGTGTGAAAGGACTGAAGAATGCGGAGAAGTTTTGGGGGCAGCCTATTCGTTCTATTAACTGGAAGAGACCACTCCTGCTTACAAGGTCGAAAGCTTTTGTGAGGTCAATAAATGCTATGTAGAGTGGCCTTCTCTGTTCTCTACATTTCTCCTGAAGATGCCTCAGAGAGAAGATCATGTCAGTAGTGGACCTTCCTACTCTGAAACCGGCCTGTGATTCCGGGTAAGTCTTTTCTGCGAGGATCTGAAGTCTATTTAGTGCAACTCTAGCAAAGAGTTTACCTGTAATGTTGAGTAAAGAAATATCACGGTAATTATTGCAATCGCTCATGTCTCCCTTGTTCTTATACAGTTTTACGATGGTGGAATCCCTCATGTCTTGTGGGATAACCCCTTCACTCCAGCATAGGCAGAGGAGCTTGTGGAGTTTTTCTATGAGAACAGATTTCCCACACTTTAGGAATTCAACTGTGATTCCGTCACTGCCAGTGATTTGCCAGTTTAGTCTGTCAAGGGCAATGCAAAGTTCTTCAGTTGTAGGTTCCTTATCTAGCTCTTCTTCTACTGTTTGTCTCTCTACATGACGTAGAGCTGCATCAGAAACGGTGTTGTCGCTGGCGTAGAGTTCTGAGTAATGTTCTACACAGCGATCAAGTTGTTTAGATCGATCTTTTATGATTTATCCTGAGGCTGATATCAGAGGAGCGATTTTGTGATGTGATGGTCCAAGCGCCTTTTTTATGCCGTCGTACATGCCTTTGATATTACCAGACTCAGCAGATGATTGAATGCTTCTGCAAAGCTGTAGCCAGTAACTGTTAGCACAGCGATGTGCAGTTTGTTGTAGTTTCTTCCTTGAAGCTCTAAGGGCATGTAAAGTCTTGTCATTCGGCACAGATTTGTAATTAATGTAAGCTATATATTTTTCTTCCAAGAATGGTGTCAATACAGAGTCATTGGCTTCGAACTAATCATTTGACCTACGCACTCTTTTGCCAAAAACTGCCAGGGCTGTGTTATGGATGGTGGTCCGTAGGCCATCTCAATATTGCTGGGCAGTGCAACACTGTGGTAGATGGTGGAGAGACTCATCTAGGGCACAGAGGAAGGCAGCAGCTTTGGTTGGGTCAGCTGCTTTGGCACTATCTACACGAGGGGGTCCATTTAATTTGACTCATTTTTCATTTGCAGTTTGACTCTACAGCAGACGAGGGAGTTGTCCGAGTCACAGTCTGCGCTATGAAAGGTACGGGTTTGGAGGACACTTTTGAGGTTGGAGCACCGTGTTATGATCAGGTCCAACTGGTGCCAGTGGCCTGATCGTGGGTGTCTCCAGGAAATTTTGTGACGCGGTTTGGATTGAAAATATGAGTTGGTGATGCATAGATTGTGGTATGTGCAGAACTCAAGGAGACGTTGTCCATTCTCATTACTTCTACCAATGCCATGATAACCCAAGCAAGATGGCCAGGAGTTGTGGTCAGCACCAACTCTTACATTAAAATCACCTAGAAGATGAAGTTGATCTTGTTTGGGGATGTTTTATATAATCAACTCAAGCTCATCATAAAATTTGTCATTTGTTTCTTGAGGGGCGCTAAGTGTTGGGGCGTATACACCAACCAGGTGGACAGGTCCTATCGAATAGTTCAGGCCGAGGGTCAAAATTCTCTCTGAGCCACCTGTAGGTGGTACTATTGCTCCCAGTAAAGTGTTCCTGACTGCAAAGCCAACACCATGTTCTCTGGTTTCACCAAGATGTTTCCCTTGCCAAAAAAAGGTGTAGTCTCTTTCTTTCAATGAGCCTGACGAGATAAGTCGAGTTTCTTGAAGAGTAGAGATGTCAACTTGTCTCTTCAAGAGTTCTTTATAAATGACTGCAGTTTTGCGTGCATCCCTTATATCCAATTTATCGTTGTCAGTTTGTCCGGGTGTCATTGTCCTAACATTCCAGCATCCGAGGCGTAATGTAAGAGTCTTAGTTTTGTTCGTTTTGTTTGGTGCATATGTCTGCAACCCGCTTGTTAGGATAAATCCCTTAGCTACATGCAGTCAATGAAGCAGGCAGGTTGTGGCGGGACAGCACCTAATTGGCTGAGGGCTGCCCAGCTTAAGGCGGGTGGTAGCTGTCCAGTGAGATGAAGACATCTCTCCCACCGACGGAGGTCGCCCCTGGCGCCCAACTCTACGCCAAACGAGAAAGGGCTTATAACGGTAACTGCTGACCTCCCGTGCTGTGCCCACAGCACAGTGTAGAAGGAGTTTCACCTCCAGGGCACAAAAAAGAGAGCCTGGGCAAGATGTATGGAGGCCCTGGGTTGCCCAAGTGACAGGCCCCCCTCTCTGCCTTGCTAGCGTGATCCGAAGGAATGGTGAACCAATACATTCGGCGTCAGTTTGGGTGCAGGAGTTGTCAGTTAGTGTTATACACACTGAACTGCCTAACGGAGTCCAAGCCGTGATTTATGTCAGGATTTTCTCCCTTAGCCTTTTCCTATCCAGAGGATAACCACAAGGCAGTGGGGGTTATTTAGACTGAAAACGCGCCTGGATACCAGCCTAGTTATTTCTGTGCTCTCGCGTTAATGTGCTAGATGGCCGTTGAGCGGGAAGCTTCCTCCGCCCTTTCACAGGTTTTGTTTTTCGTCCTGCTGGGTGTCTAGCCACCCTCCTCACCAGACAAGCCTGGTGGGGGTACCGGTTTAGTCGCCGATGATCCGACTATGGAGCAGGTTGTACGGGGTTACATAATACCCATAACATAATTACATAATAATATGTATTATACAATACATAATATAATATATATAAAATTATAAACATAGCAAACTATATATATATATATATATATATATATATATATATATATATATATATATACCATCACACATGAATACTCCTTACGCGATACAGACGCTTAACTGAATAATATATATATATATATATATATATATATATATATAAGATTTTGCATGTTTTTAAACATTTTTTAGAAGCATTGTTGAAAAAGTATATATTATTATTTATATGTTTGCTTGAATGCAATTACAAGTTTCGATTTCTGTGTTAGTATACATCGCTGATGAGACTTAATAAAGTTGAAACAGTCTGTACGATGTTCTACACACCGAACAGTTCCTTGTCGAGATTCACTTGTCATGATTATTTTCTATAGTTATCGAATTCTATGCGATATACGCATTGTAATTGCCTTCAAGCAAAAATATAAATAATAATATAATATATATATATATATATATATATATATATATATATAATGTTGTGTGTGTGTGTGGGGGTTCTCTAGAACTTTGGAAAAGTGTGACTCATTATCATTAGTGCCCATAGCGTTAAGAATTTCAATATTTTGACCATTGTTTTATGCAAGATACTTTTGCTTTGCCCAATTGATGTTCACTACTTCGATTAGGATATACGGATGTAATGTTTTCCTTTCTCTGTGTTTTTTTATCATTTCATCCTTTAATGTCTCGTAATGGCTTAGAGTATCAATTAAGCGTCCCATAAACGGCACCACTTTCTCCGTACATTTCTATTTATTAATATTCCGCCGTAAGAAATTGATATTTATTTATTGTGATTTTCATTAGATTAACGTAACAGTTGCTGGACATTGCTAGGGAAGTAATGACGAACTCATCAGACACGTTCTCCAAGGGACTCCTGTACATGAACACATTAGTTTTAGCTTGCCAACAAAAACTTAGATTAACCAGCGGTTTGCTGATTTTGGGTGTTGTCTAGTGGACTTATCTATTTTTATGGCCAATAGGTAAATAAATCCGTGCTGTGCACCACGCTTTAATGATGTTGATAAGTTTGACATTTCTAAGAATTGGACCCTTCTGATTTTGTAAATATTTTCTCGTGAGAAATCGTTATTTTTGTCTGGAGATTTTGATTTAATTTATAAATACTTTTATATATACTTTTATAGATACTTTTCCAATAAAGCAATTGAGGTCAACAAGATTCTAATGTCATAGAGGGTTATTCTTTATTTCCAATTAATGAAACTATACTGCATTTGATGGAGACCTCGGAAGAATAGAGTTTTCTTTATTGCCATATTCTCAGAAACACTTTAATCCGTAGTGGTAATACATGTTAGAGAACCATCTATGGGTCAAATAGATATATTAAAAAATAATTCCTATTCAATAGGATAGTATGAATCTTTAAATAACTAAAAGATTGAGAAACAAATATACAAAAATGTGTATATGAACGTAAATATATATTTACCCAAACTCTCCACAGGAATAGAATATGACACAAGGTCAACTTTTAAGTCGATTTCAACTGGTTTGAATTCAGACTTTTCCTTCTTCTTGACTGATTGTCATGCCAAGGTTAAATACCCAATCTGCCTTATTATTTACCCAGATTAGGAAGCGGAATACTTGGATTCATACATTTCTCAAAGGTATTATTGCAATAGGAAATGCAAACAGTCTCATGTAGGATTTGAACTCTGTTTGCTTTGTCCATTTTCCACAATGATAACCATTGGACATTAAGCAGGACAATGTTTGAACATACAATAGACGAGATTCCGTAACATCTACACATAACATAATCCTAGATGAGTTGTTAAAATCAATCTTCATATCTATTATTATTATGAAACAAAATTACCCTTGTATAAGCTTGAATATTTTTAGTGTGTCTCAGTTTTGCTCGTGTGAAATTAGATAATACTGATACATAGAAAGTCACCCTCTTACCGAAATGGTCATTGTAGGAAGAAATGAAATCGACAACCCGAGTTCAAATCCTAGGCAAAGCTGTTTTCATTTCATATTGCGCTAATGGCTTTGAGGAGAACACGAAAATATCTCTTCTCCCACAGTTATATGTAAATAGTAGAATACTATATTTTCTACCCTGGCAAGAAAACCAGTCAAGAAGAGGGAAAATTGTGTACTCAGTTTTAAAAATGGCATTGTATTGAATTCAACACGTAACGGTGATTTTGTTTTCTTGTAATTTACAATGCTGATATCTTTGTTTAAATGATATATCAATCTTTTTGGGTTACATAATAACAAAGCTATCCTTATAGAAGAAGACTGGTGGTACAATTTAACCCATAGCTGGATGATAAGAGGGTTTATATATTTCCCAAGTATACTCATTCGGATGTGAATATAATTCTAACTCGCTTACTACGATGTCGCAATCCAACATGTTAGACACTACGCCACAAGGACTCCCACACGTGGAGAAAGGGTTGAGTAAATGCAAACATATAATTGTTATATGCTCAATAGCTGAAAATTGTTACGTATATCCAACAAGATCCAGAGACTAGGTTTCGAGTCCAGTTAGAATTTCTCCATGATTGCAAAAGTAACTTAAATCTATATCTCCCTCTGTTTCATATCCACATTTTTTGTGATGTATTCAACCGGACTTAGGACATTTCATGATATAAAGACTTCTTCGTCTACTATAAATAAACAGAAAACATATTGATCTGGAAAATATCTATTGCTTTCTACTTAAAGAATTACGATGGTGTCATTGATGATTCATAAAAGTTTTCTGAGTCACAAATCAATATGGAATAAATCTCAAAACAAATCCACATTTCAGACATTCAGGACCAAAATTACACATACAATAGTAAAAGGAATATAAGATAAATTGATTGTTCTTTTAAATTTCCGTACTGGCCAATATGGTTGATAGATTGCCTTTTAAATGTTTTAAAATTTATAGTCTTTAACTTTTCGTTTACTGTCTATAGTAGTGAGTGAACGTAACAATAATTTTAGCGCGACGAAAGGCTGGGTATTTAGGATCACTGAAATATGTGTGCTACCATATGGCACCAATTTGAAAAATATTCATCTAACAGTAGAGAGATAAATTGTGACAGAAGTCTACATAATTTTGATATGGCTTGCTACCGGTAAATGGGCTAAGCGATATATAATTACACACACACACACACACACACACACACACACACACACACACAACATATATATATATATATATATATATATATATATATATATATATATATATATGCTTATAATCGATTTGTTCCAAGAACAACCAAATCTTATTGCAATCAAATAACAAGGCTTGCATTTAGTTATTCTTTTGTTCTGAAAGACAAAGTAAAACATAATTACATTGTTAAATAAATATAAATTGTTAATAAAAAAAAATACAAAACATAAGTCAACATTTTAAATAATGTTTTGGTAACGGGGTCACAACTCGGCAGCTCTTGAAGCTTTTTCCCAAGTCATGAAGATGGTGAACCGAACATAGTTATGAAATACTGAGCTCGCCTGATACACTCCAAACACCTCCCACCTCTGTTGTTTAGAATTGAGCTCTGGAATCCATTGTTATCGGCTCATGTGACCTGGCTTGATCAAGCCGAGTGAAATCAGTCTAAGCATTTGTTTCCTGTACTCTGATCAACTGTCCCTTAACTTTTCACTTTTTAATTGCTTCTGTGGTGTTATCCCCCAGTTCGAACTCGTAAATAAGCTCCCGACTTAGACTACTTTGTATGTTTATGTGTGCGGCTTTCAAATCACACACGAAGTGAAGCAAACATATACCAAAATATTGCCAAATTTTAACTCACTAAAATGTATTGTCCAAATTTAATCACAGAAAGAAGACATTAAAATGCTTTTGTAATCATGTGTAATTAAAACATATTTTTGAATGTTCAAATACTTATGAGCAGTACTTAAAGCACAGTTAATTAATATCTGGTAAAAGGTCAGCATTTCAATTGTATTGCCTTATTTTGAAGGGACAGTTAAAGCTTCTTAATAGGTTTGTTCCAAACAACTTCCTTCTTTCAGAAATATTCTAATTGCGAGTTCGACTTTTGATCTTGATGAATTGAATTTTTTTTGCATTAAAAAGATCAGATATTTAGCAGTAAGTACCACAAGATTTTCAGTTCATTGCCATTAATTCGGTTCAAGCATTCTGTCCGTTTCTAAATCTCAAAAGCAAGCGATTACCATAAACTGTCATTGTATCAAATCATGTTAAATAATAATAATAATAATAATAATAATAATAATAATAATAATAATAATAATAATAATAATTATAAAGACTAGAAAAAAAATTGGCAAGAAAAACAATTATATGGACGCTTCAAACGACAAATAGAAGAGGTTGCACATGGAAAGACTTGGACATGGTTAAGAAAGGGAAACCTCAAAAGAGAAACTGAATCACTTATAATTGCTGCACAAAATAATCCATTAAGGACAAACTATATCAAAGCGAAAATTGATAAGACCCAACAAAATAGTAAATGTAGACTTTGCCGGTAATAGAGATGAGACTGTAAACCATATACTCTGCGATGTAGCAAACTAGCACAACGAGAATACAAAACTAGAAACGACTGGGCTGGGAAGGTGATCCTCCGGGAATTATGCAAAAAATTAAATTTTGACCATACAACAAAATGGTATATGCATAAACCAGAATCTGTTGTGAACGAAACGCATAAAATTCTCTGGGACTTTGAAATAAAAAACAGATCACCTTATCCAGCAAGAAGACCAGACCTAGTGTTGATAAAACAAAAAAGAAAGAACTTGTCAACTGGCCGCAGATCACAGGGTGAAGCTAAAGGAAAATGAAAAACGGATAAATATCTGGACCTTGCCAGAGAACTGAAAAGGTTATGGAAATATTTAAAGTGAAATGATACCAATTGTAGTTGGTGCACTTGAACAGTCCCAAAGGATGGAAAAGGTCTGGAAAGTTTGGAAATCAGAAGAAGGATTGAAAACCATTCAGAACACTGCACTGCTGCAAATCTGCCAGCATACTCAGAAGAGTCCTGGGACCTGAGGAGACTTGCTGTCCTCCAGACTCCAGTGAAAGACATCAGCTAATGCTGATGTGAAAACTCAAAAGGAGTAATAATTAATAATAATAATAATAATAATAATAATAATAATAATAATAATATGCCAACGGAATAGCATGGTAGGATGTGTGGAGACCAAAGACGAACGGCGTTTATTATATAATATGCGAATACAGCAAGACTAGCACAAATGGAATACAATGCTAGGTACAACTGGGTGTGGAAAATGTGATCAATTGGGAAATGTGCAAGAAATTGAATTTTCACCATGCTTACTAAATTGGTTTGCATAAACCAGAAGCCGTCCAAACTTTTTAGGGACTTTGCTATACAAATTGAATCACCTAATTCCGTCTAGGGGACCATATGTACTGTTAAGTAACGAGGAAAAACAAAACTTGTCATGTTTTTGGATTCTGTAGTCCCCAGCAGAGCACATAGTGAAAATCAAAGAAAACAAGAAGATAGATAAATACTTGACCTTGCCAGGAGAATTAAAAGAACTGTTGCAACATGAGGGTTAGGTCGTACCAATGATAATTGTTACCCTTTGAACGGTCCGCATGGGTCGCAAAAGAGTCTGGGTGATCTGAGGAAGATCGAGCATTCAAACAACAGAATTTTTAAGATCGGTTAAAATAATCAGAAGAGCTCTGGAGTGAAACACTAGCTAAGGCGGGGTAGGAAAAGCTCTTATGGGAGTGATATATATATTATATATATATATTATATATATATATTATATATATATATATAATGATAATCTTGGGTCGTGTTATTTTTCCGTGGTATAGCAACAATCTGGTATTCAATTTCCAAACAGTTAGAGCCTACATCTCCATTTAATAATGGAGTGTAGGCGGTTCTAACTGTTTGGAATTGAATACCAGTTTTTCTATACCACGGAAAATAAGACAGACCCAAGATTATCATTTATCGAAATAAACAACTGATTTAGTTTTGTTCTTATTCCTTTTTATGCGGTACTTAAGTTTAGTTGTAACGTGTGGTAACTTATAGAATTCAAGGGAAAACGCCATGTTAATTAATAAATAATCGTATCTTGGAATGTATAAATAAGAAATAGGTGTGAATCCAACAAATAATCGATATCTTGGATATGTATAAACTCAGAAATAGGTGTGAATTCCAACAAATATTCTTTCCACTGTCTTATGTTGACCTCACAACTGTGTTTTGCACCTTCTAATTTATATAAAGTCGCGTTTGTTTAATATATGCGTGGGCGGTGCTTGGTGTAATCTTTACCATTCGTACGAACTGGACACGGTTGCGACGAGCTGATTGTATTTCCTATAGTGCTCGTTACATTGGAAAGTCAGATCCAAGTATTCCCATTCCAGTTTGGGTAGATAGTGTCCGACTGGGCTCTTTAACCTTGGTTAGGCAACAGTCTCGGAGAAGGAAAACTGATTTCAACCTGTTTTTAAGCCCGCCTCAGGAAATTGACCTTGTTGTCTCATCCTGCTTCATGTGAATATGTATTGTATACGTGTCGACTTATAACTTAAGAAAGAGGATGTTACTGAACATTAAATCGCAATACACCTTGATATTGTGTCTAATTTGAATTTAAAATTTTCTAATTTTCACTGATTAAAGGATATAATTCAATTATAAAATATCAATCGATTTGTAGACCTCTTCACGTCTTTATAAGTAAGTACAAAGAGAAATCCATTTTCATAGAATAATGAATAATTTTCATTTGAATTAATACTGATCCTC
>CM042139.1:140336678-140396379 GCA_023376005.1 Doryteuthis pealeii | reverse complement strand
GCAAGCCCCAACCCCTTTTTATCATTGGGGCTAGAAAGCTGTGGCCTCTACATTCCTGGAAGACGTTAAAACTCTATCTGATGTAGGTTCCATTCTGGAGTTTGGCGGAATGTGGAGCACCCCTTCATCACCATCTCCCTGTCCCACTCTGACCCGATCTGGTAGTACCTGTAGGCCCCATCTATGGGTTAAATAGAAAATGTATTATAAAAGAATATATCCATTAAGAATTTGATTTATTTCAAATACTTTACTCCGGCCATTAAATGACCCACTGAGTTGATATGCATAAAAATAAAAAACCAAATCAACATACTAAAAACTAACTCTTTGCATAAATAACTTTATAGAGCTGTTCTATGTCTGATAAGGTAAGCTGCGAAACCTTTGTTACATTTTTAAAAAATGTGTAACTTAAAAGTGGTCATATCAAAACACTCAGCATTTTTTGTTATTTAATTAAATGTTATTACCCGAAACTTGTTGACAAACTACTTCTAAACGACAAATAACATTTCAACTTGTGTTTACAGCAAGCTCGTTTATAGAATATACAATTTATACGTCATTTAATAAAGTTGTATTTCACATCATTTCTTTTTTTTTCAAATATGTATCGTGGAAAAAACGTGTAGTGTTTGAAGAATTGCCATTTTTATCTGTAGATGAAAAAAGATCAAAAATCTGTTTGACAACATGAAGAATTCCCATGGCAAGAAATTTCGAAAGTATTCAATAATCAACCCAGACGTAGTTGAAGAAGTCTTAACAACATGAAATAAGAAAATACATTCAGAAAAACCTCAGGTGCGTTCGAAAATCGAAGTATTGAGATGAAAAGACCGCGAAAGATAAAGAGCCAGAGGCTGATAGGCAGGTTATCTTTGCAATGACTAAAAATATTTGCAATGCTCTCTCACACAACCCCCAAAGCAGCTGAATTACAAACACATGGAGAGAAACTCATTCAATATATAAAGAAACTTATATATAATATATATAATAATATATATTTATATATATATATTATATATATATGTGGTGTGTGGTGTGTGTGTGTGTATACCACCCATTCGCACGAGCAGGATGTGACTACAACCTCAATTTCTTTAACAGCTTGAACTGCCTTTAATTCAGTTTGTCTTCTCCTAGACTGTGTACCAAGCCAAGTTAAAGAGCTCAGTCAGCCATGCTCATTTACCAAAGCTGGAGCGAGATTGTGCATTGCCTTGCAAGCAGTCTCTTTGTCTTTGCACAATGAGGAGCCGCTAAAGGGCGAAACTGACGTATGTGTATGACACTTCTGGTGGTTGAGCTTCTGGGAATGAATTTCTTGACTGCTAATAAGCCAAAAGTCTGAAACAGCCTGCTTGCCTATCACAATGATGAAACGAGAAATGGTGAAACAGGACTGTATGAATGACAAATAAAGAAACTCTTAATTTATTTCGCTATTTTACGCCTCTTCATGTCTGATTCATAATGCGACAATTTTATTTTCACTTTCAACCATTTTGAGAGAGAAACATATAATATATATGATATATAATATAAGTATAATATAAATATATATATATATAATAATTCTTGTTCTTAAATGAAAACACCAAGCGACAGTGACATCCGGGATAAAAAAATTAATTCACGTGATACAAAAAAAGATGGAAACACTCACGAGGCAAGATAAAAACCCTGAATTAGTAAACCATCACATATCTGGGTATAATATCTCTCTACTGAAATGATGTCCAATATATGCAAAAGAAAGAATCTGCACCGCCAAAACGAAATCTGATCTCTTTGATAAGCTAAAAATTCTTCCAACTGTAGCGTGTCACTACTACTTAATATGGCTGCACCACTTGTGTTCTAGCAAAACGTTTGATATAAAGCTAGATGTCAAATTAACACGATGCTGTTGCTAATATGAACAAATCTAGAAGAGACCTCCCAAAATAGGACGTACACCACTTGCCTTCCTACCACACAGACCACTCAAGCCGTAATGTGTAGAATCAAAACGACTATTAAGTGACGATTCCCGTGGCAAAAATAAGGACAAGACCTGTTTGCCCGGCAAGAAAAATAAATAAATAATAAATAACAACAAAAACAAAACAAAATCAAAAACTAGGAAATCAAACCCTACATCAGATACTGATGTTTGTAGACGACCTTCCAATCAATGGCGAGAGACGAGAACTTTTTTTATGAATTTTTCCAACAAAATTAGCAAAATTCAAATTAATTGATGATTGTATTATTACATTAATGCCAATCTGTCCTGAAATATTTTCTATTATATTCCAGGGGCCATACTCATTAATAAAGTTGATTATAGGCGAGTAATATTTCGTAGGAGTGACAAGACTTTCGTACCTGGTACGTTAATATCCAATATTTTCAGTTAGTTGTTTTTTAAGTGTTTTTTTATTCCCATACGCCCTATATAATTCTTAGAAATATAGTTTGATGAAGTATTTCCTACTATTTAATATCGTTTGTTGACCACATATATAGTTTATATGATAATACTAATCCTTATAAACAATCTCTTCAAGTAAAACATCTAATACAAATGATTTAAATCATATGACATGCCTATCGAAATATAAGTTTTGAATACAATTTATCTTAACTTATATGGCCCTAACAGGTAATACCACTCCGAATCAGAGTGAACCTGGATAATGCAATGAAGGGTACGACAACCACTCCCCGGGCTCCACAATGCAATTAGGTCATACCCAGACACCCCTTTTGGGAGTCGATTTACCTCCTCTGCAGGGAATACAGTCAGTAGATTCTACATCCCTTCTGACTTCCTGTAAGCAAATTAATTATTTCTATTGTGTATATCAAAACACATTCTTAACCTATTGTATTACCTAAAAAGGAGGATTGTTTGCAAGCCTAAATATCCTTGGTAAAGTAGAGCGTCCATCGATGGTGAAATGGTTTGGCAAGCTAGTATGGCAGATCCATTACGTTCTAATATGATTTTGAAGCCTCGGTTGATGCCCATACTCGAACTTGTGTCACATCCTACCTGTGAAAACGGATATGAGAAATACGAAATTTGCGAAAGTATTTTCCATTATTCTCTTTTCATCTATGTAAAGTCGGATAGGCTGATACTCTTAACTCATTTATAGAACCGAAAACGTAGCTAAAACGCTGAATTAAAAACTTCCTCAAATTTACCTCGTACACACCCTGCTCGTACAGACGTTGGTAATACAAGGTATTAACTAATACAGACTGTTTCATATTATTGGTGAGGGATGGTTTTCTAAAGAGCGTTTTTTAAATTTATATGAAATACTTTTTTTTTATCTTGTATCTTTCTTTAGTCAACCAAATTGTATTAAGCTTGTACAACCTAATGTGTAACATAAAATATTTCTTCACCACATATTGTATACACAGTTAATTAAAAATAAATTGATATATAACAATTTTATATCAAAGGAAATGTTTGAATTAAGTAAATTGAAATAAAAAACCTCATTTAACATCACGAATGTTTATAAAATAAATAAAAACGATTTTTAATTATACTAGACAGAAGTTGGCATTAAAGCTTGGCTTGACTTAAAATAGAAAATTGTAGAAAAGTTAGGCTTTCTCCTCGATTATTTGGTGTAATCTATTGATGTCCTGTGTGTAAAATATGAACCCCATACCAATACCTTGAACTATCTTCACATAAGACTGAAATATATCTTTAGTTTTAGAAGAAAAAAAATAGGAGTGTGTTTGGGGAAAATAAAATTAAGGATCTGTATATGCTCTCAAAATGTGTAGGGAGGAATTTCATGCACTTATTGAAGATCTTAATTTAATATTTGCTTCTAAGCATTCTAATAATTTTTAACAAGTGCCATTTATTAAGTCTACAGTAGGTAAAAGTTCAACCATGAAAGTTTATTATTTGTTAATGTACATTGTGATTAGAAACATGCTGTTGGTTATTCTTTACTAATACTTCTTGAACGCACGCATGCAAATTGTTATATTAGTAAGGTCAACGTGAAGTATTAGGAAGAGTCCTTCGTTAAAGTACTTCAAGTGAGTTCTGCACAGATAAATAGGGCTAGAACCCTCGCCACTGTTAATGTACGGGGAGAGTCATTCCATTATATCACAATTTATCTTTCTAGCTTTTTATCTAATACATTTTTATCTCTTGAAAAAATATTAAAAGATATGTCATATGTACACTTAATTGATCTTTTACAGCTTTATCTTAGAAAGAGCAATTGTGATAATATTATATATATATATATTATATATAATTATATATATATAATATATATGAAATCAAATAAATCTGCGTATGTTAAATCAAGAACATCATCAGCAAAACTATACAACAACACAAATAAATAAAGAATAAAAATGCGAGTTTTCTAAGAGTCCCCGCGCAATAAAAAAAAAACAATTGCTGAGTATTGATTGAGATTCAATTGAAAAGGCAAGAGATCACTGGGTCGACGGTAAAGAATGCAAAATGAAAAACAAGGAACGAATTATTTCGAAGACCAATTAGGTAAATTGCCTCGGTTCGAAACATTATCAATCAGGCTGTATGGTCACCTGCCCCCTATCTCCACAGACCATCCTGAGACGGACTAGCATGCGGGCACTACTGGAGACAAGGACGATCATACGATTTCTTGCTGTGGAAAGCCAACACACGACATGCCAGTTGGACCGGCCCGCAAGACCTACATGACCACTATTAAATGCTGGCCGCAGAGAGGAAGAACTCCCTGTGGCGATGAATGATAGAAAGGTTGTGAGAATTGTCAAGAATCCTTGCATCCAGCACACACACACCACACACACACCACACACACACACACATATATATATATAATATATATATATACTAATATAATATAATAATAATATATATCAATCCATCATCAGGCGATATTAGACAAACACAGCAAGATATATATGTGACTAGCTGTATTCGTGACGTTTATTTAAAAGTTGCCTACATTCTGTAACTGTTTAGGTCAGCTAGCTTACCTAAATCTTCACCTTTTCATAGAAGCCACATTCGCTAGCTAGTTATGGTAGGCATCTCTAATTTCTGTTCTCTGTCAGAGATTTGATGTGTACATTTGACTGCTGGCGAGCTTGGTTAATTTGTCTGACAAAACATTGTATTCAGCATGTTCCCAACATTTTTCCTAAGCGGTAAAAACAAAGAATGGAATCAGATACTCGTAAACAATTTGAAGATCGAATTAATCCTCTTACATTAGTTGGACTGGTAGGAACTATTATCTTTAAAGACGATCTACATGTGGGTATTCGATAATTGCAAGGCGAGGTAACATGTTAATTTTCTATAACTCGGACATTTTAGTTGGAGGAGTGAAAATCTCTAATACACCCTATTGGCCAGAAGTGAATTAATCTTTCACGTTACCCACCAATAACATGGTCAGTAAATATTTGCACCTGTTAATGTAACATTATTACCAGTATATATATATATATATATATATATAATATATATTATAATATGTATATATATATTATATAATATATGGACGCTCTCGTCAATTTCGACGCATAAGTGTTCATTCAATAACAACCAACGCATGTTTTTTTTATTACGTGGGGAAGATCTTGTGTTGGACCATTCCGCACTTTTTTTGGCGCAGTCGAAGGAAATAATGGTGCACAAAGAATGACCACAAATCCAATCAAACGACTGCCTCAGGATTTGAATTCAATTCCTTCCTCCTTGACTGGTTATCTACCCAAGTTAAAGAGCCCAGTCTGCGCTTAACTATTACCATTACAGCAGGAGAGAAACATATGGATTCCTTACTTTTCCAAGGGTATAGCCCGCAGTAATGCAAACAGCCTTGTCAGGATTTGACTCGGGTCGACAAGCCATATATATATATAATATATATATATATTATAGTGTTGTTGTGTTTTGTATATACTATATATATATATATATATATATATAATATATATTATTGATATAATTTTCAATATCATAAGTAAAAATTGTCCAATAACATCGATAAACCATTTATATCAGTTAGAAAAATAAATACAATCACGAAATTCGATACAATATAATCTACTGCCAGAATGCAACACAAAATAAATCAGCCTTCACACCTGCCCAAAACATTCAAACGAAAAATATATGAGGAAAATACGAACTACCAATTACTTGGTTTGTATTTAGTCGAGAACTGCTGACATTAACAATTACATTTCCTTTATTTCTTTTGTTACTCTAACACACAGGACACACCCACACCCACCACACACACAAATACACACAGACACACAAACATACATATATAATATATAAATACTATATATATATATATATATATGTGTGTTGTGGTGTGTGTGTTATGTGTGTGGTGTGTGTGTGATTATATTATATATGTGTGGGTTAGGAGTACAAAAAAACAATAATAATTTTGTCCCAGCCATATATAACATATTAATATATATATATTTATATTATAATATATATATAAGATTTTGGATGTTTGTCTTTTTTATAGAAGCAAGTTGAACAAACTATTATCTACATTTCTGCTTGAAGCAATTATAAATGCATGCACGAATAAGATTCGATAATATAGAAAATAATCTTTGACAAGTAAATCCGCAAAGGATGGCTCGCTATGCAGAACACCGTACAGACTGTTTCGACTTATTAAGTCTCTTCAGCGATGTATACTAACGACTCCCCTCCGACAGGAATCGAAACCGGGACTTCACAGGCATAGTCAGAGACCATATCCGTCTCGGCCGCCGGTACATAGCGAACAATCCCTGCGAAATTAACCTCGTCAATGATGATACTATTTATAATTGCCTTCAAGCGGAAATGTAGATAATAGTTTGTTCAACTTGCTTTCTATAAAAAAGAACAAACATCCAAAAATCTTATTCACTTCGCCGAAGAGCTAACGGCCGGGTTTGTTTACTAAAATAAACGTCCACTTGCCTGCTATGCAGGGCGTTTAATAGTATCATCATTGACAAGGTTAATTTCGCAGGATTGTTCGCTATGTACCGGCGCCGAACGGATATGGTCTCTGACTATGCCTGTGAAGTCCCGTTTCGATTCCTTCGGAGGGGAGTCGTAGTATACATCGCTGAAGAGACAATAAAGTCGAAACAGTCTGTACGGTGTTCTGATAGCGACCATCCTTTGCGGGATTTACTTGTCAAGATTATTTTCTATAATATCGAGTCTATTCGATGCATGCATTATAATTGCCTTCAAGCAAATATAATATATATATATATTATATATATATATAGAGAAGAGAGAGAGAGAGAGAGAGAGCAATCTACAGACGCGCTTTCGGGGTTACCCCTCATCAGTGCAGCTATACTTAGACACCGTGTTTCGACATATCACTTCTTTCAGTATGGCTAGACATCCTTTCGTAATTCGTAATATATTCGTATATATAATATATTATATATATATATATATATATATAATATTATAAAGAATATATATCGAAATATATATCACATATAAATGTTGTTATAATTATATAAATGTTATATAATATATATATATATATAATATATAAGATATATTATACATTTATATATATATATATTATATATATATAGATATATATATAATAAGTCATCCACAACACGTGTTTCGGCATATCATGCCTCTTCAGTGTGGCTAGACACAACTACCTTGGGTAGGTTTCGATCTCAGACTGACCGCATGTAATATATATATATATATATATATTATTATATATATATATATATATATATAGTTAATCCTTTTAGTATTGGAGAAATGAGAGTAAAGTACTCGATTACTTGTAAGTGCTGTATTTATCTATTATAGTGTACAATACATTTAAGTGCAATTACTACCATGAAATATATATATATATAATATATATATATATATATATATATATTATTATATATATATAACATACGAGTATTGAAGCATTATATTATTATTCTAGAATATCTAGAAAAAAGATGTTGATATTTACAATGTTGCATTTTCTTCCTTTAACATTATGTATAAGATGTTATGAAGCAAATCTCTCGTAAAACCACTCTCCCCACTCTTTCCCGCGTTTCAGTTTGACTTGGAATGCAAACTAACTCCAAAAATACTTGGCAAAGGATCAATAGGGACTTAACAAGGAGACACGTTTATACTCTCATTAAAAGATAGTAATTTTCAAGATAGGATTGCTGATGCTGGTCTGAACCCCAATCCAATCCCTGCTGACGCAGTAATTCTATGACCCAGTCAGTAATTGCATGCTCACCGCCACCAATAGATGAATAACCTATTGTCAGATCTAATACGCCAAATCTCGTTGACTTTGTCGGCGCGCCATAATGGCATGCACTTCTCCTGTTATTGTTGGGATCCCAGTGAGAAATAATAAAATAACATAAGTTATTTTACCTATTCAATCTATAAACAAATGTCTGTCTTTGCTTCCTTTCATATAACATACTCTGGTTTGTAAACTGTTATCGAATAGTTGTCTGTTTTGATATGAAATGGAAAAATTAATTCCAGAAGTTATTGAATTTTTAAAGCTGAAAATAAGAAGGGATGAATGCGGACAGTGAATGAAAAAATAAGGTTATACGTACCTAAATATATAGCCAGAAAATATGTAATAGGTAAATACTATTACTGTTCACATATTTTTATTTATCAATGCACACACATACACCAACACACACATTAATTATATATTATATACACACTAAAGAAGTAACCGGTCCCATAACTGGACAAAATGGTTTTAGGATACCAAGAAGTGAGAGAGAAAGGGGAAGAGAAAGTAAGAGATGTGGCAAGAGAAATCATTTGGAAATAACTTTATTGTACACATGACAAAAATCTAAATTCAGATAGTAATTTGATTCATGCGTAAAAGTGATAACGTGCATTCGTTTAGTTATTTTCTCGTTACGCTTAAATATGTATAATTTTAAAAGAAAAGATTAAACATATGTCCTTTATGTTGGTAAAGATTTCAAGTATTAATTCAAATGAAAATTATTCATTTATTCTATGAAATGATTTTCTCTTGTACTTACTTATAAAGAACCGTGAAGAGGTCTACAAATCGATTGATATTTTATAATTGAATTATATCCTTTAATCAGTGAAATTAGAAATTTAATTCCAAATTAGACACAATCAAGGTGTATTCGCGATTTAATGTTCAGTAACATCTCTTTTCTTAGTTATAAGTCGACACGTATACATACATATTCACATGAGCAGGATGAGACACAAGGTCAATTTCTGAGGCGGAGCTTAACAGGTTTGAAATCAGTTTTCCTTCTCCGAGACTGGTTGCCTAACCAAGGTTAAAGAGCCCAGTCGGCACTACTATCTACCCAAAGCTGGAATGGGAATACTTGGATACATGACTTTTCCAAATGTACTAGCACTATAGGAAATACAAACAGCTTTCGTCCAACGTGTTTCCAGTTCGTACGATGGTAAAAGATTACACCAAGCACCGCCCCACGCATATATTAAAACAACGCGACTTTATATAAATAGAAGGTGCAAAACACAGTTGTGAGGTCAACAAAGACAGTGGAAGAATTTTGTTGGATTCACACCTATTTTCTGAGTTTATACATATCAAGATACGATTATTTGTTGGATTCACAACCTATCTGAGTTTTATACATATCCAAGATACGATTATTTATTAATTAACACGTTTTCCTTGAATTCTATTAAGTTACCACACGTTACAACTAAACTTAATGTACCGCATAAAAAGGAATAAGACAAAAACTAAATCAGTTTTTATTCGATAATGATAATCTTGGGTCTGTTATTTTTCCGTGGTATAGCAAAATCTGGTATTCAATTCCAAACAGTTAGACGCCTACATCTCCATTTATTAAATGGAGATGTAGGCGTCTAACTGTTTGGAATTGAATACCAGATTGTTGCTATACCACGGAAAAAATAACACAGACCAAGATTATCATTATATTATATTATATATATATATATATATATATATATATATATATATATATATATATATATTCACTCCATAAGAGCTTTTCCTACCCGCCTTAGCTAGTGTTTCACTCCAGAGCTCTTCTGATTATTTTAACCGATCTTAAAAATTCTGTTGTTTTGAATGCTCGATTCTTCCTCAGATTCACCCAGACTCTTTTGCGAACCCATGCGGACCGTTCAAAGGGTAACAATTATCATTGGTACGACCTTAACCTCATGTTGCACAGTTCTTTTAATTCTCTGGCAAGGTCCAATATTTATCTATCTCTTGTTCTTTGATTTTCACTATGTTGCTCTGCTGGGACTACAGAATCCAAAACATGACAAGTTTTGTTTCCTCGTTACTTAACAGTACATATGGTCCCTAGACGGAATTAGGTGATCCATTTGTATAGCAAAGTCCCTAAAAATGTTTGGACGGCTTCTGGTTTATGCACAAACCAATTAGTAGCATGGTGAAAATTCAATTTCTTGCACATTTCCCAATTGATCACATTTTCCACCCAGTTGTACCTAGCATTGTATTCCATTTGTGCTAGTCTGCTGTATTCGCATATTATATAATAAAACCGTTTCGTCTTTGTCTCCACACATCCTACACATGCCTATTTCGTTGCATATTATTATTATTATTATTTTATATTATTATTATTATTATTATTTATTATTTCTCCTTTTTTGAGTTTCACATCAGCATTAGCTGATGGTCTTTCACTGGAGTCTGAGTGACAGCAAGTCTCCTCAGGTCTCCAGGACTCTTCTGAGTATGCTGGCAGATTGCAGCAGTGCAGTGTTTCTGAATGGTTTCAATACTTCTTTCTGATTTCCAAACTTTCCAGACCCTTTTCCAATCTTTTGGACTTTCCAAGTGCACAACTACAATTGGTATCACTTTCACTTTAATATTCCATAACCTTTTCAGTTCTCTGGCAAGGTCCAGATATTTATCCGTTTTTTCATTTTCCTTTAGCTTCACCCTGTGATCTGCGGCCAGTTGACAAGTTCTTTCTTTTTTTGTTTATCAACACTTTAGGTTGGTCTTCTTGCTGGATAAGGTGATCTGTTTTTTATTTCAAAGTCCCAGAGAATTTTATGCGTTTTCGTTTCACAACAGATTTCTGGTTTATTGCAATACCAATTTTGTTGTATTTGGCAAAATTTTAATTTTTTGCATAATTCCCGGAGGATCACCTTCCCAGCCAGTCGTTCTAGTTTTGTATTCTCGTTGTGCTAGTTTTGCTACATCGCAGAGTATATGGTTTACAGTCTATCTCTATACCGCAAAGTCTACATTTACTATTTTGTTGGGTCTTATTTCAAATTTTCGCTTTGATATAGTTTGTCCTTAATGGATTATTTGTGGCAGCAATTATAAGTGATTCAGTTTCTCTTTTGAGGTTTCCCCTTTCTTAACCATGTCCAAGTTCTTTCCATGTGCAACCTCTTCTATTTGTCGTTTGAAGCGTCCATATAATTGTTTTTTCTTGCCAATTTTTTTCTAGTCTTATAAATTATTATTATTATATTATTATTATTATATTATTATTATTATTATTATTATTATTATTTTAACATGATTTGATACATGACAGTTTATGGTAATCGCTTGCTTTGAGATTTAGAAACGGACAGAATGCTTGAACCGAATTTAATGGCAATGAACTGAAAATCTTGTGGTACTTACTGCTAAATATCTGATCTTTTTAATGCAAAAAAATTCAATTCATTAAGATCAAAAGTCGAACTCGCAATTAGAATATTTCTGAAAGAAGGAAGTTGTTTGGAACAAACCTATTAAGAACTTTAAACTGTCCTATCAAAATAAGCAATACAATTGAAATGCTGACTTTTACCAGAATTAATTAAACTGTGCTTTAAGTACTGCTCAAAGGTATTTGAACATTCAAAAATATGTTTTAATTACACATGATTACAAAAGCATTTTAATGTCTTCTTTCTGTGATTAAATTTGGACAATACATTTTTAGTGAGTTAAAATTTGGCAATATTTTGGTATATGTTTGCTTCACTTCGTGTGTGATTTGAAAGCCGCACACATAAAACATACAAAGTAGTCTAAGTCGGGAGCTTATTTACGAGTTCGAACTGGGGGATAACCACAGAAGCAATTAAAAGTGAAAAGTTAAGGGACAGTTGATCAGAGACAGGAAACAAATGCTTAGACTGTTTCACTCGGCTTGATCAAGCCAGGTCACATGAGCCGATAACAATGGATTCCAGAGCTCAATTCTAACAACAGAGGTGGGAGGTGTTTGGAGTGTATCAGGCGAGCTCAGTATTTCATAACTATGTTCGGTTCACCATCTTTCATGACTTGGGAAAAAGCTTCAAGAGCTGCCGAGTTGTGAACCCCGTTACCAAAACATTATTAAAAATGTTGACTTATGTTTGTATTTTTTTATTTAACAATTTATATTTATTTAAACAATGTAATTATTTTACTTTGTCTTTCAGAACAAAAGAATAACTAAATGCAAGCTTGTTATTTGATTGCAATAAGATTTGTTGTTCTTGAACAAATCGATTATAAGCATATTTATATATATATATATATATATATATATATATATATATATATATATATATGTTGTGTGTGTGTGTGTATGTGTGTGTGTGTGTGTGTGTGTGTAATTATATTATCGCTTAGCCCATTTACCGGTAGCAGCCATATCAAAATTTTTTAGACTTCTGTCACAATTTATCTCTCTACTGTTAGATGATTTTTCTAAATTGGTGCCATATGGTAGCACACATATTTCAGTGATCTAAATACCCAGCCTTTCGTCGCGCTAAAATTATTGTACGTTCACTCACTACTATAGACAGTAAACGAAAGTTAAAGACTATAAATTTTAAAACATTTAAAGGCAATCTATCAAACCATATTGGCCAGTACGGGAATTTAAAAGAACAATCAATTTATCTTATATTCTTTTTTACTATTGTAGTGTAATTTTGGTCCTGAATGTCTGAAATGTGGATTTGTTTTGAGATTTTTCCATATTGATTTGTGACTCAGGAAACTTTTATGAATCATCAATGACACCATCGTAATTCTTTAAGTAGAAGCATAGATATTTTCCAGATCAATATGTTTTCTGTTTATTTATAGTAGACGAAGAAGTCTTTATATCATGAAATGTCTAAGTCGGTTGATACATCACAAAAAATGTGGATATTGAACAGAGGGAGATATAGATTTAAGTTACTTTTGCAATCATGGAGAAATTCTAACTGGACTCGAAACCTAGTCTCTGGAATCTTGTTGGATATACGTAACAATTTTCAGCTATTGAGCATATAACAATTATATGTTTGCATTTACTCAACCCTTTCCAGTGTGGGAGTCCTTGTGGCGTAGTGTCTTACATGTTGGATTGCGACACATCGTAGTAAGCGATTAGAATTATTTCACATCCGATGAGTATACTTTGGAAATATATAAACCTCTTATCATCCAGCTATGGGTTAAATTGTACCACCAGTCTTCTTCTATAAGGATAGCTTTGTTATTATGTAACCAAAAAAGATTGATATATCATTTAAACAAAGATATCAGCATTGTAAAATTACAAGAAAACAAAATCACCGTTACGTGTTGAATTCAATACAAATGCCATTTTAAACTGAGTACACAATTTTCCCTCTTCTTTGACTGGTTCTTGCCAGGGTAGAAAATTAGTTTTTACTATTTACATATAACTGTGGGAGAAGAGATATTTTCGTGTTTCCTCAAAGCCATTAGCGCAATATGAAATGAAAACAGCTTTGCTAGGATTTGAACTTCGGGTTGTCGATTTCATTTCTTCCTACAATGACCATTTTGGTAAGAGGGTGACTTTCTATGTATCAGTTATTATCTAATTTTCACACGAGCAAAACTTGAGACACACTAAAAATATTCAAGCTTATACAAGGGTTAATTTTGTTTCATAATAATAAATAGATATGAAGATTGATTTTAACAACTCATCTTAGGTTATGTTATGTGTAGATGTTAACGGAAATCTCGTCTATTGTATGTTCAAACATTGTCCTGCTTAATTCCAATTTGGTTATCCATTGTGGAAAATGGACAAAGCAAACAGAGTTTTTCAAATCCTACATGAGACTGTTTGCATTTCCTATTGCAATAATAACCTTTGAGAAATGTATGAATCAAGTATTCCGCTTCCTAAATCTGGGTAAATAAAAAGGCAGATTGGGTATTTAACCTTGGGCCATGACAATCAGTCAAGTAGACAGAAAAGTCTGATTCAAAACCAGTTGAAATCGACTTAAAAGTTGACCTTGTGTCATATTTCTATTCCTGTGGAGAGTTTGTAAATATATATTGTACGTTCATATACACATGTATATTTGTTTCTCAATCTTTTAGTTATTTAAAGATTCTACCTATCCTATTGAATAGGAAATTTTTTTTAATATAATTATTTGACCCATAGGATGGTTCTCTAACAGTATACCACTACGGATTAAATGTTTTCTGAGAATATGGCAATAAGAAAACTCTATTTCTTTCCGAGTCTCCATCAAATTGCAGTATAGTTCATTAATGGAAATAAAGAATAACCCTCTATGACATTAGGGAATCTTGTTGACCTCAATTCTTTATGGAAAAGTATCTATAAAAGATATATATAAAAGTATTTATAAATTAAATCAAAATCTCCAACAAAAATAACGATTTCTCACGAGAAAAATATTTTACAAATCAGAAGGGTCCAATTCTTCAGAAATGTCAAACTTATCAACATTCATAAAGCGTGGTGCACAGCACGGATTTATTTACCTATTGGCCATAAAATAGATAAGTCCACTAGACACACCCAAAATCAGCAAACCGCTGGTAATCTAATTTTGTTGGCAAGCTAAAAAACTAATGTGTTCATGTACAGGAGTCCCTTGGAGAACGTGTACTGATGAGTTCTTCATTACTTCCTAGCAATGTCCAGCAACTGTTACTGTTAATCTAAATGAAAATCACAATAAATAATATCAATTTCTTACGGCGGAATATTAATAAAATAGAAATGTACGGAGAAAGTGGTTGCCGTTTATGGGACGCTTAATTGACTACTCTAAGCCATTACGAAACATTAAAGGATGAAATGATAAAAAAAAACACAGAGAAAGGAAAACATTTACATCCGTATATCCTTAATCGAAGTAGTGAAATCAATTGGGCCCAAAGCCAAAGTATTTGCATAACAATGGTCAAATATTGAAATTTCTTAACGGCTAGGGCACTAATGATAATGAGTCCAAACTTTTCCAAAGTTCTAGAGAACCCACACACCACACACATTTATTAATATATATATATATATATATATAATATATATATATTATTATTATTTATATTTTTGCTGAAGGCAATTACAATGCCGTATATCGCATAGAATTCGATAACTATAGAAATAAGCATGACAAGTGATCTCGACAAGGAACTGTTCGGTGTGCTTAGAAACATCGTTACAGACTGTTTCAACTTATTAAGCTTCTCATCAGCGATTGTATACTAAACACAGAAATCGAAACTTGTAATTGCATTCAAGCAACATATAAATAATAATATATACTTTCAACAATGCTTCTAAAAAATGTTTAAAAACATGCAAAATCTTATATATATATATATATATATATATTATATAGTATTATTCAGTTAAGCGTCTGTATCTCGTAAGGAGTATTCATGTGATGGTAATATTATATATATATAATATAATATATATATATATTATATATATATAGTTTTGCTATGTTTTATTAATTTTATATATATTATTATGTATTGTATAATACATATTTATTATGTAATTATGTTATGGGTGTCTAGCCACCCTCCTCACCAGCAAGCCTGGTGGGGGTACCGGTTTAGTCGCCGATGATCCGACTATGGAGCAGGTTGTACGGGGTTACATAATACCCATAACATAATTACATAATAAGATGTAATACAATACATAATATAATTATATAAAATTATAAACAAGCAAACTATAATATATATATATTATATAATATATATTATATATATATATATATATACCATCACACATGAATACTCCTTACGCGATACAGACGCTTAACTGAAATAATATATATATATATATATATATATATATATATATAAGATTTTGCATGTTTTTAAACATTTTTAGAAGCATTGTTGAATAAAGTATATATTATTATTTATATTGTTTGCTTGAATGCAATTACAAGTTCGATTTCTGTGTAGAATACATCGCTGATGAGACTTAATAAAGTTGAAACAGTCTGTACGATGTTCTACACACCGAACAGTTCCTTGTCGAGATTCACTTGTCATGATTATTTTCTATAGTTATCGAATTCTATGCGATATACGCATTGTTAATTGCCTTCAAGCAAAAATATAAATAATAATATAATATATATATATATATAATATATATATATATAATATAAATGTGTGTGTGTGTGGGGGGTCTCTAGAACTTTGGAAAAGTGTGACTCATTATCATTAGTGCCATAGCGTTAAGAATTTCAATATTTGACCATTGTTTTATGCAAGATACTTTTGCTTTCCCAATTGATGTTCACTACTTCGATTAGGATATACGGATGTAATGTTTTCCTTTCTCTGTGTTTTTTATCATTTCATCCTTTAATGTCTCGTAATGCTTAGAGTATCAATTAAGCGTCCCATAAACGGCACCACTTCTCCGTACATTTCTATTATTAATATTCCGCCGTAAGAAATTGATATTTATTTATTGTGATTTTCATTAGATTAACGTAACAGTTGCTGGACATTGCTAGGGAAGTAATGACGAACTCATCAGACACGTTCTCCAAGGGACTCCTGTACATGAACAACATAGTTTTTAGCTTGCCAACAAAAACTTAGATTAACCAGCGGTTTGCTGATTTTGGTGTTGTCTAGTGGACTTATCTATTTTTATGGCCAATAGGTAAATAAATCCGTGCTGTGCACCACGCTTTAATGATGTTGATAAGTTTGACATTTCTAAGAATTGACCCTTCTGATTTTGTAAATATTTTCTCGTGAGAAATCGTTATTTTTGTCTGGAGATTTTGATTTAATTTATAAATACTTTATATATACTTTTTATAGATACTTTTCCAATAAAGCAATTGAGGTCAACAAGATTCTAATGTCATAGAGGGTTATTCTTTATTTCCAATAAATGAAACTATACTGCATTTGATGGAGACCTCGGAAGAATAGAGTTTTCTTTATTGCCATATTCTCAGAAACACTTTAATCCGTAGTGGTAATACATGTTAGAGAACCATCTATGGGTCAAATAGATATATTAAAAAATAATTCCTATTCAATAGGATAGTATGAATCTTTAAATAACTAAAAGATTGAGAAACAAATATACAAAAATGTGTATATGAACGTAAAATATATATTTACCCAAACTCTCCACAGGAATAGAATATGACACAAGGTCAACTTGTAAGTCGAATTCATACTTTTCCTTCTTCTTGACTGATTGTCATGCCAAGGTTAAATACCCAATCTGCCTTATTATTTACCCAGATTAGGAAGCGGAATACTTGGATTCATACATTTCTCAAAGGTATTATTGCAATGGGAAATGCAAACAGTCTCATGTAGGATTTGAACTCTGTTTGCTTTGTCCATTTTCCACAATGATAACCATTGGACATTAAGCAGGACAATGTTTGAACATACAATAGACGAGATTCCGTAACATCTACACATAACATAATCCTAGATGAGTTGTTAAAATCAATCTTCATATCTATTATTATTATGAAACAAAATTACCCTTGTATAAGCTTGAATATTTTTAGTGTGTCTCAGTTTTGCTCGTGTGAAATTAGATAATACTGATACATAGAAAGTCACCCTCTTACCGAAATGGTCATTGTAGGAAGAAAATGAAATCGACAACCCGAGTTCAAATCCTAGGCAAAGCTGTTTTCATTTCATATTGCGCTAATGGCTTTGAGGAGACACGAAAAATATCTCTTCTCCCACAGTTATATGTAAATAGTAGAATACTATATTTCTACCCTGGCAAGAAAACCAGTCAAGAAGAGGGAAAATTGTGTACTCAGTTTTAAAAATGACATTGTATTGAATTCAACACGTAACGGTGATTTTGTTTTCTTGTAATTTACAATGCTGATATCTTTGTTTAAATGATATATCAATCTTTTTGGGTTACTTAATAACAAAGCTATCCTTATAGAAGAAGACTGGTGGTACAATTTAACCCATAGCTGGATGATAAGAGGGTTTATATATTTCCCAAGTATACTCATTCGGATGTGAATATAATTATAACTCGCTTACTACGATGTCGCAATCCAACATGTTAGACACTACGCCACAAGGACTCCCACATGTGGAGAAGGGGTTGAGTAAATGCAAACATATAATTGTTATATGCTCAATAGCTGAAAATTGTTACGTATATCCAACAAGATCCAGAGACTAGGTTTCGAGTCCAGTTAGAATTTCTCCATGATTGCAAAAGTAACTTAAATCTATATCTCCCTCTGTTTCACATCCACATTTTTTGTGATGTATTCAACCGGACTTAGGAAATTTCATGATATAAAGACTTCTTCGTCTACTATAAATAAACAGAAAACATATTGATCTGGAAAATATCTATTGCTTTCTACTTAAAGAATTACGATGGTGTCATTGATGATTCATAAAAGTTTTCTGAGTCACAAATCAATATGGAATAAATCTCAAAACAAATCCACATTTCAGACATTCAGGACCAAAATTACACATACAATAGTAAAAGGAATATAAGATAAATTGATTGTTTTTTTAAATTTCCGTACTGGCCAATATGGTTGATAGATTGCCTTTTAAATGTTTAAAATTTATAGTCTTTAACTTTTCGTTTACTGTCTATAGTAGTGAGTGAACGTAACAATAATTTTAGCGCGACGAAAGCTGGGTATTTAGGATCACTGAAATATGTGTGCTACCATATGGCACCAATTTGAAAAATATTCATCTAACAGTAGAGAGATAAATTGTGACAAAGTCTACATAATTTTGATATGGCTTGCTACCGGTAAATGGGCTAAGCGATATATAATATACACACACACACACACACACACACACACACACACACACACACACATATATATATATATATATATTATATATATATATATATATATATATATATATGCTTATAATCGATTTGTTCCAAGAACAACCAAATCTTATTGCAATCAAATAACAAGGCTTGCATTTAGTTATTCTTTTGTTCTGAAAGACAAAGTAAAACATAATTACATTGTTAAATAAATATAAATTGTTAAATAAAAAAAATACAAACATAAGTCAAATTTTTAATAATGTTTTGGTAACGGGGTCACAACTCGGCAGCTCTTGAAGCTTTTTCCCAAGTCATGAAGATGGTGAACCGAACATAGTTATGAAATACTGAGCTCGCCTGATACACTCCAAACACCTCCCACCTCTGTTGTTTAGAATTGAGCTCTGGAATCCATTGTTATCGGCTCATGTGACCTGGCTTGATCAAGCCGAGTGAAATCAGTCTAAGCATTTGTTTCCTGTACTCTGATCAACTGTCCCTTAACTTTTCACTTTTTAATTGCTTCTGTGGTGTTATCCCCCAGTTCGAACTCGTAAATAAGCTCCCGACTTAGACTACTTTGTATGTTTATGTGTGCGGCTTTCAAATCACACACGAAGTGAAGCAAACATATACCAAAATATTGCCAAATTTTAACTCACTAAAATGTATTGTCCAAATTTAATCACAGAAAGAAGACATTAAAATGCTTTTGTAATCATGTGTAATTAAAACATATTTTTGAATGTTCAAATACTTATGAGCAGTACTTAAAGCACAGTTAATTAATATCTGGTAAAAGGTCAGCATTTCAATTGTATTGCCTTATTTTGAAGGGACAGTTAAAGCTTCTTAATAGGTTTGTTCCAAACAACTTCCTTCTTTCAGAAATATTCTAATTGCGAGTTCGACTTTTGATCTTGATGAATTGAATTTTTTTTGCATTAAAAAGATCAGATATTTAGCAGTAGGTACCACAAGATTTTCAGTTCATTGCCATTAATTCGGTTCAAGCATTCTGTCCGTTTCTAAATCTCAAAAGCAAGCGATTACCATAAACTGTCATTGTATCAAATCATGTTAAATAATAATAATAATAATAATAATAATAATAATAATAATAATAATAATAATAATAAAATTATAAAGACTAGAAAAAAATTGGCAAGAAAAACAATTATATGGACGCTTCAAACGACAAATAGAAGAGGTTGCACATGGAAAGACTTGGACATGGTTAAGAAAGGGAAACCTCAAAAGAGAAACTGAATCACTTATAATTGCTGCACAAAATAATCCATTAAGGACAAACTATATCAAAGCGAAAATTGATAAGACCCAACAAAATAGTAAATGTAGACTTTGCGGTAATAGAGATGAGACTGTAAACCATATACTCTGCGATGTAGCAAACTAGCACAACGAGAATACAAAACTAGAAACGACTGGGCTGGGAAGGTGATCCTCCGGGAATTATGCAAAAAATTAAATTTTGACCATACAACAAAATGGTATATGCATAAACCAGAATCTGTTGTGAACGAAACGCATAAAATTCTCTGGGACTTTGAAATAAAAACAGATCACCTTATCCCAGCAAGAAGACCAGACCTAGTGTTGATAAACAAAAAAGAAAGAACTTGTCAACTGGCCGCAGATCACAGGGTGAAGCTAAAGGAAAATGAAAAAACGGATAAATATCTGGACCTTGCCAGAGAACTGAAAAGGTTATGGAATATTAAAGTGAAAGTGATACCAATTGTAGTTGGTGCACTTGGAACAGTCCCAAAAGGATTGGAAAAGGGTCTGGAAAGTTTGGAAATCAGAAGAAGGATTGAAACCATTCAGAACACTGCACTGCTGCAATCTGCCAGAATACTCAGAAGAGTCCTGGAGACCTGAGGAGACTTGCTGTCACTCAGACTCCAGTGAAAGACCATCAGCTAATGCTGATGTGAAAACTCAAAAGGAGTAAATAATAATAATAATAATAATAATAATAATAATAATAATAATAATAATAATATGCAACGGAATAGCATGTGTAGGATGTGTGGAGACAAAGACGAAACGGTTTATTATATAATATGCGAATACAGCAGACTAGCACAAATGGAATACAATGCTAGGTACAACTGGGTGGAAAATGTGATCAATTGGGAAATGTGCAAGAAATTGAATTTTCACCATGCTACTAAATTGGTTGTGCATAAACCAGAAGCCGTCCAAACATTTTTAGGGACTTTGCTATACAAATGGATCACCTAATTCCGTCTAGGGGACCATATGTACTGTTAAGTAACGAGGAAAACAAAACTTGTCATGTTTTGGATTCTGTAGTCCCAGCAGAGCACATAGTGAAAATCAAAGAAAACAAGAAGATAGATAAATACTTGGACCTTGCCAGAGAATTAAAAGAACTGTGCAACATGAGGGTTAAGGTCGTACCAATGATAATTGTTACCCTTTGAACGGTCCGCATGGGTTCGCAAAAGAGTCTGGGTGAATCTGAGGAAGAATCGAGCATTCAAACAACAGAATTTTTAAGATCGGTTAAAATACTCAGAAGAGCTCTGGAGTGAAACACTAGCTAAGGCGGGTAGGAAAAGCTCTTATGGAGTGATATATATATATATATATATATATATATATATATATATATATATATATATATATATTATAATGATAATCTTGGGTCTGTGTTATTTTTCCGTGGTATAGCAACAATCTGGTATTCAATTCCAAACAGTTAGACGCCTACATCTCCATTTAATAAATGGAGATGTAGGCGTCTAACTGTTTGGAATTGAATACCAGATTTTTGCTATACCACGGAAAAATAAGACAGACCCAAGATTATCATTTATCGAAATAAACAACTGATTTAGTTTTTGTCTTATTCCTTTTTATGCGGTACATTAAGTTTAGTTGTAACGTGTGGTAACTTAATAGAAATTCAAGGAAAACGTGTTAATTAATAAATAATCGTATCTTGGATATGTATAAACTCAGAAAATAGGTGTGAATCCAACAAATAATCGTATCTTGGATATGTATAAACTCAGAAAATAGGTGTGAATCCAACAAATATTCTTCCACTGTCTTTGTTGACCTCACAACTGTGTTTTGCACCTTCTATTTCTATAAAGTCGCGTTTGTTTTAATATATGCGTGGGGCGGTGCTTGGTGTAATCTTTACCATCGTACGAACTGGACACGGTTGGACGAAGCTGTTTGTATTTCCTATAGTGCTAGTACATTTGGAAAAGTCATGTATCCAAGTATTCCCATTCCAGCTTTGGGTAGATAGTAGTGCCGACTGGGCTCTTTAACCTTGGTTAGGCAACCAGTCTCGGAGAAGGAAAACTGATTTCAAACCTGTTAAGCTCCGCCTCAGAAATTGACCTTGTGTCTCATCCTGCTCATGTGAATATGTATGTATACGTGTCGACTTATAACTAAGAAAAGAGATGTTACTGAACATTAAATCGCGAATACACCTTGATATGTGTCTAATTTGGAATTAAATTTCTAATTTTCACTGATTAAAGGATATAATTCAATTATAAAATATCAATCGATTTGTAGACCTCTTCACGGTTCTTTATAAGTAAGTACAAAGAGAAATCCATTTTCATAGAATAAATGAATAATTTTCATTTGAATTAATACTTGAAATCTTTACCAACATAAAAGGACATATGTTTAATTCTTAATTCTTTTAAAATTATACATATTTAAGCGTAACGAGAAAATAAACTAAACGAATGCACGTTATCACTTTTACGCATGAATCAATTACTATCTGAATTTAGATTTTTGTCATGTGTACAATAAAGTTATTTCCAAATGATTTACTCTTGCCACATCTCTTACTTCTCTCTTCCCACTTTCTCTCTCACTTCTTGGTATTCCTAAAACCATTTTTGTCCAGTTATGGACCGGTTACTTCTTTTAGTGTGTATATAATATATAATTAATGTGTGTGTTTGTGTATGTGTGTGCATTGATAATAAAAATATGTGAACAGTATAGTATCTTACCTATTACATATTTTCTGGCTATATATTTAGGTACGTAATAACCTTTATTTTTTCATTCACTGTCCGCATTCATCCCTTCTTATTCTTCAGCTTTAAAATTCAATAACTTCTGGAATTAATTTTTCCATTTCATATCAAACAGACAACTATTCGATAACAGTTTACAAACCAGAGTATGTTAATATGAAAGGAAGCAAAGACAGACATTTGTCTATAGATTGAATCAGGTTAAAATAACTTATGTTATTTTATTATTTCCTCACTGGATCCCAACAATAACACGAGAGAAGTGCATGCCATTATGGCGCGCCGGACAAAGTCAACGAGATTTGGCGTATTAGATCTGACAATAGGTTATTCATCTATTGGTGGCGGTGAGCATGCAATTACTGACTGGGTCATAGAATTACTGCGTCAGCAGGGATTGGAATTGGGTTCAGACCAGCATCAGCAATCCTATCTTGAAAATTACTATCTTTTAATGAGAGTATAAACGTGTCTCCTTGTTAAGTCCCTATATGATCCTTTGCCAAGTAGTTTTGGAGTTAGGTTGCATTCCAAGTCAAACTGAACGGACGGGAAAGAGTGGGGAGAGTGTTTTACGAGAGATTTGCTTCATACATCTTATACATAATGTTAAAGGAAGAAAATGCAACATTGTAAATATCAATCCTTTTTTCTAGATATTCTAGAATAATAATATAATGCTTCAATACTCGTATGTAATATATATATATATATATATATATATATATATATATATATATATATATATATATATATTACCAATGGTAGTAATTGCACCTTAAATGTATTGTACACTATAATAGATAAATACAGCACTTACAAAAGTAATCGAGTACTTTACTCTCATTTCTCCAATACTAACAAAGGATTAACTATATATATATATATATATATATATATATATATATATATATATATTACCATGCGGTCAGTCTGAGATCGAAACCTACCCAAGGATAGTTGTGTCTAGCCACACTGAAGAGGCATGATATGCCGAAACACGTGTCTGTGGATGACTTATTAATATATATATCTATATATATATATATATATATATATATATATATATATATATAAATGTATATATATCTATATATATATATATATATATATATATATATAACATTTATATATATACACACATTTATATGTGTATATATTCGTAATATATTCTATATATATATATATATATATATATATATATATATATATATATATTACGAATATATTACGAATTACGAAAGGATGTCTAGCCATACTGAAAAGACGTGATATGTCGAAACAAGGTGTCTAAGTATAGCTGCACTGATGAGGGGTAAACCCCGAAACGCGCGTCTGTAGATTGCTCTCTCTCTCTCTCTCTCTCTCTCTCTATATATATATATATATATATATATATATATATATTTCCGCTTGAAGGCAATTATAAATGCATGCATCGAATAAGACTCGATAATTATAGAAAATAATCTTGACAAGTAAATCCCGCAAAGGATGGCTCGCTATGCAGAACACCGTACAGACTGTTTCGACTTTATTGTCTCTTCAGCGATGTATACTAACGACTCCCCTCCGACAGGAATCGAAACCGGGACTTCACAGGCATAGTCAGAGACCATATCCGTTCGGCCGCCGGTACATAGCGAACAATCCCTGCGAAATTAACCTTGTCAATGATGATACTATTAAACGCCCCTGCCATAGCAGGCAAGTGGACGTTTATTTAGTAAACAAACCCGGCCGTTAGCTCTTCGGCGAAGTGAATAAGATTTTTGGATGTTTGTTCTTTTTTTATAGAAGCAAGTTGAACAAACTATTATCTACATTTCCGCTTGAAGGCAATTATAAATAGTATCATCATTGACGAGGTTAATTTCGCAGGGATTGTTCGCTATGTACCGGCGGCCGAACGGATATGGTCTCTGACTATGCCTGTGAAGTCCCGGTTTCGATTCCTGTCGGAGGGGAGTCGTTAGTATACATCGCTGAAGAGACTTAATAAAGTCGAAACAGTCTGTACGGTGTTCTGCATAGCGAGCCATCCTTTGCGGGATTTACTTGTCAAGATTATTTTCTATAATTATCGAATCTTATTCGATGCATGCATTTATAATTGCCTTCAAGCAGAAATGTAGATAATAGTTTGTTCAACTTGCTTCTATAAAAAAAGAACAAACATCCAAAAATCTTATATATATATATATATATAAATATATATATATATATATGTATATATATGGCTGGGACAAAATAATTATATTAGTTTTTTGTACTCCTAAACACACACACATATATATATAATCACACACACACACACACACATACACACACACACACACACACACACATATATATATATATATATATATATATATATATATATATGTATGTATGTTTGTGTGTCTGTGTGTATGTGTGTGTGTGTGGGTGTGGGTGTGTCTGTGTGTTAGAGTAACAAAGAAATAAAGGAAAATGTAATTGTTAACTGTCAGCAGTTCCTCGACTAAATACAAACCAAGTAAATTATGGTAGTTCGTATTTTCCTCATATATTTTAGTTAGAATGTTTTCGGGCAAGGTGTGAAGGCTGATTTACTTTGTGTTGCATTCTGGGCAGTAGATTAATATTGTATCAATTTCGTGATTGTTACTTTATTTCTTCTAACTTAGATATAAATGGTTTATCGATGTTATTGGACAATTTTTACTTATGAATATTGAAATCTATATCAATAATATATATATATATATATATATATATATATTATATACACACACACACACACACACATATATATATATATATATATATATATATATATATATATGGATTGTCGACCCGAGTTCAAATCCTAGACAAGGCTGTTTGCATTTCACATAGCGCTAATACCCTTGGAAAAGTAGGAATCCCTATGTTCTCCCTGCTGCTATGGGTAAAATAGTAAGGCAGACTGGGCTCTTTAACCTTGGGTAGATAACCAGTCAAGGAGAAGGAAAACTCTGAATTCAAAAATCCTGAGGTCAGTCGTTGATTGGATTTGTGGCATTCTTTGTGCACCAATTATTTCCTATCGACTGCGCCAAAAAGTGCGGAATGGTCCAACACAAGTCTTCCCCACTATAAAAAAAAACACTGCGTTGGTTGTTCATTGGATGAACACTCATGCGTCGAAAATTGACGAGAGAGTCCATATATATATATACATATATATATACATATATATATATATATATATATATATATATATATATATATATATACTGGTAATATGTTACATTTACACAGGTGCAAATATTTACCCTGACCCATGTTATTGGTGGGTAACGTGAAGATTAATTCACCTTCCTGGCAATAGGGTGTATTAGCAGTATTTATCACTCCTCCAACTAAAATGTCAGAGCTTATAGTAAATTACATGTTACCCTCGACTTGCATTATCGAATACCCAATGTAGATCGTCTTTACAAGACTAAATAGTTCCTACCGTCCAACTAATGTAAAGAGGATTAATCGTCTTCAAATTATTACGAGTATCGATTCCATTCTCTTCGTTTTTAACCGCTTAGGGAAAAAATGTTGGGAACATGCTGAACCTACAAATGTTTGTCAGACAAAATTACAAGCTCGCACAGCACGTCAAATGTACCACATCAATCTCTGACAGAGAACAGAAATAGAAGATCGACCTTACCATAACTAGCTAGCAATTGCTCTATGAAAAGAGTGAAGACTTTAGGCTAAGCCTAGCCTGCTAAACATTCACAAGAAGTAGGCAACTTTTAAATAAACCTCACAAATACCAGCACTAGATCACCATAATATATTGCTGTGTTTGTCTAATATCGCCCTGATGATGGTTGATATATATATATATATATATATATATATATATATATATATATATATATATATATATATATGTGTGTGTTGTGTGTGTGTGTGTGTGTGTGTGTGTGCTGGCAGCACGGATATCCTTGACAATCTCTCACCAACCTTTCCTATCATTCATCGCCACAGGGAGTTCTTCCTCTCTGCAGCCAGCATCTTTACATAGCTGGTCAATGTAGGTCCTTGCGGGGCGGTCCACACTGGCATGTCCGTGTGTTGGCTTCCACAGCAGAACATCGCTTATGAATTCGTCCTTGCTTCTCCAGTAGTGCCCCGCATGCCTAGTCCGTCTCACACGGATGGTCTGTGAGATAGGGGGCAGGTGACCATACAGCTGATTGATAATGTTTCGAACCGAAGGAAATTTACATATTGGTCTTCGAAATCAATTCGTTCCTTGTTTTTCATTTCATGCATTCTTTACCGTCGACCCCAGTGATCCTCTTGCCTTTTCAATTGATCTCAATTCAATACTCAAGCAATTGTTTTTTTTTTTATTGCCGCGGGGACTCTTAGAAAACTCGCCATTTTTATTCATTTATTTATTTGTCGTTGTTGTTATAGTTTGTGCTGATGATGTTCTTGATTTACATACCGCCAGATTTATTTTGATTTCATATATATATATATATATATATATATATATATATATATATCACACATTGATCTTTCTAAAGATAAAGCTGTAAAAGAATTAAATTAAGTGTACACTAATGACACCATATCATTTTTAATATTTTCACGAGAAATAAAAAATGTATTAGATAAAAAAGCTAGAAAGATAATATTTGTGATATAATGGAATGACCCATCTCCCCCGTACCTTAACAGTGGCGAGGGTTCTAGCCACTATTACTCTGTGCAGAACTCACTTGAAGTACTTAGACGACGGACTCTCTTCCTAATACTCACGTGACCTTACTATATAACAATTTGCATGCAGTGCGTTCAAGAAATAATTACGTAAAGAAAATAACCAACAGCATGTTCTAATTCAAACAATTTACATTAACAAAATAATAACTTTCATGGTTGAACTTTTACCTTACTGTAAAAGACTTAATAACATGGCACTTGTTAAAAATTATTAAATGCTTAGAAGCAAATATAAATTAAGATCTTCATAATGTGCATGAAATTCCCTCCCCTACCACATTTGAGAGCATATAAGATGCACCTTATTTATTTTCCCCCAAACCCACACTCCTATCCTTAAAACTAAAGATATATTTCACGTCTTATGTGAAGAAGTTCAAGTATCTGGTAGGTTCATATTTACACAGGCACATCATAGATTACCACCACCAATAATCGAAGAAAGCCTAACTTTCTACAACTTTTCTATTTAAGTCAAGCAAGCCTTTAATGCCAACTTCTGTCCTGTATAATTAAAATCAGTTTTTATTTATTTTATAAACAATTCCGTGATGTAAATGAGGTTATTTTATTTCAATTTACTTAATTCAAACAATTTCCTTTGAATAAAATTTATATTCATTTATGTTTAATTAACTGTGTATACAATATGTGTGAAGAAATATTTTATGTACACATTAGGTTTACAAGCTTAAATACAATTTGGTTGACTATAGAAAGATACAAGATAAAAAAAAAAGTATTCTCATATAAATTTAAAAAAACGCTCTTTAGAAAACCTCCCTCCAACTAATATGAAACAGTCTGTACTTAGTTAAATACCTATGTATTACCCAACCCTTCTGTACGAGCAGGGTGTGATACGAGGTCAAATTTGAGGGAAGTTTTTAATTCAGCGTTTTACTACACCGTTTTCGGTTACTATCAAGGTTAAAGAGTACAGCCTATCCGACATTTACCAATAGATGAAAAGAGAATAACTGGAAATACCTTTCGCAATTTCGTATTTACTCATATCCGTTTTTCACAGGTAGGATGTGACACAAGTTCGCGAGTATGGGCATCAACCGAGGCTCAAAATCACTATTTAGAAGTAATGGATCTGCAATACTAGCTTGCAAACCATTTCACCACGATGGGACGCTCTACCTTTACCAAGGATATTAGCGCCTTGCAAACATCCTCCTTTTTAGGTAAATACATAGGTTAGAAATGTGTTTTGATATACACAAATAGACAAATAATTAATTTGCTTACAGGACCAGTCAGAGGGATGTAGAATCTACTGACTGTATTCCCTGCAGAGGAGTAAATCCGACTCCCAAAAGGGGTGTCCTGGGTACGACATAATTGCCATTGATGGAGCCCCGGGGAGTGTGTCGTACCCCTTCATTGCCATTACTCCCAGGTTCACTCTGATTCGGAGTGGTATTACCTGTTAGGGCACATATATACGTTCAGATAAATGTATTCAAACTTATTCATATTCGATAGGCATGTCATATGACTTTAAATCATTTGTATTAAGAATAGTTACTTGAAGAGATAATTGTTTACTAAGGATTAGTATTAATCACTATAAACTATATAACTGTGTGCAAACAAACGACTATTAATAAGTAGAAATACTTACATCAAACTATATAATTCTAAGAATTATATAGGACCGTATGAAAAAAAAACACTAAAGAAACAACTAAACTAAAATATTGATATTAACGTACACAGGTACGAAAGTCTTGTCACCTCCTACGAAAATATTACTCCCTATTAATCAACTTTAATTACATGATATAAGCCCCTGGAAATATAATAGAAAATATTTCAGGACAGATTGGCATATCGTAATAATCAATACATCAATTAATTTGAATTTTGGTAATTTTGTTGGAAAAATGATCAGCCTCCATTACGATTTGAACTCATGACCCATTACTTTCATGAGCCCATCCGTGTAAGATCTTTCGACCTCTTCTACTTGATTACCGATCGTACAATGCAAAATATGCAGAGGGTTGAGTAAAAAAAAAATTCAACAATAATAAGATGATAAATAAACGAGACAAACCAATGAAAAAGCTATTCATCATGACTGTTTCTTTGCATGTGGTAAGTTCTTAGGCGGTAAATCGATGTCAAAGATTTTCAGACAATAAAACCCATCAATGCTGATAGCGTATTCGTCTGCATTAAACGTCAGGAAGTAAAAAAAGTGTGATATATTTAGACGAGTAACATAGCATGTGTTTTGCAGTATTTGGACTCAGACGTTTATTTTTTGTCAGCATATATAAAAATAACATCCAAACCATTAGGATATATCTGACCATAACCGAGACAGTGACGCTAAATATACTATGTCTCCCGCAGCCAATTTGAATACCAATGTCCGTACAATTAATATTTATATACAAGTACTTTTATATTCACAGTACCCTTATTCTAGGTGGGAATATTTCATTCTACAGAGGCAAAATGAGTCCACAATACAACCCAAAATTCTAGAAAACATTAATATTGAAATATATTTTTGGAGTTAAGATATTTTAAATAACTTATATATTATATTATTAAAACAAAAAATAATGAACGTTAAAACAATATGTAGGGGTGACAAGATATTCTGACCAAACTTTACATTAACTAGCACTTACTGTATATATATATATATATATATATATATATATATATATATATATATATATATATATATACTAACAAAATACCCGGTCCATGACCGGACGAAAAGCTTTTTAGGAACACCAGGGGGTTCTTAAAAATAAGATTTAAAAAAATCACTGAAAATGTATGTATTACAGTGTTTATTTTAGGGATTTTTTTAAAACATTGAAAATATTTTAAAAATGTAATCCTGAATTTTTTAGTGTTTTGAAATAATTTTATGTCATAATATTAACATTTTTTAAGTAGAATTCAGAATACTTTTTTTTTTAATAATAAAAAAATCCCGTATGGAAACTTAAAAAAATCTTTTGATTTAATTATTCACACTATTATCTTTATTGAAAAAAAATTAAAAAAACATTTTTATCAGTTTATTTTTATTTTTTCAGATTTCATAAAATAAGCGGGGTGGGGGAGACCTCGTAAAAAATATTTCCCTTAACATATTTTATGAAAAAAAAAACCCTATTTCAGACATATTTTCATTTGGCTGAACTTGCACAACGGTCGGAAAATTAAAACGGAAAGTTTGTTGGTGGTCCCCATGACAGTTTAACTACAGTTTGAAAATAATAATATTATTTGGGGACAATTTTAAATTCAGTTTTTAATTGCTTAATGAGTTAGAAATACATTGTAATTTATTTCTTTGAATTTTTTGTACAATTCAAATCCAGTTCTTAACGATAAAAAGAATGCAATGTCTATTTTTGCTTAAATTCAAGATAGTATTTCAAAAGCATATAATTTTAAAACGTTTTCATTAGTTCTCTAAACTATTAAGATTTTTTTTTAACCATTAGAATTAATTACAAAACAAGTCGTTTTATCATTTTGTTTATTTATTTACATTTATACAACCCGTATAGGGTGACTGATTTTTATTGACATTTAAAATCTTATTTTTTTAAAAACGTGTGTTTTGAAACAATTTTCATTTTTCTACAATTTTTTGTGCATGACAACAATCTAATTTAAGTGAGTGTACATTGTACAATAAAAGTTAGTCTCAAAAACATACGAAGTATGATTTTACTTCGTATAATCGGCTCTCCAAAGCAAAATATTTTAACACGCTGTAAAAAATAATTCAATGAATACAAATTAAATATTTAGAAAGATTATAAAATAGATATTTTAAAGATTTGGAAAAAAAAACGAATTTTATTTTACGTTAAAATTTAGTCATAGTTGTAGCTAATATTTTCAATGACTGGAAGGTGATATTCTTTCTTTCTTTCTTTCTTCTTTTTCTTCGGGTAGCTGAAAAAACCATCAGACAAGCTTCTGCTGATATACCAAGCAGCAGCAGCAGCAGCAGCAGCTATGCTATAGCTTTCGAAAAATTGTTTGATTTTTGTTTGATTAATTAATTATATCCCTTAATTAGTAGAAATCACAAACCAATTTTGGTGTGTTTCTTAGTTGTAGGGATTTTAATGTGTATGCAATATTTTGAATCTGAGTGACCACCCGTTTTGGAGTTATACGTCGACACGTACATACCAAAATCTCTCCTTTATATATATATAATATATATATATATATATATATATATATATATATATATATATATATATATTACGAAGCGACAATTCCGTTTGTTTGTGGATGATAAACGTAAAAGCAACAGGTTTTAATGACGTAATCTAGTTGGTTTGATGATTTGTTTTACGGCCTAACAACCCTTTTCATGTCATTTAATACGATACCAAGACATTTTGATAAACAAATGACTCAGGTTGCTGCTTCTCACGTTGTGATAACGAAAATGTGTTGCGTAGTCAGACAAAAAAGGACAAAAATCTGAAATTTATACACAAGCGGCAAGGGTTTGGCCCACCATACTACTTGGGGTGGATCCCACCCTCGTACGTTTACTCGAGTATCAGTCCTTTCAGATCATATCCAACATTTTCACAACTATGCCGTCAATAAAAATGTAATTAGATGTAAAAGAAAAAATAATCTCTCTGTAATGCGATAAGAGTATTTACCAGTTATTTTAGGAGAAATGGGGTCGAAATCCGAAAAAGATAGAATTATATAAAAAGTGATAAAATGCTTAAATTTAAGATGGAAAGAAAGAGTAGAATTTCTTCTCCACGTTCTGCAAGTTGGGTATCCCATTCTATCGGTAATAACTGACAAATAATATACGCTGGGTCTATCGTTATTCCAAAATCGGACACCAAAGATATGCTGTATGAAATCATATATGCAAAGATATGCTTATTGACCAAGATTGGAGAGTAACATGGAAGACGGTAAAAAAAAAATTAAAAAAAACGTTGCAGAAAGTTTGCAATGGCGACAACTACTAGTAATTAAAAAATGGTCTAAACAGCGACTTATTTCTGAGATTTGTTTAATGGCGTTTCATTCTTTAATGAGTTATTTAAAAGCCGCACTATTAAACCTATAGCTGGGATGAGGAAGTAGTATGAAAGTGAACGTAATAACGTGACATGAGTTCGAACTCGCTCATAACGATGACGAGGTCCAGCACGTTCGCAACTAGGAGGCATGGGACAACTCTTTGTTAGGCAGATATGACATTACATGTCCGACCTATCATCCTCATTTAAGGTGCAAGCAGAAGGATTTGTGGATGAACGAAAAAACGATTAATAATAATAATAATAATAATAATAATAATAATAATAATAATAATAATAATAGCTTCTTATGTAAATGCACCGAATAAAGAATTGAATTTTGACATGAAGGTCAGAAATATGATTGTTGTTTTCTTTTTTTTAAGTAAGAGCAAGAAGATTCATTACAAATATTTAAAATAACAAAATATGAACAAAGAAAACAAAAATTGTTGTCCGGAAAGCTGCGTGGCGTAATGGATAGAGCCGTAGGAAATGGACTCGTCAACCCGAGTTCAAATCCAGGACGAGTCTGTTTGCAATTCACATAGCGCTAATACCCTTAGGAAATGTATGCATCCAACTACTCTATGGGTAAATATTAGGGCAAACTAGGCTCTTTAACCTTGGTTTGGTTACCAGTCTAGAAGGAAAACTCTGAATTTAAACATGTTAAACTCCGCTTAAGTAATTGACCTTATGTCATATCCTGTTCATGCAGAGGGGCTGATAAATGTATAGAAATTCTAGGACTATTTTCATAGAATATATGTTTAACAAATTTCTCAAAGAATTCATGGCATGGAAGCAAAACTATAATAATCAGCTTCAAGTGGGCAAATCTTAGATAAAAAAAACAAACGATTCCAGATACATAAGGGAAAAAAAAGATATGTACTAATATGAACTATATATTATCCAACACCTACACACGCGCAGGATGTGACACAAGGTAATTTTTAAATAGAGGTTAACATATTTGAATTCAGAGCTTTGATTCTCCTAGATCGATCGCCATATCAAGTTAAAGAGCTGATTCTTCCCTATTATTCATTCATAGTTTTGGGGGGAATGGTTTAATACTAATATGAAGTGCATCCAAAGGAAACAATCTTTGGAAAAGAATCAGTTTATTGGGTATCATCTGTAAAAGAGCTACTTAATAAAATGAATGATGTAATTCATCCGTGAAAGTGAACCACGAAACTTACGCGTAAGTCAACTCAATGATGAATTATCTGTGGCTTAAAATGGTTAACGAATGAGGTGTATGCAAACATAAATACAATATGTTTATCTCATAATAGATGTATCGTTGATTTCAGTAATATGCGACATTGCTGGACTTGTACATTATGTAACGGGCCTTACTTAAGATAAAGAAGCGCCCTCTAACCGAGTTTTAAAATATGGTGACTGTCCTCTGCAAAGGAGTAAGACTCCCACCAAAACAAAGGATATGTCCTGGATATCACACGAAACTGCATCACATTGTGAGGCTCCAGTTTTGGAGATCTCAGAAATGTGAGAATAATTGTCATTATTCTCCTGTCCACTAAGACCCGGGGTGGCATTAATTGTTGTAGTCCAATCTGTCTTAAATGGATGTGTAAAATATTCTTGCTTTCCTTATCTTATAATATGTATAGTTGTGAAAGTGATTAGCTCAAATGCACTCGAACTTACACATTTCTCTATCAACAATTCAGTAGTATTCCTCTGATGAGATTTTGGAGTAACATATCGGCTATGAGTGGAAGGTCTGTTTGATCCATACAAATATTTAAAAAATATAACGTTGATAAGCAAACATGCTTTATCCGTGGTTTGACGAACTTCAAACAGAGTTTTGTCAAATCCTACCATGTGAAAATTATTGTCATCGGTGATTGATTTATTGGTCCTTTGCTTGATTTTAACGGAATTACAACCTGTTTAGGATTATTTTATGTCGAGTTTTTAGGGAACCGCGTCCATTGTACATTTATGTTTACAATATCAATTATTCCTAGCTAATATAACTAATTTGCATACAGATGCATGGTTTAGTGCATTTAATACTAATAAGTATATGGCTTCAAATAATCATTCATATTTTATTTTTTCATTTGTTTGCACACATTTATATGGTTCCAAGTAACTAACAATAATACTGAGTAAACAATTCAAGTAACTATTCTTAATAGAATTAATTTACAGTTATATGGCTTCACGTATTCATATCAAATACAAATAATTTTCAAACATATCTATAGGTTTGAAACGAATGACTTGTCCTATACAAAATAGTATTTATTTAACCAATAAAGACAACAAGAATATTAGAAATATTACTCAACAAAATGTTACTTTGTATCGGACAAGACTTTCGTTCCAATCCTATATTTGACCCATGTATGGGACCCTAACAGGCTTTACCACTCCAGATAAACGTGGAAATTGTAGTAATGACGATAAAGTGATACTCCACACTACGCAGATTTCTAAAACTTGAAATCAAATTTAGTTTAGTGTCCTCTCCACTTCTCTCTTTTTTTGGTGAGGGACCTGACCCCTCAATAGAGGAAACAGTCAGCAAATCATAACCTGCACCGACAGGATGATATTGTTAGCCATTTATTTTCATTAAATCTTCAGATTCAATTAAAACACTTTCAAATAATTAGTGTATTCCGTAATGTATACGAAATTACTTGAAGTTAAATTCAATTAAATTGTGCATATATTCAAATTTTGGACGGAATCACTTACAACACCAGTTTTCTTGTTGGCAGTGGAACACGTTATTAGCTGAAATTGACAGATCGACAAGAATACGCTGCATGTGGAAGAATTTCTCATCATTGCTTCATTATTTCTTGCTGTGTTAAATTAATATTTTTAGAACGATAATGCATCGAAATCATAGTCGACTCAGACTTATTCCCCCCCCCTTTTCAATGTGTCATGTAACCGAGTTGACTGATTCAATTCTAGTTATTCAGGATATTCAGTTTTTACCATATCAAAAGTGAAATGTCAGTTTTGCACACACACACACACACACACATATATATATATATACACACACACACACACACACACACACACATACACACACACACACACACACACACATATATATATATATATATATATATATATGTGTGTATATAGGGTGTTCGGGAGAAATTTGATAGTTTCATAAGGAAAAACAAAAAGTGCTTGGTAACTACAAAATATAATGGATTGTAAACAAAAATTCAACATGCACGGACATTACACTACTCCCAACAAGTTTCACTCAAAATACCCGCCATTAGCGACGATCACAGCCTCAATCCTGCTCCGGAACCTGTAGCAAGCTGATGTTACAGTTTCCCTGGGAAGAGTCTCAAAAACTACCTTAATTCTGTCGATTAACTGGGCTTTTGTAGTACTGGTACGGTGATTGGTGTATTTCACAACAGCGCCACATACATAATAATCCATGGGATTAAGATCTGGGTAGTTCGAAGACCAAACATTGGGACTTGTGTAGTCGTAAAAATTCGCCGACAACCATTTTTGACTTTTCCCAGAGGTTTGGCTGAATTCTGCTGCCATACATATGGCCTACCATTGGCTACCCTTGTTATCCAGGGCTTGAATACAGTGTTTAGCAACTCCAGGTAGGCATCTGAGGCTCCTCCAACACTTTTTTTTTCAGATTTCCGAGGAATTCTGCTGTACGAACGCAATCGGATCGTCTGTTATGTTGCCTTCTTCTAGCCACAGCCTCATAGTCTCCATTGCAGTTCTTCAGTTCATGCCTGATTGTTTTTACAGTGTTCAGGGAGCATTGGGCAGCAATCATGATCTCCTTATTTTGATGGCCGGCGCAGATCATCATGATACATGTTATTCTCTTCCATGATTCAGGTGGGTTCCAGTCATTCATTCTATCTTTCATCACGTATAAGAATGAAGAAGGGTCCAAGCTTTTAAATGATGCATAGTGTGCGTCAATACCTCCAACCTACAGAGAGAAATAACCAAATATAGATATGTTAAATGTATCCCGAACACCCTGTATATATATATATATATATATATATGGCATTTGTGGAAAAGGTGACTTACTGGTGATTATTATTTGTGGAAAAGGTGACTTACCGGTGATTGTTATAATCATAATAAGGTTATTACTGTATACCATTATCATAATATATATATATATATATATATATATATATATATATATATATATATATATATATATATATATATATATATCGGTAATACGAACGGATAAAGTTTGGGTTTTGATTATAGATCTTTTATAATATGAGAGGAAATAAGTTTTAAAAGAAAAGATGCAGATAACGTTATATACTTACATCCTTGTTTCTAATCTGAAAGTAATTATTTCAGAAAACGCTAGAAACTCTATAATATGTATAACAATCTTTAAAAAAATGCCTTTTTTAAAAGTTTCATAAGAACATTTGATATTCAACCAATGTTGGGCCCTGAAACAATAAGTTACTTGCTTTTGTTTTAGAATTCGAAGTTTAAGCCATTTATATATTCAAACGTTAAATATATCTTTCCCGCATTAATTTGCATATTCTTTTGACAATGATGTATAGTTTGCACCGTGTTTAAGCCAAAAACTACACATGCCAAAGCACGAGGATATGACAGCTGCTTGCATTTGTCTGGGCATCGCAGCTAAAAGAGATATCAGTAAAATGCATATTTAATAACGTCGCAGCTTGAGATTAGTTTAATGTTCAAGCTTCAGAGACTAAAGTCAAACATCAGCAAAATCCGCGACAGCTGACAATGTATTAATAAACTATATTAGACATACCGTCTCGGATTCAAGTATTAACCAAATCATGATGATGAAAATGGTGATGATAATTGTTTTCCATTAATAGTTTGCTGAAAATAAAATTAATGTTTTATTTAAGCGAATTGGAACTAGATTTTTTAGTAAGTCAAAATATTGTGAGTTACCCTCAATATATTAGGTTTCCAGAATGCTTTTGATAAAATAATTTCTTCATATAAATTAATGATTACCTTATCCAATTATCCATATATATATATATATATATATATAGGGTAAACTATAGACACGTGTTTCGAGGTATCACCTCTCATCAGTATAGTTATACGATTTTTAGCAGCTGCCTCTGGCTGGGTTCGAGACCCGAACGAACTTACGCTCGCCAAGCCTCTTACCCACACATCCACAGTCAGTTGCCAAGTATAGCAGGCTATTTAATCGCTATATTTCAAAGCGGAAATGACCTTCACCTAGAGTTCTCAAACTTTGTAAACAAAGTGAGATTTGGCTGAGCCGAATACGGTGAATTTTTGCAATTATATACCTCCTAAATAGAGTGCTCAACCGAAATTGGGAGCGTATAATAGGGTAAACTATAGACGCGTGTTTCGAGGTTTCACCTCTCATCAGTATAGTTATACGATTTTTTGCATTTTTATATATATATATATATAATATATATGAGGTAAAATAAGCAATGAAAGAACAAAACTCAAACAAAAATGTGTAGTATATTTCGCTGGAGGTTTGACCTCAGCTTCTTCTGCTTTATTGAATTATTAGGGTCATACAAGTGTTTTATAGAAAGGCGAAGTAGGTATGTGGGTGAGTTTTGTGGTGAGGGAAAGATTTGATTGGTTATAGGAGACATCTTTGGGAAGGATAAGGAGGGAAACAGATGGGAAGAGAGTTGAGGGGGGTAGGTAGAAAAATGAATGGTGAGAACTACCTGATAGGGGAGGGGAGTAGCCATTTCATGGAGAGAGATTTGAGCAAAAGAAGTAGCAAATGGGAGTAATAAAAGGGGGGTGGTCAGATGACCATGAAATCGAAATCAAACCTGTTAATTAGTGTGTGGGTATTGGCCAAATAGGTCAGCACGTGAGGGTCTACAGGAGAAATTAGGTTAGTTGGGGGGTGGATATAAAAGTAGATATAAGCATATAAACACACGCACACGCACATACATACATATACACAAGTGTCAATATAAACATAAAGACACAGATACATACGTATACAGCAAAGCGTATATGTGAATATACATGTATACACATATAAACACATACATATGCACTGCTGCATATACATAAAACGTGAATATATACGTACATGAGTACTCATACACATAAATACACACACATGTAACCTCATACGTGGATACATATGAACACAAATATACATATACGTAAGCATACATATACATAAACGCACATACATACACATAAATAAACATGAGTATACAACATACAGACCAACATATGAAAGTACGTATATATATAAAACATATGAATAAAGAGGGGTGAAAGAGGGGATAAAGGCAATGGGATTGTGTGGGTAAGGGGGGGGGGAATCAAAATTATGGGGTGACTTTTTTTATCCATCTTCAAATTTGATTTTAATTTTATGTTCATCTGTTATGCTTTTTGTGATAGATAAGTCCAGGTTGGAAAGTGGATGAATATAATAATCTTCTCAGCTCTCCCGAACTTTTCTCGGTATTCTAGCCGATCACAGCAGATCTATCTTCTGGACGGTCTTAATCTTCCCTCCGATCTCTAGTTCCCCCAGTTTCCCAGGCTCATCTTTAAAAGCAACATCTCATCTACAGAAAGTAATGTCAATATATGCATAGGAATAGCATGGACAATTATTGACAGATAATGGCTCATGTGGAAATCTGATCTTCCGGATAAACTGTAGCCCTGTCAGTACAACAGAGACACAGCATAATACGTTATGTAAACGCAAACTAGATGGGAATCAAAAAAGGAAAATACGTGCTGTCGTAAACAAATCCAGGAAGCAGCACCCAACAAAAGAGCTTCTGTATCGCCACATACCGTACATAAAAAATAAAAAACAAACAAACAAGTAAGACAGACAGGACATACTGGATACTGCTTGAGGAGACAGAACGAATTCATAAGTGATGTTCTCCTGTTAACATCTACACATGGACACACCAGTGTTGGCCGAATAGCAAGAGACTTACATTAACCAGCACTGATCAGTGGATTATGGATGTCTTACGGTGAACTTGCAAGGGGCGATCACCGATAGTGACAGGTGGTGAGAGAGAGCCATGGAAATCCGTACTGTCAGCACGACCTGATGACGATGATGATTAGGCCAATATTGTAAAGTTTATCTTTTGTCTATAATATATCTATATCACCGTGTCCATTTTTGTCTATAGTTTGATAACTATATTATTAACATATTCAGGCATTCATTTTATATGCTGTGCAGTGTTAATTTGCTCGTATTATTTCAATCTACAGAATAGGGCGGATTTGAGTAAAATAACGATGTGTAAGTAAAGAATTGCATTCATCAGATCTATGCGGACACTGGATGCCGTGCGGAGAACATGCTAGGGATGATAACCGATATCGACGGATGTTGAAAGAGAGTTAGAGAAATATGTGCTGATGATGTAATTGATGTAATTGATGATGATGATGATGATTATGGTGATGATGACAATTCTAAAAAATCTATAAAATAAGTAAAATTAGTTTACATCTCTCTCACCCTCCTCCCTCTCTCTCTTTCTCTCTCTCTCTCTCTCTCTCTCTCTCTTCTCTCTCTCTCTCTCTATATATATATATAATATATATATATATATATATAATCCCGATAACTACTAAAACAAAGGCAATTTTATAGAAAAAGTGAGTTTTTAGTTATACCCGATATAACTTTGTTACGCGGACATCGGGCTTTATGATGGGATAGCCAGCTATTAATGTAGCGTGTTGGTTAACAAGATTGTTAAACGCAGAGAATGAAAACATTATAGAAACCAAGACGGAGACGGATATGGATACGTCACTATGATGAAACGTTACGTTTTCTTTAAGTTAACTGAAACGAATGCTTCTATCCGGGTAATGTATATCATGGAGTTATTGCGTTGGAGTAAAGACAGTTACAAAAACTCTCGAAAGATTCTTAATGCCAATCGTGATTTATCGATGTAAATCCTTTTGGTTAAAAATACGAATACCTATTCATATCTTTTGGCATTTTTAACATGAATTTCGAAAGTAGAACATATTTTTCCTTTTAGCCATGTTAACATGCATGTATTGTATAAGTGTTCGAGAATGTTGGGTTTTTTTTATAAACGATAGGAATTTAATTAAAGATTTTGATTTTTTTTTTCAAATGAATGTCCCTTTTTTATAAATCAAATGAAATAATGACATTCTTGAAATCATTATACATACAAGGTGATTGCTTACAGGGAATTTTATGGTTAACTTTTCTAAGACACACACATGCACGCACACATATATATGTAATATTTTCAAGTATAAAATAAGATAATGATAAACAGAATAAAGCGCCGCGACTCGGAATTTCATTTTGATATTTCGCTTTTCTACACGTCTGACTTCTAAAAGTTCTATTAAAACTGTGATCAATTTAATCGCTAGGATTATTCAGTTTCTTTGTTTAATGGCATACCAAAATTCATGGGTTATTTATGCCAAATCTATGTAGAAGAAATGTAGTGGTACTATTTAACTCATAGCTGTACGATTAGGGATTCATACGTTTCCCAAGAGTATTACTCCAAAAGTGATGTCGCAATCCAGCACATTTGTTACTACGCCTAGCAGTATTTGAAATATGTGGGGACACTTTTTAAAGCAAAATAATCTTTTTCAAATTTTTTCTCATGAATCTAAATTATACACCGGTTGGAATTAGTCTAAAGCACAAAATCATTTTAGCCTTCAAAAACGTTTATATTGAGGCTTTCTAAATGGTATCAAATCAAAGAGAATACTCCAGTTTTTAAGAGAGGTTTATCATCAATGGTTTGGTGGATGAGAAGAGCAAACCTGGTGAAATTACAGGATAAATATGCTAAACAGGAGTTTTTCGCTGTCGAAAATCATTCCATGGCATGGAAACGCACTGACTCTCCAGAAAAAGACAATGTTCTGGGTGCAGCGGTCAGTAAAAAAAGGTTATACATCTGGAGTATAAAAGGCTCTATCTCTATTAATGTTTAAATGATTAAATTGTAAAACAGTGGTCCCTATTGCCAACTCTTTAAGTAACATTGACCTTATTTATTGAATGATCCTCCTATTAACGTGAAATAAAAATATATGTTCATGGAAATAAATGCATACACGATTTATCAAAATTATTTCTTTCAGATCTTATGGTAACGGAAATTTTTCTGTTATTTATAACAATTTAAATGATTCTATTTTATCATATATATATATATATATATATATATATATATATATATATATATATATATATATATATTCTTACCAAATAAGGATGAGACTTTGTTTTATAGAACTAAATAAAAATAAAACGCATCTGTTATCAAAATGTATCAAGATACAAAATATTGACACGACACCTACACATACTGCCCCATGAAATTATCATAGGTATTTCTTGTTAAATTATATTTTAAAAGGGTATAAATGATTTGTTTCTCATCGGATTCAAACAAGAACCGATGGAGTAGCTTAAACTTCCACAAGATTAATAAAAGCGGGAAAGTAAATGAAACAGAAAAGAGAAATCAATCTATAGTTGTGGCTACCTTATGTCCATCTGTATTTCTGTCTGTCCGGGATGCTATTAAAACAAAGTCTCGTAACAAATTGTTTATAGCATGTTCATCTACTTGTAACCAGTGGTAGTAATTAGATTCACCACTGAATTCATTTGTGGTCACTTGTAATGAGATTACCGTCTGTATTATGAGAAAATAGGTCTAGGGTAATAATAAATTTGCAAATTAACTAAAATTTCCATATCGAGCATTAGCAACACTTGCATTAATCATAACTGTTGATATTGTGTCTTCCCTTCACTTCAAAAAGTAATATTATAGTGTTGTTGGAAAATGGAAGTTAATATGCACAGATTTCTACTGTAACATTTTCACAATAACATATCAACCGATAGGTACTGCTATCCAATGGTTAGCAAATATAAGACGTAAAAAAGAGTATACTTAAAGTAGAATGAGTTAAAATATATTCTAACTTATATCTAATATAAGCTATTAAAATGAATCTATTTGTGCACGAATATATTTGTTGAAATCAGTTGGTCGAAATAAAAGCTCTAGTTATTTGCCCATACCATTCACTGTAGGCAAAAATCGAACGTGGTATTTTTTCAAAGCGAGGTACAGCTGTTTCAAATGCGCGTGTTTTATTTTTCCTAGACTAGTTACCGTACCAAAGATGAAGAAGTAGAATTTGCTTCACTTTTCTCTCAAATCAGGGGGGGATTTATATGTTCACCAAGTGCATTATGATGAAACAAACACCTCGCGTTGATTTGAACTCGAGTCACTGATTCCAGTCCTCCGGTGCAGACCGTTAAATGATGTGTACCTCCGAACTGCATGGGCAATGAAAAGTAAATTAAAATAATTGCAATACTGCAATGAGTCAAAGTATCTGCAATATTCGGCAGCTCCGAATGCTTTTGCCATGGTTCGTGGAAATGATGCCCTAGAAGTGAACTGTGAAATGCTGAGCTGGCTTAACAATCCCGTGTGTTTCTCGCTGGATTTACCTCTATGACTTGGAAGCCTACTTAGGCCTACCTACCTCGCTGATAGTCGAGGTCTTTGCAAATCCATGAGAAAATTTTGCTTCAACTAACTGCTTACTGTATTCTGATGACCTGTCCTTTCCTTTTTCAAATGTTATAATTGCTTCAGCGACGTAAATGTCTTTTCAAACGCGTAAGGTATATATCCCATATTGAAACAATGTATAAGCGTGTCATCACATCAACTACTAGGATACTAGCAACCAGTGCGGGTACCTGCTTGGGTCACGTGATAAACATGCCGCAGAATAGCACGTATCAAAAGTTTGCTATACTTTTAATTAAACCGACTCTGAATTTGTTTATGCAGAATAAATAAAAGAAAAAGGAATTCAATAAAACTTATATCATTGTTGAAATTCCAGAATTCTCCTTATCGTTACGCCAAAGCAGTACCCAGCACGGTTGCTAGTATCCTAGTATTGATGTGATGACACGTATACATTGTTTCAATCTGGGATATAAACCTTACGCGTTTGAACAAGGAACATACCGTCGCTGAAAGCAATTATTAACATTTGAAAAAGGTGAAAAGGACAGTTCATCGAAATAAGTAAGCAGTAGTTGAAGAAATTTCTCTGGATTGGGCAAAGACCTGCTATCAGGCGAGGTTAGGTAAGGCCTTAAGTAGGCTTCCAAGTCATAGAGGTAAATCCAGCGAGAAACACACGGGGATTGTTAAGCCAGCTCAGCATTTCACAGTTCACTCTAGGGCATCAATTTCCACGACCATGGCAAAAGCATTCGGAGTGCCGAATATTGCAGATACTTTGACTCATGGCTAGTTTGCAATTATTTTAATTACTTTTCATTGCACCATGCAGTTCGGAGGTACACATCATTAACGGTCTGCACCGGAGGACTGAATCAGTGACTCGAGTTCAAATCAACGACGAGGCTGTTTTGTTTCATCATAATGCACTTGGTGACATATAAATCCCCCCTGATTTTGGAGAAAAAAGTTGAAGCAAATTCTACTTTCTTCATCTTGGTACGGTAACTAGTCTAGGAAATAACACAGCGCATTTGAAACAGCTGTACCTCGCTTTGAAAAATACCAAAGTTCGATTTTGCCTACAGTGAATGGTATGGGCAAATAACTAGAGCTTTTATTTCGACAACTGAGTTTCAACAAATATATTCGTGCACAAATAGATTCATTTTAATAGCTTATATTAGATATAAGTTAGAATATATTTTAACGTCATTCTACTTTAAGTAATACTCTTTTTACGTCTTATATTGCTAACCTTGGATAGAGTACCTATCGGTTGATGATGTTTATTGTGAAAATGTTACAGAGAAATCTGTGCATATTAACTTCCATTTTCCAACAACACTATATATTACTTTTTGAAGTGAAGGAGACACAATATCCAGTTATGATTATGCAAGTGTTGCTAATGCTCGATATGGAAATTTAGTTAATTTGCAATTTATTATTACCCTAGACCTATTTCTCAAAACAGACGGTAATCTCATTACAAGTGACCACAAAATGAATTCAGTGTGAATCTAATTACTACCCTGGTTACAAGTAGATGAACATGCTATAAAAACAATTTGTTACAGACTTGTTTTTATAGCATCCCGGACAGCAGAAATACAGATGGACATAAGGTAGCCACAACTATAGATTGATTTCTCTTTTCTGTTTCATTTACTTTCCCGCTTTATTAACTTGTGGAAGTTTAGCTACTCCTCGGTCTTGTTTGAATCCGATGAGACAAATCATTTATTACCCATTTTAAAATATAATTTAACAGAATACCTATGTAATTTCATGGGCAGTATGTGTAGTGTCGTGTCAATATTTGTATCTTGATACATTTTGATAACAGATGCGTTTTTTATTTTTATTTAGTTCTATAAAACAAGTCTCATCCTTATTTGGTAAGAATATATATATATATATATTAATATTTATATATATATAATATAATATATATATGGAATAAAATAGAAATCATTTATTGTTATAAATAACAGAAAAATTTCCGTTACCATAAGACTGAAAGAAATATTTTTAAATCGTGTAGCATTTATTTCCATGAACATATATTTTTATTTCACGTTAATAGGAGGATCATTAATAAATAAGGTCAATGTTACTAAAGAGTTGGCAATAGGGACCACTGTTACAATTTAATGCATTTTTAAACATTAATAGAGATAGAGCTTTTATACTCAGATGTATAACCTTTTTACTGACCGCGCACCCAGAACATTGTCTTTTCTGGAGAGTCAGTGCGTTCCATGCCATGGAATGATTTTCGACAGCGAAAAACTCCTGTTTAGCATATTTATTCCTGTAAATTTCACCAAGGTTTGCTCTTCTCATCCACCAACATTGATGATAAAACGCTCTCTTAAACTGGAGTATTCTCTTTGTTGATACCATTTAGAATAGCCTCAATATAAACGTTTTTGGGAGGCTAAAATGATTTGTGCTTTAACTAATTCCAACCGGTGTAAATTTAGATTCATGAGAAAAAAATTGAAAAAGATTATTTTGCTTTAAAAAGTGTCCCGCACATATTTCAAAATACTGCTAGGCGTAGTAACAAATGGCTGGATTGCGACATCATTTTGAGTAATACTCTTGGAAACCGTATGAATCCCTAATCGTCAGCTATGAGTTAAATAGTACCACTACATTTCTTCACATAGATTTGGCATAAATACCCATGAATTTGGTATGCCATTAAACAGAAACTGAATAATCCTAGATTAAATTGATCACAGTTTTAATAGAATTTTAAAGTCAACGTTGTAGAAAAGCGAAATATCAAAAATGAAATTCGAAGTCGCGCGCTTTATTCGTTTTATCATTATTTATTTATACTTGAAAATATTACATATATATGTGTGCGTGCATGTTGTTCTAGAAAAGTTAACCATAAAATCCCTGTAAGCAATCACCTTGTATGTAATAATGATTTCAAGAATGTGTCATTATTTCATTGATTTAATAAAAAGGGACAATTCATTTGAAAAAAAAATCAAAAATCTTAATTAATTCCTATCGTTTATAAAAAAAACCCCAACATTCTCGAACACTTTATACAATAATGCATGTAACATGGCTAAAAGGAAATATGTTCTACTTCGAATTCATGTTAAAATGCCCTAAAAAGATATGAATAGGTATTCGGTATTTTTTAACCAAAAGGATTTACATCGATAAAAATCACGATTGGCATTAAGATCTTTCGAGAGTTTTGTAACTGTCTTTACTCCAAGCAAATAACTCCATGATATACATTACCCGATAGAAGCATTCGTCAGTTAACTAAAGAGAACGTAAACGTTCATCATAGTGACGTATCCATATCCGTCTCCGTCTGTTTCTATAATGTTTTCATTCTCTGCGTTAACAAATCTTGTTAACCAACACGCTACATTAAATAGCTGGCTATCCCATCATAAAGCCCGATGTCCGCGTAACAAAGTTATATCGGTATAACTAAACCTTTTCTATAAAATTGCCTTTGTTTAGTAGTTATCGGGATAATATAATATATATATATATATATATAATATATATATATAGAGAGAGAGAGAGAAGAGAGAGAGAGGAGAGGAGAGAGAGAGAGAAAGAAGAGAGGGAGGGAGGGTGAGAGAGATGTAAAACTAATTTTACTTATTTTTATAGATTTTTTTAGAAAATTGTCATCATGCACCATAATCATCATCATCATATCAAATTACATCAATACATCATCAAGCACATATTTCCTCTACTCTCTTTCAACATCCTCGATATCGGTTATCATCCTAGCATGTTCTCCGCACGGCATCCAGTGTCCGCATAGATTGATGAAATGCAATTCTTTACTTACACATCGTTATTTAACTCAAATCCGCCTATTCTGTAGATTGAAATAATACGAAGCAATTAACACTGCACAGCATATAAATGAATGCCTGAATATGAGAATGTAATAATATAGTATCAACTATAGACAAAAATGGACACGGTGATATAGATATATTATAGACAAAAGATAAACTTTACAATATTGGCGCTAATCATCATCGTCAATCAGGTCGTGCTGAAGTACGGTTTTCCCAGGCTCTCTCTCACCACCTGTCACTATCGTGATCGCCCCTTGCAAGTTCACCGTAAGACATCCATAATCCACTGATCAGTGCTGGTAATGTAAGTCTCTTGTAATTACGGCCAACACTGGTGTGTCATGTGTAGATGTTAACAGGAGAACATCATTATGAATCGTTGTCTCCTCAAGCAGTAATCCAGATGTCCTGTCTGTCTTACTTGTTGTTTGTTTTTATTTTTTATGTTACGGTAATGTGGCGATAGAAAGCTCTTTTTGGTTGGGTGGGCTGCTTGCCTGGATTTGTTACGAACAGCACGTATTTTCCTTTTTGATTCCCACTCTAGTTTGCGTTTAACATAAGCGTATTATGCTGGTGTCTCTGTTGTACCTGACAGGGCTACAGTTTATCCGGAGAATTCAGATTTCCACATGAGCATTATCTGTCAATAATTGTCCATGCTATTCCTATGCATAATTGACTTACTTTCTGTAGATGAAGATGTTGCTTTTAAAGATGAAGCCTGGGAAACTGGGAACTAGAGATCGAGGAAGATTAAGACCGTCAGAAGATAGGGATCGCTGTGATCGCTAGAAATACCGAGAAAGTTCGGGAGAGCTGAGAAGATTATTATATTCATCCACTTCAACCTGGACCTTATAATATCACAAAAAGATAACAGATGAACAAAAATTAAAATCAAATTTGAAGATGGATAAAAAGTCAGCCCATAATTTTGATTCCCCCCCCTCCTTAACCACAACAATCCCATTGCTTTATCCCCCTCTTTCACCCCTCTTTATTCATATGTTTTTATATATATAACGTATCTTTAATATGTTGGTCTGTATGTTGTATACTCATGTTTATTTATGTGTATGTATGTGCGTTATGTATATGTATTGCTTACGTATATGTATATTTGTGTTCATATGTACGTATATCTTGTTTACTCACGTATGAAGTTACATGTGTGTGTATTATGTGTATGAGTAACTCATAGTACGTATATATTCACGTTTTATGTATATGCAGCAGTGCATATGTATGTGTTTATATGTGTATACATGTATATTCACATATAACGCTTTGCTGTATACGTATGTATCTGTGTCTTTATGTTTATATTGACACTTGTGTATATGTATGTATGTGCGTGTGCGTGTGTTTATATGCTTATATCTACTTTTAATCCACCCCCCAACTAACCTAATTTCTCCTGTAGACCCTCACGTGCTGACCTTTTGGCCATACCCACACACTAATTAACAGGTTGATTTCGGAATTTCAAATGCACTGACCAACCCCTTTTTATTACTCCCATTTGCTACTTCTTTTGCTCAAATCTCTCTCCATGAAATGGCTACTCCCCTCCCCTATCAGGTAGTTCTCACCATTCTTTTTCTAAACCTACCCCCCTCAACTCTCTTCCATCTGTTTCCCTCCTTAATCCTTCCCAAGATGTCTCCTATAACCAATCAAATCTTTCCCTCACCCAAAAACTCACCCACATACCTACTTCGCCTTTCTATAAAACACTTGTATGACCCCTATAATTCAATAAAGCAGAAGAAGCTGAGGTCAAACCTCCAGCGAAATATACTACACATTTTTGTTTGAGTTTTGTTCTTTCATTGCTTATTTTACCTCATATATATATATATATATATATTAAAATGCAAAAAATCGTATAACTATACTGATGAGAGGTGAAACCTCGAAACACGCGTCTATAGTTTACCCTATTATACGCTCCCAATTTCGGTGAGCACTCTATTTAGGAGGTATATAATTGCAAAAATTCACCGTATTCGGCTCAGCCAAATCTCACTTTGTTTCAAAGTGAGAAACTCTAGGTGAAGGTCATTTCCGCTTTGAAATATAGCGATTAAATAGCCTGCTAAATACTTGCAACTGACTGTGGATGTGTGGGTAAGAGGCTTGGCGAGCGTAAGTTCGTTCGGGTCTCGAACCCAGCCAGAGGCAGCTGCTAAAAATCGTATAACTATACTGATGAGAGGTGATACTCGAAACACGTGTCTATAGTTTACCCTATATATATATAATATATATATATAGGATAATTGGATAAGGTAATCATTTAATTTATATGAAGAAATTATTTTATCAAAAGCATTCTGGAACCTAATAATATTGAGGGTAACTCACAATATTTTGACTTACTAAAAAAATCTAGTTCCAATTCGCTTAAATAAAACATTAATTTTATTTTCAGCAAACTATTAATGGAAAACAATTATCATCACCATTTTCATCATCATGATTTGGTTAATACTTGAATCCGAGACGGTATGTCTAATATAGTTTATTAATACATTGTCAGCTGTCGGGGGATTTTGCTGATGTTTGACTTTAGTCTCTGAAGCTTGAACATTAACTAATCTCAAGCTGCGACGTTATTAAATATGCATTTTACTGATATCTCTTTTAGCTGCGATGCCCAGACAAATGCAAGCAGCTGTCATATCCTCGTGCTTTGGCATGTGTAGTTTTTGGCTTAACACGGTGCAAACTATTACATCATTGTCAAAAGAATATGCAAATTAATGCGGGAAAGATATATTTAACGTTTGAATATATAAATGGCTTAAACTTCGAATTCTAAACAAAAGCAAGTAACTTATTGTTTCAGGCCCAACATTGGTTGAATATCAAATGTTCTTATGAACTTTTAAAAAAGGCATTTTTTTAAAGATTGTTATACATATTATAGAGTTTCTAGCGTTTCTGAAATAATTACTTTCAGATTAGAAACAAGGATGTAAGTATATAACGTTATCTGCATCTTCTTTTAAACTTATTTCCTCTCATATTATAAAAAAGATCTATAATCAAAACCCAAACTTTATCCGTTCGTATTACCGATATATATATATTATAATATATATATATATATATATATATATATATATTATATAATATATATATATATTAATATAATATTATGATAATGGTATACAGTAATAACCTTATTATGATTATAACAATCACCGGTAAGTCACCTTTTCCCACAAATAATAATCACCAGTAAGTCACCTTTTCCACAAATGCCAATATATTATTTATATATATATATATATACAGGGTGTTCGGGATACATTTAACAATATCTAATATTTGGTTATTTCTCTCTGTAGGTTGGAGGTATTGACGCACACTATGCATCAATTTAAAAGCTTGGACCCTTCTTCATTCTTTATACGTGATGAAAGATAGAATGAATGACTGGAACCACCTGAATCATGGAAGAGAATAACATGTATCATGATGATCTGCGCCGGCCATCAAAATAAGGAGATCATGATTGCTGCCCAATGCTCCCTGAACACTGTAAAACAATCAGGCATGAACTGAAGAACTGCAATGGAGACTATGAGGCTGTGGCTAGAAGAAGGCAACATAACAGACGATGCCGATTGCGTTCGTACAGCAGAATTCCTCGAAATCTGAAAAAAAAAGTGTTGGAGGAAGCCTCAGATGCCTACCTGGAGTTGCTAAACACTGTATTCAAGCCCTGGATAACAAGGGTAGCCAATGGTAGGCCATATGTATGGCAGCAGAATTCAGCCAAACCTCTGGGAAAAGTCAAAAATGGTTGTCGGCGAATTTTTACGACTCACAAGTCCCAATGTTTGGTCTTCGAACTACCAGATCTTAATCCCATGGATTATTATGTATGTGGCGCTGTTGTGAAATAGCACCAATCACCGTACCAGTACTAGCAAAAAGCCCAGTTAATCGACAGAATTAAGGTAAGTTTTTGAGACTCTTCCCAGGGAAACTGTAAACATCAGCTTGCTACAGGTTCCGGAGCAGGATTGAGGCTGTGATCGTCGCTAATGGCGGGTATTTTGAGTGAAACTTGTTGGGAGTAGTGTATGTCCGTGCTGTTGAATTTTGTTTAACAATCCATTATATTTTGTAGTTACCAAGCACTTTTTGTTTTCTTATGAACTATCAATTTCTCCCGAACACCCTATATACACACATATATATATATATTATATATATATATAGTGTGTGTGTGTGTGTGTGTGTGTGTGTATGTGTGTGGTGTGTGTGTGTGTGTGTGTTATATATATATATATGTGTGTGTGTGTGTGTGTGTGCAAAACTGACATTTCACTTTTGATATGGTAAAAACTGAATATCCTGAATAACTAGAATTGAATCAGTCAACTCGGTTACATGACACATTGAAAAGGGGGGGGGAATAGTCTGAGGCGACTATGATTTCGATGCATTATCGTTCTAAAAATATTAATTTAAACAGCAAGAAATAATGAAGCAAATGATGAGAAATTCTTCCACATGCCAGCGTATTCTTGTCGATCTGTCAATTTCAGCTAATAACGTGTTCCACTGCCAACAAGAAAACTGGTGTTGTAAGTGATTCCCGTCCAAAATTGAATATATGACAATTTAATTGATTTAACTTCAAGTAATTTCGTATACATTACGGAATACACTAATTATTTGAAAGTGTTTTAATTGAATCTGAAGATTTAATGAAAAAATAATGGCTAACAATATCATCCTGTCGTGCAGGTTATGATTTGCTGACTGTTTCCTCTATTGAGGGGTCAGGTCCCTCACCAAAAAAGGAGAAGTGGAGAGGACACTAAACTAAATTTGATTTCAAGTTTTAGAAATCTGCGGTAGTGTGGAGTATCACTTTATCGTCATTACTACAATTTCCAACGTTTATCTGGAGTGGTAAAGCCTTGTTAGGGTCCCATACATGGGTCAAATTAGGATTGGAACGAAAGTCTTGTCCGATACAAAGTAACATTTTGTTGAGTAATATTCTATATTCTTGTTTTGTCTTTATTGGTTAAATAAATACTATTTTGTATAGGACAAGTCATTCGTTTCAAACCTATAGATTGTTTGAAAATTATTTGTATTTGATATGAATACGTGAAGCCATATAACTGTAAATTAATTCTATTAAGAATAGTTACTTGAATTGTTTACTCAGTATTATTGTTAGTTTGGAACCATATAAATGTGTGCAACAAATGAAAAAATAAAATATGAATGATTATTTGAAGCCATTATACTTATTAGTATTAAATGCACTAAACCATGCATCTGTATGCAAATTAGTTATATAGCTAGGAATAATTGATATGTAAACATAAATGTACAATGGACGCGGTCCCTAAAAACTCGACATAAAATAATCCTAAACAGGTGTAATTCCGTTAAAATCAAGCAAAGGACCAATAAATCAATCACCGATGACAATAATTTTCACATGGTAGGATTTGACAAAAAAATCTGTTTGAAGTTCGTCAAAACCACGGATAAAGCATGTTTGCTTATCAACGTTATTTTTTTTAAATATTTGTATGGATCAAACAGACCTTCACTCATAGCCGATATGTTACTCCAAAATCTCATCAGAGGAATACTACTGAATTGTTGATAGAGAATGTGTAAGTTCGAGTGCATTTGAGCTAATCACTTTCACAACTATACATATTATAAGATAAGGAAAGCAAGAATATTTTACACATCCATTTAAGACAGATTGGACTACAACAATTAATGCCACCCCGGGTCTTAGTGGAACAGGAGAATAATGACAATATTCTCACATTTCTGAGATCTCCAAAACTGGAGCCTCACAATGTGATGCAGTTTCGTGTGATATCCAGGACATATCCTTTGTTTGGTGGGAGTCTTACTCCTTTGCAGAGGACAGTCACCATATTTTAAAACTCGGTTAGAGGGCGCTTCTTTATCTTAGTAAGGCCCGTTACATAATGTACAAGTCCAGCAATGTCGCATATTACTGAAATCAACGATACATCTATTATGAGATAAACATATTGTATTTATGTTTGCATACACCTCATTCGTTAACCATTTTAAGCCACAGATAATTCATCATTGAGTTGACTTACGCGTAGTTTCGTGGTTCACTTTCACGGATGAATTACATCATTCATTTTATTAAGTAGCTCTTTTACAGATGATACCCAATAAACTGATTTCTTTTCCAAAGATTGTTTCCTTTGGATGCACTTCATATTAGTATTAAACCATTTCCCCCCAAAACTATGAATGAATAATAGGGAAGAATCAGCTCTTTAACTTGATATGGCGATCGATCTAGGAGAATCAAAGCTCTGAATTCAAATATGTTAACCTCTATTTAAAAATTACCTTGTGTCACATCCTGCGCGTGTGTAGGTGTTGATAATATATAGTTCATATTAGTACATATCTTTTTTTTCCTATGTATCTGGAATCGTTTGTTTTTTTTATCTAAGATTTGCCCACTTGAAGCTGATTATTATGTTTTTGCTTCCATGCCTGAATTCTTTGAGAAATTTGTTAACATATATTCTATGAAAATAGTCCTAGAATTTCTATACATTTATCAGCCCCTCTGCATGAACAGGATATGACATAAGGTCAATTACTAAGCGGAGTTTAACATGTTTAAATTCAGAGTTTTCCTTCTAGACTGGTAACCAAAACCAAGGTTAAAGATCCTAGTTTGCCCTAAATTTACCCATAGAGTAGTTGGATGCATACATTTCCTAAGGGTATTAGCGCTATGTGAATTGCAAACAGACTCGTCCTGGATTTGAACTCGGTGACGAGTCCATTTCCTACGGCTCTATCCATTACGCCACAGCCTTCCGGACAACAATTTTTGTTTTCTTTGTTCATATTTTGTTATTTTAAAATATTTGTAATGAATCTTCTTGCTCTTACTTAAAAAAAAGAAAACAACAATCAATATTTTCTGACCTTCATGTCAAAATTCAATTCTTTATCGGTGCATTTACATAAGAAGCTATTATTATTATTATTATATTTATTATTATTATTATTATTATTATTATTATTATTATTAATATAATCGTTTTTCGTTCATCCACAAATCCTTCTGCTTGCACCTAAATGAGGATGATAGGTCGGACATGTAATGTCATATCTGCCTAACAAAGAGTTGTCCCATGCCTCCTAGTTGCGAAAACGTGCTGGACCTCGTCAATCGTTATGAGCGAGTTCGAACTCATGTCACGTTATTACGTTCACTTTCATACTACTACCGCTGGAAAGTCCAGAACTTCTCATCCCAGCTATAGGTTAATAGTGCGGCTTTTAAATAACTCATTTAAAGAATGAAACGCCATTAAACAAATCTCAGAATAAGTCGCTGTTTAGCATTTTTTAATTTACTAGTAGTTGTCGCCATTTGCAAACTTCTGCAACGTTTTTTTTAATTTTTTTTTACCGTCTTCCATGTTACTCTCCAATCTTGGTCAATAAGCATATCTTTGCATATATGATTTTCATACAGCATATCTTTGGGTCCGATTTTGGAATAACGATAGACCCAGCGTATATTATTTGTCAGTTATTACCGATAGAATGGGATACCAACTTCAGAACGTGGAGAAGAAAATTCTACTCTTTCTTTCCATCTTAAATTTAAGCATTTTTATCACTTTTATATAATTCTATCTTTTTCGGATTTCGACCCATTTCTCCTAAAATAACTGGTAAATACTCTTATCGCATTACAGAGAGATTAATTTTTTCTTTTACATCTAATTACATTTTTATTGACGGCAATAGTTTGAAATGTTGGATATGATCTGAAAGGACTGATACTCGAGTAAACGTACGAGGGTGGGATCCACCCAAGTAGTATGGTGGGGCCAAACCCTTGCCGCTGTGTATAAATTTCAGATTTTTTTGTCCTTTTTTGTCTGACTACGCAACACATTTTCGTTATCACAACGTGAGAAGCAGCAACCTGAGTCATTTGTTTATCAAAATGTCTTGGTATCGTATTAAAAGACATGAAAAAGGGTTGTTAGGCCGTAAAACAAATCATCAAACCAAACTAGATTACGTTCATTAAAACCTGTTGCTTTTACGTTTATCATCCACAAACAAACAGGAATTGTCGCTTCGTATATATATATATATATATTATATATATATATATTAAAATATATTAATTATATATATATATATAATATAATAAAGGAGAGATTTTGGTATGTACGTGTCGACGTATAAACTCCAAAACGGTGGTCACTCAGATTTCAAAATATTGCATACACATTAAATCCCTACAACTAAGAAACACACCAAAAATTGGTTTGTGATTTCTACTAATTAAGGGATATAATTATTAATCACAAAATCAAACAATTTTCGAAGCTATAGCATAAGCTGTGCTGCTGCTGCTGCTGCTGCTTGGTATATCAGCAGAAGCTTGTCTGATGGTTTTTTTTCGCTACCCGAGAAAAAGAAGAAAGAAAGAAAGAAAGAATATCACCTTCCAGTCATTGAAAATATTACTACAACATGACTAAATTTAACGTAAAATAAAATTCGTTTTTTTTGTCCAAATCTTAAAATATCTATTTTATAATCTTTCTAAATATTTAATTTGTATTCATTGAATTATTTTTACAGCGTGTTTAAAATATTTGCTTTGGAGAGCCGATTGATACGAAGTAAATCATACTTCGTATGTTTTTTGAGACTAACTTTTATTGTACAATGTACACTCACTTAAATTAGATTGTTGTCATGCACAAAAAATTGTAGAAAAATGAAAATTGTTTCAAAACACACGTTTTTAAAAAAATAAGATTTTAATGTCATAAAAAATCAGTCACCCTATATCGGGTTGTATAAATGTAAAATAAATAACAAAATGATAAACGACGTTGTTTGTAATTAATTCTAATGGTTAAAAAAAAAACTTAATAGTTTAGAGAACTAATGAAAACGTTTTAAAATTATATGCTTTTGAAATACTATCTTGATTTAGCAAAAATAGACATTGCATTCTTTTATCGTTAAGAACTGGATTTGAATTGTACAAAAAAATTCAAAGAAAATAATTACAATGTATTTCTAACTCATTAAGCAATTAAAAACTGAATTTAAAATTGTCCCCAAATAATATTATTATTTTCAAACTGTAGTTTAAACTGTCATGGGGACCACCAACAAACTTTCCGTTTTAATTTTCCGACGTTGTGCAAGTTCAGCCAAATGAAAATATGTCTGAAATAGGTTTTTTTTTTTCAAAATATGTTAAGGGAAATATTTTTTACGAGGTTCTCCCCACCCCGCTTATTTTTATGAAATCTTGAAAAAATAAAAAAATAACTGATAAAAATGTTTTTTTTTAATTTTTTTTCATAAAGATAATAGTGTGAATAATTTAAATCAAAAAGATTTTTGAAGTTTCCAATACGGGATTTTTTTATTATTAAAAAAAAAGTATTCTGAATTCTACTTAAAAATGTTAATATTATGAATAAAATTTTTCAAAACACTAAAAATTCAGGATTACATTTTTAAAATATTTTCAATGTTTTAAAAAAATCCCTAAAATAAACCTGTAATACATACATTTTCAGTGATTTTTTTAAAATCTTATTTTTAAGAACCCCCTGGTGTTTCCTAAAAAGCTTTTCGTTCGTCATGACCGGGTATTTTGTTAGTATATATATATATATATATATATATATATATATATAATATATATATTATATATATATATATTTATAGTAATATTATACAGTAAGTGCTATTAATGTAAATTGTCAGATATCTTGTCACCCCTACATATTGTTTTAAGTTTCATTATTTTTTGTTTTAATAATATAATATATAAGTTATTAAATATCCTTAACTCCAAAAATATATTCAATATTAATGTTTTCCTAGAATTTTGGTTGTAATGTGGACTCAATTTGGCCTCTGTAGAATGAAATTATATCCACGCTAGAAATTAAGGGTACTGTGAATATAAAAGTACTTGTATATAATATTAATTGTAGCGGACATTGGTATTCAATTGGCTGCTGGGAAGACATAGTATATTACGTCACTGTCTCGGGTTAATGGTCAGATATATCCTAATGGTTGGATGTTATTTTTATAATATGCTGACAAAAAAAACCGTCTGATCGCAAATACTGCAAACACATGCTATGTTACTCGTCTTAAAATATACTCAGCACTTTTTTAGCTTCCTGAGTTTAATGCAGAGCGAATACGCTATCATGCCCCCCCCAAAAAAATTTTTGAATGGGTTTATTGTCTGAAAATCTTTGAGCATCGATTTACCGCCTAAGAACTTACCACAATGCAAAGAAACAGTGCAATGTGATAGCTTTTCATTGGTTTTGTGCTCGTTTATTTATATCTTATTATTGTTGAATTTTTTTTTTTACTCAACCCTCTGCATATTTTGCATTGTACGATCGGTAATCAAGTAGAAGAAGGTGCGAAAGATCTTACACGGATGGGCCCTCATGAAAGTAATGGGTCATGAGTTAAATCGTAATGGAGCTGATCATATTTTCCAACAAAATTACCAAAATTCCAATTAATTGATGTATTGATTATTACGATATGCCCAATCTGCCGAAATATTTCTAATTAATTTCCAGGGGCCTTATATCATGTAATTAAGTTGATTAATAGGGAGTAATATTTTCGTAGGAGTGACAGACTTTCGTACCTGTGTACTTAATATCAATATTTTATTTAGTTGTTTCTTTAGTGTTTTTTTTTCATACGGTCCTATATAATTCTTAGATTATATAGTTTGATGTAATATTTCCTACTTATTAATAGTCGTTTGTTTTGCACACAGTTATATAGTTTGATAGTGATTAATACTAATCCTTAGTAAAACAATTATCTCTTCAAGTAACTATTCTTATACAAATGATTTAAAGTCATATGACATAGCCTATCGAATATGAATAAGTTTGAATACATTTATCTGAACGTATATATGTGCCCTAAACAGGTAATACCAGCTCCGAATCAAGAGTGAGCTGGGAGTAATGGCAATGAAGGGGTAGCGCACACTCCCCGGGGCTCCATCAAATGGCAGTTATGTCGTACCCAGACACCCTTTTTGGGAGTCGATTTACTCCTCTGCAGGGAATACAGTCAGTAGATTCACATCCCTCTGACTGGTCTGTAAGCAATTAATTATTTGTCTATTTGTGTAGTATCAAAAACACATTTCTAACCTAGTATTTACTCTAAAAAGGAGGATGTTTGCAAGGCGCTAATATCCATTTTTTTTTTTTTTTTTTCCTTGGTAAGGTAGAGCGTCCATCGTGGTGAAATGGTTTGCAAGGCTAGTTTGCAGATCCATTACCTTCCTAAATAGTGATTTTGAGCCCGGTTGATGCCCATTACTCGGCGAACTTGTGTCAAATCCTACTGTGAAAACGGATTGAGTAAATAACGAAATTGCGAAGGTATTTCCAGTTATTCTCTTTCATCTATTGGTAAATGTCCGATAGGCTGTACTCTTTAACCTTGATGTAACCGAAAACGGTGTACGTAAACGCTGATAATTAAAACTTCCCTCAAATTGACGCTCGTATCACCCCTGCTCGTACAGAAGGGTTGGGTATACATAGTATTTAACTAAGTACAGACTGTTCTATTAGTTGGAGGGAGGTTTGTCTAAAGACGTTTTTTTTAAAATTTAATATGAGAATACTTTTTTTATCTTGATCTTTCTATAGTCAACCAAATTGTTATTTAAGCTTGTAACTAATGTGTACATAAAATATTTCTTTCACACCATATTGTATACACGTTAATTTAAAACATAAAATGAATATAAATTTTATTCAAAGGAAATTGTTTGAATTAAGTAAATTGAAATAAATAACCTCATTTACATCACGGAATTGTTTATAAATAAATAAACTGATTTTAATTATACAGGACAGAAGTTGGCTATTAAAGGCTTGCTTGACTTAAATAGAAAGTTAGAAAAGTTTAGGCTTTCTTCGATTATTGGTGTGTGGTAATCTATGATGTGCCTT
>CM042139.1:140321594-140336578 GCA_023376005.1 Doryteuthis pealeii | reverse complement strand
AAGAGAGAGATAAACATTTTTTATCAGTTTATTTTTATTTTTTCAGGAATTTCATAAAATAAGCGGGGTGGGGGAGACCTCGTAAAAAATTTCCCTTAACATATTTTTATGAAAAAAAAACCCTATTTTCAGAACATATTTTCATTTGGCTGAACTTGCACAACGGTCGGAAAATTAAAACGGAAGTTTGTTGGTGGTCCCATGACAGTTTTAACTACAGTTTGAAAATAATAATATTATTTGGGGACAATTTTAAATTCAGTTTTTAATTGCTTAATGAGTTAGAAATACATTGTAAATTTATTTCTTTGAATTTTTTGTAACAATTTCAAATCCAGTTCTTAACGATAAAAAAAATGCAAATGTCTATTTTTGCTTAAATTCAAGATAGTATTTCAAAAGCATATAATTTAAAACGTTTTCATTAGTTCTCTAAACTATTAAGATTTTTTTTTAACCATTAGAATTAATACAAAACAAGTCGTTTTATCATTTTGTTTATTTATTTACATTTATACAACCCGTATAGGGTGACTGATTTTATTGACATTTAAAATCTTATTTTTTAAAACGTGTGTTTTGAAAACAATTTTTCATTTTTCTACAATTTTTTGTGCATGACAACAATCTAATTTAAGTGAGTGTACATTGTACAATAAAAGTTAGTCTCAAAAACATACGAAGTATGATTTTACTTCGTATAATCGGCTCTCCAAAGCAAAATATTTTACACGCTGTAAAAATAATTCAATGAATACAAATTAAATAATTTAGAAAGATTATAAAATAGATATTTTTAAAGATTTGGACAAAAAAAAAACGAATTTTATTTTACGTTAAAATTTAGTCATAGTTGTAGCTAATATTTTCAATGACTGGAAGGTGATATTCTTTCTTTCTTTCTTTCTTCTTTTTCTTCGGGTAGCTGAAAAAACCATCAGACAAGCTTCTGCTGATATACCCAAGCAGCAGCAGCAGCAGCAGAGCTATGCTATAGCTTTCGAAAAATTGTTTGATTTTTGTTTGATTAATTAATTATATCCCTTAATTAGTAGAAATCACAAACCAATTTTGGTGTGTTTCTTAGTTGTAGGGATTTTAATGTGTATGCAATATTTTGAATCTGAGTGACCACCCGTTTTGGAGTTATACGTCGACACGTACATACCAAAAATCTCTCCTTTATATATATATATATATATATATATATATATATATATATATATATATATATATATATATATACGAAGCGACAATTCCGTTTGTTTGTGGATGATAAACGTAAAAGGCAACAGGTTTTAATGACGTAATCTAGTTTGTTTTGATGATTTTGTTTTTACGGCCTAACAACCCTTTTCATGTCATTTAATACGATACCAAGACATTTTGGATAAACAAATGACTCAGGTTGCTGCTTTCACGTTGTGATAACGAAAATGTGTGTTGCGTAGTCAGACAAAAAAGGACAAAAATCTGAAATTTATACACAAGCGGCAAGGTTTGGCCCACCATACTACTTGGGGTGGATCCCACCCTCGTACGTTTACTCGAGTATCAGTCCTTTCAGATCATATCCAACATTTTCACAACTATGCCGTCAATAAAAATGTAATTAGATGTAAAAGAAAAAATAATCTCTCTGTAATGCGATAAGAGTATTTACCAGTTATTTTAAGGAGAAATGGGGTCGAAATCCGAAAAAGATAGAATTATATAAAAAGTGATAAAATGCTTAATTTAAGATGAAAGAAAGAGTAGAATTTCTTCTCCACGTTCTGCAAGTTGGGTATCCCATTCTATCGGTAATAACTGACAAATAATATCGCTGGGTCTATCGTTATTCCAAAATCGGACACCAAAGATATGCTGTATGAAATCATATATGCAAAGATATGCTTATTGACCAAGATTGGAGAGTAACATGGAAGACGGTAAAAAAAAATTAAAAAAACGTTGCAGAAAGTTTGCAATGGCGACAACTACTAGTAATTAAAAAATGGTCTAACAGCGACTATTTCTGATTTGTTTATGGCGTTTCATTCTTTAATGAGTTATTTAAAAGCCGCACTATTAAACCTATAGCTGAGGATGAAGGAGTAAATGTAATGTGAACGTAATAACGTGACATGAGTTCGAACTCGCTCATAACGATGACGAGGTCCAGCACGTTCGCAACTAGGAGGCATGGGACAACTCTTTGTTAGGCAGATATGACATTACATGTCCGACCTATCATCCTCATTTAAGGTGCAAGCAGAAGGATTTGTGGATGAACGAAAACGATAATATAATAATAATAATAATAATAATAATAATAATAATAATAATAATAATAGCTTCTTATGTAAATGCACCGAATAAAGAATTGAATTTTGACATGAAGGTCAGAAATATGATTGTTGTTTTCTTTTTTTTTAAGTAAGAGCAAGAAGATTCATTACAAAATATTTAAAATAACAAAATATGAACAAAAGAAACAAAATTGTTGTCCGGAAAGCTGCGTGGCGTAATGGATAGAGCCGTAGGAAATGGACTCGTCAACCCGAGTTCAAATCCAGGACGAGTCTGTTTGCAATTCACATAGCGCTAATACCCTTAGGAAATGTATGCATCCAACTACTCTATGGGTAAATATTAGGGCAAACTAGGCTCTTTAACCTTGGTTTGGTTACCAGTCTAGAAGGAAAACTCTGAATTTAAACATGTTAAACTCCGCTTAAGTAATTGACCTTATGTCATATCTGTTCATGCAGAGGGGCTGATAAATGTATAGAAATTCTAGGACTATTTTCATAGAATATGTTTAACAAATTTCTCAAAGAATTCATGGCATGGAAGCAAAACTATAATAATCAGCTTCAAGTGGGCAAATCTTAGATAAAAAAAACAAACGATTCCAGATACACAAGGGAAAAAAAAGATATGTACTAATATGAACTATATATTATCCAACACCTACACACGCGCAGGATGTGACACAAGGTAATTTTTAAATAGAGGTTAACATATTTGAATTCAGAGCTTTGATTCTCCTAGATCGATCGCCATATCAAGTTAAAGAGCTGATTCTTCCCTATTATTCATTCATAGTTTTGGGGGGAATGGTTTTAATACTAATATGAAGTGCATCCAAAGGAAACAATCTTTGGAAAAGAATCAGTTTATTGGGTATCATCTGTAAAAGAGCTACTTAATAAAAATGAATGATGTAATTCATCCGTGAAAGTGAACCACGAAACTTACGCGTAAGTCAACTCAATGATGAATTATCTGTGGCTTAAAATGGTTAACGAATGAGGTGTATGCAAACATAAATACAATATGTTTATCTCATAATAGATGTATCGTTGATTTCAGTAATATGCGACATTGCTGGACTTGTACATTATGTAACGGGCCTTACTTAAGATAAAGAAGCGCCCTCTAACCGAGTTTTAAAATATGGTGACTGTCCTCTGCAAAGGAGTAAGACTCCCACCAAAACAAAGGATATGTCCTGGATATCACACGAAACTGCATCACATTGTGAGGCTCCAGTTTTGGAGATCTCAGAAATGTGAGAATAATTGTCATTATTCTCCTGTCCACTAAGACCCGGGGTGGCATTAATTGTTGTAGTCCAATCTGTCTTAAATGGATGTGTAAAATATTCTTGCTTTCCTTATCTTATAATATGTATAGTTGTGAAAGTGATTAGCTCAAATGCACTCGAACTTACACATTTCTCTATCAACAATTCAGTAGTATTCCTCTGATGAGATTTTGGAGTAACATATCGGCTATGAGTGGAAGGTCTGTTTGATCCATACAAATATTTAAAAAATATAACGTTGATAAGCAAACATGCTTTATCCGTGGTTTGACGAACTTCAAACAGAGTTTTGTCAAATCCTACCATGTGAAAATTATTGTCATCGGTGATTGATTTATTGGTCCTTTGCTTGATTTTAACGGAATTACAACCTGTTTTAGGATTATTTTATGTCGAGTTTTTAGGGAACCGCGTCCATTGTACATTTATGTTTACAATATCAATTATTCCTAGCTAATATAACTAATTTGCATACAGATGCATGGTTTAGTGCATTTAATACTAATAAGTATAATGGCTTCAAATAATCATTCATATTTTTTATTTTTTCATTTGTTTGCACACATTTATATGGTTCCAAGTAACTAACATAATACTGAGTAAACAATTCAAGTAACTATTCTTAATAGAATTAATTTACAGTTATAATGGCTTCACGTATTCATATCAAATACAAAAATTTTCAAACATATCTATAGGTTTGAAACGAAATGACTTGTCCTATACAAAATAGTATTTATTTAACCAATAAAGACAACAAGAATATTAGAAATATTACTCAACAAAATGTTACTTTGTATCGACAAGACTTTCGTTCCAAATCCTATATTTGACGACCATGTATGGGACCCTAACAGGCTTTACCACTCCAGATAAACGTGGAAATTGTAGTAATGACGATAAAGTGATACTCCACACTACGCAGATTTCTAAAACTTGAAATCAAATTTAGTTTAGTGTCCTCTCCACTTCTCTCTTTTTTTGGTGAGGGACCTGACCCCTCAATAGAGGAAACAGTCAGCAAATCATAACCTGCACCGACAGGATGATATTGTTAGCCATTTATTTTCATTAAATCTTCAGATTCAATTAAAACACTTTCAAATAATTAGTGTATTCCGTAATGTATACGAAATTACTTGAAGTTAAATTCAATTAAATTGTGCATATATTCAAATTTTGGACGGAATCACTTACAACACCAGTTTTCTTGTTGGCAGTGGAACACGTTATTAGCTGAAATTGACAGATCGACAAGAATACGCTGCATGTGGAAGAATTTCTCATCATTGCTTCATTATTTCTTGCTGTGTTAAATTATATTTTTTAGAACGATAATGCATCGAAATCATAGTCGACTCAGACTTATTCCCCCCCTTTTCAATGTGTCATGTAACGAGTTGACTGATTCAATTCTAGTTATTCAGGATATTCAGTTTTTTACCATATCAAAAGTGAAATGTCAGTTTTGCACACACACACACACACACACACATATATATATATATACAACACACACACACACACACACACATACACACACACACACACACACACACATAATAATATATATATATATATATATATGTGTGTATATAGGGTGTTCGGGAGAAATTTGATAGTTTCATAAGGAAAACAAAAAGTGCTTGGTAACTACAAAATATAATGGATTGTAAACAAAAATTCAACATGCACGGACATTACACTACTCCCAACAAGTTTCACTCAAAATACCGCCATTAGCGACGATCACAGCCTCAATCCTGCTCCGGAACCTGTAGCAAGCTGATGTTACAGTTTCCCTGGGAAGAGTCTCAAAAACTACCTTAATTCTGTCGATTAACTGGGCTTTTGTAGTACTGGTACGGTGATTGGTGTATTTCAACACAGCGCCACATACATAATAATCCATGGGATTAAGATCTGGGTAGTTCGAAGACCAAACATTGGGACTTGTGTAGTCGTAAAAATTCGCCGACAACCATTTTTGACTTTTCCCAGAGGTTTGGCTGAATTCTGCTGCCATACATATGGCCTACCATTGGCTACCCTTGTTATCCAGGGCTTGAATACAGTGTTTAGCAACTCCACGTAGGCATCTGAGGGTCCTCCAACATTTTTTTTTCAGATTTCCGAGAATTCTGCTGTACGAACGCAATCGGATCGTCTGTTATGTTGCCTTCTTCTAGCCACAGCCTCATAGTCTCCATTGCAGTTCTTCAGTTCATGCCTGATTGTTTTTACAGTGTTCAGGGAGCATTGGGCAGCAATCATGATCTCCTTATTTTGATGGCCGGCGCAGATCATCATGATACATGTTATTCTCTTCCATGATTCAGGTGGGTTCCAGTCATTCATTCTATCTTTCATCACGTATAAGAATGAAGAAGGGTCCAAGCTTTTAAATGATGCATAGTGTGCGTCAATACCTCCAACCTACAGAGAGAAATAACCAAATATAGATATGTTAAATGTATCCCGAACACCCTGTATATATATATATATATATATATATATATGGCATTTGTGGAAAAGGTGACTTACTGGTGATTATTATTTGTGGAAAAGGTGACTTACCGGTGATTGTTATAATCATAATAAGGTTATTACTGTATACATTATCATAATATTATATTATATATATATATATATATATATATATATATAATATATATATATATATATATATATATATATATATCGGTAATACGAACGGAATAAGTTTGGGTTTTGATTATAGATCTTTTATAATATGAGAGGAAATAAGTTTTAAAAGAAAAGATGCAGATAACGTTATATACTTACATCCTTGTTTCTAATCTGAAGTAATTATTTCAGAAAACGCTAGAAACTCTATAATATGTATAACAATCTTTAAAAAATGCCTTTTTTAAAAGTTTCATAAGAACATTTGATATTCAACCAATGTTGGGCCCTGAAACAATAAGTTACTTGCTTTTGTTTTAGAATTCGAAGTTTAAGCCATTTATATATTCAAACGTTAAATATATCTTTCCCGCATTAATTTGCATATTCTTTTGACAATGATGTATAGTTTGCACCGTGTTTAAGCCAAAAACTACACATGCCAAAGCACGAGGATATGACAGCTGCTTGCATTTGTCTGGGCATCGCAGCTAAAAGAGATATCAGTAAAATGCATATTTAATAACGTCGCAGCTTGAGATTAGTTTAATGTTCAAGCTTCAGAGACTGAAGTCAAACATCAGCAAAATCCGCGACAGCTGACAATGTATTAATAAACTATATTAGACATACCGTCTCGGATTCAAGTATTAACCAAATCATGATGATGGAAATGGTGATGATAATTGTTTTCCATTAATAGTTTGCTGAAAATAAAATTTATGTTTTATTTAAGCGAATTGGAACTAGATTTTTTAGTAAGTCAAAATATTGTGAGTTACCCTCAATATATTAGGTTTCCAGAATGCTTTTGATAAAATAATTTCTTCATATAAATTAATGATTACCTTATCCAATTATCCATATATATATATATATATATATATATATATAGGGTAAACTATAGACACGTGTTTCGAGGTATCACCTCTCATCAGTATAGTTATACGATTTTTAGCAGCTACCTCTGGCTGGGTTCGAGCCCCGAACGAACTTACGCTCGCCAAGCCTCTTACCCACACATCCACAGTCAGTTGCCAAGTATAGCAGGCTATTTAATCGCTATATTTCAAAGCGGAAATGACCTTCACCTAGAGTTCTCAAACTTTGTAAACAAAGTGAGATTTGGCTGAGCCGAATACGGTGAATTTTTGCAATTATATACCTCCTAAATAGAGTGCTCAACCGAAATTGGGAGCGTATAATAGGGTAACTATAGACACGTGTTTCGAGGTTTCACCTCTCATCAGTATAGTTATACGATTTTTTAGCATTTTTATATATATATATATATATATATATATATGAGGTAAAATAAGCAATGAAAGAACAAAACTCAAACAAAATGTGTAGTATATTTCGCTGGAGGTTTGACCTCAGCTTCTTCTGCTTTATTGAATTATTAGGGTCATACAAGTGTTTTATAGAAAGGCGAAGTAGGTATGTGGGTGAGTTTTGTGGTGAGGGAAAGATTTGATTGGTTATAGGAGACATCTTTGGGAAGGATAAGGAGGGAAACAGATGGGAAGAGAGTTGAGGGGGGTAGGTAGAAAATGAATGGTGAGACTACCTGATAGGGGAGGGGAGTAGCCATTTCATGGAGAGAGATTTGAGCAAAGAAGTAGCAAATGGGAGTAATAAAAGGGGGGTGGTCAGATGACCATGAAATCGAAATCAAACCTGTTAATTAGTGTGTGGGTATTGGCCAAATAGGTCAGCACGTGAGGGTCTACAGGAGAAATTAGGTTAGTTGGGGGGATGGATATAAAAGTAGATATAAGCATATAAACACACGCACACGCACATACATACATATACACAAGTGTCAATATAAACATAAAGACACAGATACATACGTATACAGCAAAGCGTATATGTGAATATACATGTATACACATATAAACACATACATATGCACAGCTGCATATACATAAAACGTGAATATATACGTACATGAGTACTCATACACATAAATACACACACATGTAACCTCATACGTGGATACATATGAACACAAATATACATATACGTAAGCATACATATACATAAACGCACATACATACACATAAATAAACATGAGTATACAACATACAGACCAACATATGAAAGTACGTATATATATAAAAACATATGAATAAAGAGGGGTGAAAGAGGGGGATAAAGGCAATGGGATTGTGTGGGTAAAGGGGGGGAATCAAAATTATGGGTGACTTTTTTTATCCATCTTCAAATTTGATTTTAATTTTATGTTCATCTGTTATGCTTTTTGTGATAGATAAGTCCAGGTTGGAAAGTGGATGAATATAATAATCTTCTCAGCTCTCCCGAACTTTTCTCGGTATTCTAGCCGATCACAGCAGATCTATCTTCTGGACGGTCTTAATCTTCCCTTGATCTCTAGTTCCCCCAGTTTCCCAGGCTCATCTTTAAAAGCAACATCTCATCTACAGAAAGTAATGTCAATATATGCATAGGAATAGCATGGACAATTATTGACAGATAATGGCTCATGTGGAAATCTGATCTTCCGGATAAACTGTAGCCCTGTCAGTACAACAGAGACACAGCATAATACGTTATGTAAACGCAAACTAGATGGGAAAAAAAGGAAAATACGTGCTGTCGTAAACAAATCCAGGAAGCAGCACCCAACAAAAGAGCTTCTGTATCGCCACATACCGTACATAAAAAATAAAAAACAAACAAACAAGTAAGACAGACAGGACATACTGGATACTGCTTGAGGAGACAGAACGAATTCATAAGTGATGTTCTCCTGTTAACATCTACACATGGACACACCAGTGTTGGCCGAATAGCAAGAGACTTACATTAACCAGCACTGATCAGTGGATTATGGATGTCTTACGGTGAACTTGCAAGGGGCGATCACCGATAGTGACAGGTGGTGAGAGAGAGCCATGGAAATCCGTACTGTCAGCACGACCTGATGACGATGATGATTAGGCCAATATTGTAAAGTTTATCTTTTGTCTATAATATATCTATATCACCGTGTCCATTTTTGTCTATAGTTTGATAACTATATTATTACATTCTCATATTCAGGCATTCATTTTATATGCTGTGCAGTGTTAATTTGCTCGTATTATTTCAATCTACAGAATAGGGCGGATTTGAGTAAAATAACGATGTGTAAGTAAAGAATTGCATTCATCAGATCTATGCGGACACTGGATGCCGTGCGGAGAACATGCTAGGGATGATAACCGATATCGACGGATGTTGAAAGAGAGTTAGAGAAATATGTGCTGATGATGTAATTGATGTAATTGATGATGATGATGATGATTATGGTGATGATGACAATTCTAAAAAATCTATAAAAATAAGTAAAATTAGTTTTACATCTCTCTCACCCTCCCTCCCTCTCTCTCTTTCTCTCTCTCTCTCTCTCTCTCTCTCTCTCTCTCTCTCTATATATATATATATATATATATATATATATATATATATATATATATCCCGATAACTACTAAAACAAAGGCAATTTTATAGAAAAAGTGAGTTTTAGTTATACCCGATATAACTTTGTTACGCGGACATCGGGCTTTATGATGGGATAGCCAGCTATTTAATGTAGCGTGTTGGTTAACAAGATTGTTAAACGCAGAGAATGAAAACATTATAGAAACCAAGACGGAGACGGATATGGATACGTCACTATGATGAAACGTTACGTTTCTCTTTAAGTTAACTGAAACGAATGCTTCTATCCGGGTAATGTATATCATGGAGTTATTGCGTTGGAGTAAAGACAGTTACAAACTCTCGAAAGATTCTTAATGCCAATCGTGATTTATCGATGTAAATCCTTTTGGTTAAAAATACCGAATACCTATTCATATCTTTTGGCATTTTAACATGAATTTCGAAGTAGAACATATTTTTCCTTTTAGCCATGTTAACATGCATGTATTGTATAAGTGTTCGAGAATGTTGGTTTTTTTTTTATAAACGATAGGAATTTAATTAAAGATTTTGATTTTTTTTTTCAAATGAATGTCCCTTTTTATTAAATCAAATGAAATAATGACACATTCTTGAAATCATTATACATACAAGGTGATTGCTTACAGGGAATTTTATGGTTAACTTTTCTAAGACACACACATGCACGCACACATATATATGTAATATTTTCAAGTATAAAATAAGATAATGATAAAACAGAATAAAGCGCGCGACTCGGAATTTCATTTTGATATTTCGCTTTTCTACACGTCTGACTTCTAAAAGTTCTATTAAAACTGTGATCAATTTAATCGCTAGGATTATTCAGTTTCTTTGTTTAATGGCATACCAAAATTCATGGGTTATTTATGCCAAATCTATGTAGAAGAAATGTAGTGGTACTATTTAACTCATAGCTGTACGATTAGGGATTCATACGTTTCCCAAGAGTATTACTCCAAAAGTGATGTCGCAATCCAGCACATTTGTTACTACGCCTAGCAGTATTTGAAATATGTGGGGACACTTTTTAAAGCAAAATAATCTTTTTCAATTTTTTTCTCATGAATCTAAATTATACACCGGTTGGAATTAGTCTAAAGCACAAATCATTTTAGCCTCCCAAAAACGTTTATATTGAGGCTATTCTAAATGGTATCAAATCAAAGAGAATACTCCAGTTTTTAAGAGAGGTTTATCATCAATGGTTTGGTGGATGAGAAGAGCAAACCTGGTGAAATTTACAGGATAAATATGCTAAACAGGAGTTTTTCGCTGTCGAAAATCATTCCATGGCATGGAAACGCACTGACTCTCCAGAAAAAGACAATGTTCTGGGTGCAGCGGTCAGTAAAAAAAGGTTATACATCTGGAGTATAAAAGGCTCTATCTCTATTAATGTTTAAAAATGATTAAATTGTAAACAGTGGTCCCTATTGCCAACTCTTTAAGTAACATTGACCTTATTTATTGAATGATCCTCCTATTAACGTGAAATAAAAATATATGTTCATGGAAATAAATGCATACACGATTTATCAAAATTATTTCTTTCAGATCTTATGGTAACGGAAATTTTTCTGTTATTTATAACAATTTAAATGATTCTATTTTATCATATATATATATATATATATATATATATATATACATATATATATTCTTACCAAATAAGGATGAGACTTGTTTTATAGAACTAAATAAAAATAAAAACGCATCTGTTATCAAAATGTATCAAGATACAAAATATTGACACGACACCTACACATACTGCCCCATGAAATTATCATAGGTATTTCTTGTTAAATTATATTTTAAAAATGGGTAATAAATGATTTGTTCTCATCGGATTCAAACAAGAACCGATGGAGTAGCTTAAACTTCCACAAGATTAATAAAAGCGGGAAAGTAAATGAAACAGAAAAGAGAAATCAATCTATAGTTGTGGCTACCTTATGTCCATCTGTATTTCTGTCTGTCCGGGATGCTATTAAAAACAAAGTCTCGTAACAAATTGTTTTATAGCATGTTCATCTACTTGTAACCAGTGGTAGTAATTAGATTCACCACTGAATTCATTTGTGGTCACTTGTAATGAGATTACCGTCTGTATTATGAGAAAATAGGTCTAGGGGTAATAATAAATTTGCAAATTAACTAAATTTCCATATCGAGCATTAGCAACACTTGCATTAATCATAACTGTTGATATTGTGTCTCCCTTCACTTCAAAAAGTAATATTATAGTGTTGTTGGAAAATGGAAGTTAATATGCACAGATTTCTACTGTAACATTTTCACAATAAACATATCAACCGATAGGTACTGCTATCCAATGGTTAGCAATATAAGACGTAAAAAGAGTATACTTAAAGTAGAATGAGTTAAAATATATTCTAACTTATATCTAATATAAGCTATTAAAATGAATCTATTTGTGCACGAATATATTTGTTGAAACTCAGTTGGTCGAAATAAAAGCTCTAGTTATTTGCCCATACCATTCACTGTAGGCAAAATCGAACGTGGTATTTTTCAAAGCGAGGTACAGCTGTTTCAAATGCGCTGTGTTTATTTTCCTAGACTAGTTACCGTACCAAGATGAAGAAGTAGAATTTGCTTCACTTTTTCTCCAAAATCAGGGGGGGGGATTTATATGTTCACCAAGTGCATTATGATGAAACAAAACAGCCTCGTCGTTGATTTGAACTCGAGTCACTGATTCCAGTCCCTCCGGTGCAGACCGTTAAATGATGTGTACCTCCGAACTGCATGGTGCAATGAAAAGTAAATTAAAATAATTGCAATACTAGCATGAGTCAAAGTATCTGCAATATTTCGGCAGCTCCGAATGCTTTTGCCATGGTCGTGGAAATGATGCCCTAGAGTGAACTGTGAAATGCTGAGCTGGCTTAACAATCCCCGTGTGTTTCTCGCTGGATTTACCTCTATGACTTGGAAGCCTACTTAAGGCCTACCTAACCTCGCCTGATAGTCGAGGTCTTTGCAATCCATGAGAAATTTCTTCAACTAACTGCTTACTGTATTCTGATGAACTGTCCTTTCACCTTTTTCAAATGTTAATAATTGCTTCAGCGACGGTATGTCCTTGTTCAAACGCGTAAGGTATATATCCCATATTGAAACAATGTATAACGTGTCATCACATCAACTACTAGGATACTAGCAACCAGTGCGGGTACCTGCTTGGGTCACGTGATAAACATGCCGCAGAATAGCACGTATCAAAAGTTTGCTATACTTTTAATTAAACCGACTCTGATTTGTTTATGCAGAATAAATAAAAGAAAAGGAATTCAATAAAACTTATATCATTGTTGAAATTCCCAGAATTCTCCTTATCGTTACGCCTTGTCTGATTTTGAATTACTCCGCTAATATAAAAGTATACGTTAAGATTTCGTCTAATAACAAGATTAATCTTATCGCAAGCAAAAGATTTACATTAACATTTTAATTAAGTCTTAACGTGTCAAAGTAAACAAAAAGAGATGTTACGAAAAGAAAAAACTATTCGTAATGAGTTAAGATTAGCTTCAGATGTAAATAAGACAGACAGACACACACACACACAGACACACACACACAGACACACACAGACACACACACAAACTTTCGTGCGGAAGGGTTGGTGTATATATATATATATATATATATATATATATATATATATATATATATATATAGAGAGAGAGAGAGAGAGAGAGAGAGAGAGAGAGTAAACTACAGACACGTGTTTCGAGGTATCACCTCTCATCAGTGCAGTTATACGATTTTTAGCAGCTACCTCTGGCCGGGTTCGAGACCCGAACGAGCTTACGCTCGCCAAACCTCTTACCCATACGACCACTACTATATCCAAGTCCTGAAGATGGTCTAATTAAGAGACCGAAACGTTGCATCGTCGACAATAAACATCCAGTTTCCATAACATACCGTGTTTGTCTACCTTTCTCCATATATATATATATATATATATATATATATATATATATATATTAAATTTGAAGAGGTGTAAAGACATCGGACTTTATGTTTCATTATTTCATTATATATATATATTAGGTTGAACAAAACAACTCGCTTAAAAACTTTTTTACAACTCAAAAGAGTGCATAAATGAGAGCCAGTAGGGCAGGATGATATATAAAAGAAGTTAATATCTCACATTTTTATGTTGATATCATTAATAAGGTTTCCATGCATTAAAGTTACAGATAAAACCCTCCGAAGTCAAACCTGTTAAACTCCGCAGAATAAATTGACCTTGTGTCACGTCCGGCTCGTACGATGTCGTTGATATATATATATATATATATATATATATATATATATATATATATATATATATATATATATATAATTTCTATTCTACTGTATGGTGCTGAAACATCTTACCGCAAGCATATAAACCAACTTGACGCATTTCACATGCATTGTCTTCGTGTCATTTGCGGTATAAAATGGGATGACAAAGTAAGAAATAGCACAATTTTAAAAAGACGTGATATTGCTGGCATCGAAACCCTACTAGCCAAGATTCAACTTAGGTGGGCTGGTCACGTTGTCCGAATGAATGAGAACAGGCTTCCAATAAAGATATTTTACGGGCAACTACCAAATGCTAAGCGTTCAATTGGGCGTCCTCTCTTACGCTACAAGGACAAATTGAAGGACAATTTGAAACGCCTCGATATTGACCTGAGTGCTTGGGAAGATCTAGCATCGGATCGAAAGGAATGGCGTAAGACCTGTTTCGCTAAACTAAAGAGCTTTGAACAAAATAGACTGAAGCATAGAGATCGGCTCCACCTAACTTTAAAAGAAAAACATTTAACTCCTGCATTGGATCATTTCGTCTGTCAGTGTGGCTTCATGGCTCGCAGCATGGCTGGGCTGCTGTCACACTCGAGGAAACATAAAATGTCTTCTTGATAGCATGCACAACATGGGAGGAATCAAATTACTCACTGCTGACCCTCATCTATCGTTCTCGATAGGAGAGTCCACCATATATATATATATATATATATATATATATATATATATATATATATATATATATATATATATATATATATATATATGATAGAAAATATATAGAAAAAAAAAATGATAATACTAGTATGCTGACAGATATCTTACATTTAAACTCGATTTTGGGTCTGGATTCATCCTGAACATTTTTGATACAACTTTTGTATTATATTATATCTTTACTTCTAAGCTTACTGAGATTTTCTCATGGATG
>CM042139.1:140229094-140319094 GCA_023376005.1 Doryteuthis pealeii | reverse complement strand
AAACTACTTAAATAGTCTCCTTAAAGTAAATTTGTAGTGTCATTTGAAAAACATTGCAGTCCGGTTTGAAAATTACAGCTTAATTATCTCGATAAATGCTCGGATTTGTACACTATTCTCTCTCTCTCTCTCTCTCTCTCTCTATATATATATATATATATATATATATATATATATATATATATATATATTTGGAGGATATGTGCTTAATTAAAGTCATACCTAATTTTTGAAAATTAATTAGTTAATAATTAATGAATTTAGGCGGGCATATATGTTCAAATGTAAGGCTAAACAGATCGAGAAAATGTCAATCCCTGAATGTACAGTTCGTCCTATTTCAGGGATTGACATTTTCTCGGTCTGTTTAGCCTTACATTTGAACATATATGCCCGCCTAAATTCATTAATTATTACCTAATTTTCAAAAATTAGGTATGACTTCAATTATGCACATATCCTCCAAAAATTGTCGGCTAAAAGCCATATCAAATAAACACAATGTTTATTTACGTACTTTCATATATATATATATATATATATAATATATATATATATATATATATATATATGAACTTCACAATGATGCGGTGTGCTGTCTTTAACAATCCTTGGAAGTAGCAATCCTAAGAAAGCAGCAATACGACCACCTACCTTCTTTCACCCCCAAATTGCATCGCCTTTTGCGCAGAAAAACAAGATATACCTTCTACTAAGGACATAGTTGTGGTCCCACTATCTGAAAAGTCAGCTACAGAGCCTAAACTCAAAACAAACCTTCATCGATGCAAACTACTTAGATTTGCAACTTTTAACGTCATAAAGTTAAGAACGATAACTCAGCTACCCGAGCTAGCGGTGTCTGCAGTCGAAAAGAATATAAATATCATATGCGTACAAGAACATAGGTTTTACCATCGCGAATCAAAACTAAATTACCATGTATCCAGGAATGGATGAACTTTTGTGACTCCATCTGCTTAGAAAAACTCCGTCTATGTAACTATATAAAGAAAGGCTCATCAGTCCTCCTGCTCAAAAACCAGTAAACAGCATAGAGAAAATCTAACCGAGAATTATGAGTGCTACATTTAATGTGAACCCCCGGAATTATGAGTCCTACATTTAATGTGAACCCCCGCATAATTGTAGTGTCGTGTTACAGCTCCACAAATGTCAGCGATGAAACAAGCATCGCCACATTTAGCAATGACCAGTCCACCTTATGGAGACACACCCTAAACACAATTTCCTGGTCATTAGGGGATACATGAATGCACAGGTAGGTAAAAACAAAAACAATAGATTCTGTTTTCACAATACAGCAAGGAGAAACGACTAACATCTAAACGAGTTCGCTCTTGAGAACAGACTTGTATGTTTAAACACGAAATTCCAAAAACGAAAGGGCCAACTACTGACCTACTCCTACACAAATAATACAAAAGAAATGTGTATACACAGCATTATAAACTGCGAAGCATACTCATCTTTTGAAGGAGTATCCTCCGATCATAGAACCGTCTCAGTAAAATTACGCCTGAGCTTACGCTGTAATGAAACACAAATCAGTAAATATGTACGTTGCGACTGTTTCTCACTTGCGAATATTGATCTATGAAATCCCTAACAGTTAACAGTAAATAATAAGTTTGACATTCTTATAAGCAATACGAAAAATTTGTCTGTGCCCATCTAGAAGCAGCAGCTGAGTGCATATCTACCAAAATAAGTGCCAAATACACTGTTGTCCCTTTGGGAGACAAAATCTGTTTGATAAAAGAGAAATGATTTTAAAATATCCCTACGTGGTAAAACAAATGCAACTCACACCAACATATAAAAATTATCTCCTTGCCAATAGTGGATGCCATGTGGGAGACTTGTCAGGTGTAATAACAAAACAGGGACAAATGGCGAGAGAGTATCATGGGAATTCGTGTTGTCAGAATGGCGTGCTGATTTATCTCCATCAACTTCCCGCTTTACCGCGCAGATTCACGTTATTCTACTCATGCACTAATTTGTCGAGGAATGATATCAAACCTTGTGGCTCCAAAGTGAATGGTCTACTGACTTAGGTAAACTAGCCGCTGAAAAAAAAAAAAAAATATATATATATATATATATATATATATATATATATATATATATATATATGTGTGTGTGTGTGTGTGTGTGTGTGTGTGTTGAAAGAATGAATAAAGGAAAGAAAGTACAGAATGGATAATAAAGGATAATTTTAATCAATATCACTTACACATGTGTTTCGGTCAGGAGTTTATCTATGTGTACATTATTCAAACTATTATTATTATTAAATAAACAAATGAAATGAAATAATAATAATAATAGAAAAAATGTAAAAATATTCCGTACACAAAGAAAATTCGACCTTCATCAGTTTAACTAAAGATTCACTCTGATGAAGGTCGAATTTTCTTTGTGTACGGAATATGTTTACATTTCTTTCTATTATTATTATTTCATTTCATTTGTTTATTTAATAATAATAATAGTTTGAATAATGTACATATATATGAAAAAAATCCACTTTAATTGGTTCTTCTTCCCCTCAATATGCCAGTGAAGGGGGGTGAAAGAGATCACAGCATGTAAAAAATCAGCAGCCAAGCCCTTCCAACACCCTCTTACTCTCGGTAGAGTCTCCCCTTCCCTTTCTTTTTTACAGGCTACAGAGAATAACTTTAGTTTTGTTTTAATAAAACAAAACAAACGTTCTTTTTACGCTCAACTAAAATTGAAATCATGCTTTGAAATAGATTTTTTACATTAAATTAATTATTAATTTATAGAGTCAAATTCGGAATACATGTCTGATTTAACATGATTATTAAACTTACTTTAAAAATATTTCATGTTAGGTATAAAAAAAAAAAAAAAAGGAGTTATATATTTAAATATTATGGAATTTTATTCAAATGAGCAAACGTTGACTCCCGCAACGTTTAAGTGAAAGTTTTCTTCAGGCTTTTAACTAAAACAAACTATTCAATATAAAAGAATTCATTGCTGAATAACGTGCTAAAAATCTCATTCAAATTGGATAATTTATTGATTTTTGGTAATTTATCTATCTTAAATCTAAAACGGTACAAGTTTTTCATTACTAAATCAAAATCAATCAACTTATTTGATAAGTAGATAAATTGTCTTTGTTTCCCTTTTCCGAAAAATTAAAATAATTTAAGCTGCGAAATAATTCAAATCAGCTTATTTTGTTATGAAATCCAGATTTGTGGGTTAAACTTGCAAATTGTCGTCAAATTAAAACGGAAACTTATTTGGTAGTGTTCCATGACAGTTTAACTACAGTGAATGAATGAACTTTTTTGCGAATTAGGTTACGGTTTAGGGGTTCGGGGATTAAGGTTGCTTTTAATTACGTATTGCTTAAAAAAACAATCAAATTACTATACATTTAATTGATCATTAAAATTAATCATTGAATCCCATGTGCCATTAGTCTCAGTTGTTGGTTTAGTATTGCAATGTATAATTTCAATTAAACATGTTCTCAAAAAATATTTTTCAACATTAAATGTATAGTAATTTGTTTTTTTAAAGCAATCTATCTATCTATTACCTATCTATCTATTATTATTATATTAAAGCTGAGATTTTCACCTTTCAATCTTTAAAGTTTTTTTCCTGGTGAAATTTATACTTAATTATTCCGTAGTTTTAGGATTACTAAATATTTGGAAAAAAAACAACAATTTAATTGGTTCTAATAAGTCGTAATTTGCAATTAATTCGAAAACTGACCCATCCCTGTCTTTACATTCTGTACAATTCTCTTTTTCTCTCTATATGCGAGTGAAGAGGAGATGGGAGAGTGATTAACAGAGACACTTTTAACAAGTCACCACACGTAACAAAATTCCAATGTCGATTTCCATCTAAATTAGGTCAAACTAGAAATACTCAATTCGTTGAAAAACCCGTGTTTCTTAAATACAATACTGACCCCCACGTTTGAAAAAAAATTACGTAAAATCAGGGAATTATCCGATTTTAATGAAATTTTTAGAGTTGATTTAGCAATGAACTAATTTTTATAATGCATCAGTTATTTTATTTCAAAAGTTTCTCATTTTTTTCAGGTCACTTAAATTGACCTCCCTATTTTCGGGGTGCAAAATATCGGTGTGATATATATGTGATTGATATTATTTTCTGCATGAAAAAAAGACTAAAGACAGAAGGTGTGAATATGAGAAAAAAATTATTTTCAAGAATCTGCTCGGGTATATAATGAAAATAAAAACTAAAAAATAATTTTCGGAGTATTATTTAGGTAATCTTTGCGGAGTTCCGTCCTGGCCCCTTGCCTCAAAAACTGATAGCCGGTTACTGCTAAAAAAACACCAGCTACGATTGAAGTTCGTAGCCTAAGCGGGGTAAAAAAAAAGTTTAGGATTTGGGGTTAAGGTTACGGGGGACCCAGAAAAAATAGAACCCACAAACTTTGTAATAAAACTTAATTTTAACTAGGGGAGTTTAGGGTTAGGGTTGGGTTTTCAGTGGAAAATGCCCTAAGCTGTTTTTTGTTTTTTGGTTTTTTTTCAAGTGATACCGCTTTAGCTGGTGTTGTTTTTCCAGCAGTCAGAGGCTGGCAGTTTTTGAGGCTGGAAACCAGGACGGAACTCCGCAATGATTACCATTATTTGTATTATTCAGACTATTGACCTCATCTTCATTGTTATCTGTACAACGTTTCGGCCGATGTGCCCTCCGGCCTTCTTCAGGTATTTCTTGTCGGATTCGGGAACCTTCTTATAATTAGGAGCCATCACGGAACTTTGAACCTAACCCTTTATTCAATCCACGGGGGTATCCTATTCTCATTCCACTAACCATAGCTGGCGTACAGGTGTTAAGCTGTGTTAATTATTATTCTATGTTACTGCTGCCTCTGAGCAGGATTGAACCTGCAGTTTAGAGATAACTGGCATTTAGAACTATCTTAAACTAACTCTTTTATCTACTAGGATATGTGTTCAATTGGACAATCCAGTTTGATTTTTTTCAATCGCAAAAGTTACAATTTATTTTGTAAAAACGGAATTTAAGTAGCGTCTTGGTAGACATCTTGATCGAAATTTACCGAAAAAATGTTTTAAACATATCAAAAATAAATTAACTGTGTAATATTACTTTGCTTTTTTACTGATGCTCATTGCGTTACTACTTTTCGACGTAGACAAAAATTTGACCTTAAATAATCGGTTTGATAAATTTGAATTCGTTTTTAAAATGAAAAGCAGATGATATTTACGCAGATCCTACTCTTTTCCCTAATCCCAATCATCTAGCGAGAGCTTAATGGGTGACTCAACGGGTCACGTTTTGTCTAGTATATATATATATATATATATATATATATATATATATATATATATATATTAAAAGACATGAACTCAGTTTTATCAGAGTTTACGTATAGGCCGACCTTTCGTACTGCCTTTTCTAGGCTGTGTAGCAAGGATTCGGCTTGGGCAGGTGTATTTGTGAGATGTCAACTATTGATGGCACCCTCCTAAACTCGGTAGAACAATTTAAGTACTTAGACAGTAATAGCTCCTCCACAGAAAACGATATTAATGCACGCATATGAAAGACATGGTCCGCTGTAAATAAATTATCAGTCATATGGAAATCCAAACTCACAGACAAGTTAAAGAGACAATTCTTCTAGGCTGTTGTCGTGTCAGTACTGCTGTACCGCTGCACCACCTGGACCATAACGAAGCGACTAGAGAATAAACTAGATGGGAGCTGCACAAGAATGCTGCGTGTGATCCTGAACAAAACGTGGAAACAACAACCCACGTGAAAACAGCTGTATGGCCACCTGCCACATATCACCCAAACCATCCGAGTAAGGCGGACACGATCCGCAGGACACTGCTGGAGACGCAAGGACGAATTCATAAGTAACGTCTTCCTGTGCACGCTAGCACATGGGCACGCCAGTGTGGGCCGACCAGCAATTACGTACATTGACCAGCTCTGTGCGGATACAGGATGCTGCATAGAGCACCTCCCGAGAATGATGAGTAATAGGAACGGATGGAGAGAGGTTGTCATGGATATCCGTGCTAACAGCGCGACATGATATATATATATATATATATATCAACCCTTCCGTACGAGCAGGAGGTGAAATGAAGTCAATTTCTTAAGCGGAGTTTAACAGGTATTAATTTAGAGTTTTCCTTCTCCTAGACTGATTACATAGCCACACTTAACGAGCCCAGTCTGCGTTACTATTTAACTCAAGCCGGAGGAAGTATAATTGGATTCATACCTTTCCCAATGGTATTAGCGCTATGTGAAATGTAAACAACAGGATTTAAACCCGGATTGAGGAGTTCATTTCCTACGACTCTAACCATTACACCATGCACCACCATAATCTCCATATTATATATATATATATAATATATATATATATATATATATATATATATATATATATATATATATGTTGATTAATTATATATATATATATATATATATATATATATATATATATATAATTAAGTGTAAAATAAACCTTAGAAATAACTACACACAAAATCTGAATATAAGTATACAATGAACACCATTCTTCAATTTCTAGGCATTAAATCACCATAGAAGGGTTGGCGTGCTGTTCAGAATAAACATTCAGTCACTTAGTCAAAAAGTTTCTTTTAAAGTAACAATAATATTTGAACCTGAAAAAATGCAAACATGTTTATATAATATAAAATAACTGTAAATGAATTTAAATTTCTCAACATATCAGACTCATTCGTTATTTATGTATTTAGTTGATTAATTAATTTGTCTTCGGAAGAATATCACGACAATTTGATGGCTACTGGTTTCCGGTGGAAGAGAACGAGAGAGAGAGAGAGAGAGAGAGAGAGAGAGAGAGAGAGAGAGAGAGAGAGAGAGAGAGAGAGAGAGGGGGGTAGAGAGAGATTTTTCGGTCAACCAGGTCGAAAATATTTAACGTATGTTTTAGGGCCCTCAAAATGGAGTTTCACACTGGGGTACTAGCTGAGTAAGACATGACCTGTATGGCATCGCAGCATAGATCGTGCATTATTAAGTTCATGCATTGCTAATAAATTAAAATAGACAGGCATTTGTCTTTGTTATTTTACTCTAACAATACGTGATTTCCCAACCGTTTGTTTTTTAAATGCTCGCCTTGACGAAACTTTGTGAGTTGCCTGTATCAATTAAAGCATTATAGGTTATTCCGGTAATTTAACAATTTGGCCATCACCCAATTTTTCGTCAAATTATTTTTTCACAATGTGACTTTTTCAACAAAATATAGTGCTATTCGCACAGATATCAAGTTTCAAATGAATGATTATCGAATAGTCAGAGGTCATTGTTTAGAAATGTATTAGTGCCTATAAATTATACAAAACAGATATTTACAAAAAATAAGTACTGCGCATAAGTATTTGAACAAACAGAAAAGCCTTTTCTGAAGTCAAAACATTTTTATTTCGTATTTACCAACCCCTCTGCATGAGCAGCATGTGACACAAAGTCACCTTATAAGTGGTGTTTAACAGGATTGAATTCATAGTTTTCTTTCTCTTAGACTGGTTGCCATCATCATCATGTCGCGCATGCAGCACGGGTATCCATGACAATCTTTCGCCAACCCTCCCTATCATTCATTACACCTGGAAGCTCCTCTGCGGAGCAGTCAGCATCTTCACATAACTGGTCAATGTAGGTCCTTGCTGGGCGCCCCATACTTGCATGTTCATGTGTTGGCTTCCACACGGTTGCCATACCAAGATAAAAAAACACGCTTTTTCCCACTATTTATTCATTGGTGCAGTGAGAATAGTTGGATATATACCTTTCGCATGTGTATTATCGCTATATGAAATGCAACTATCCTTGTCCAGTATTTGAATTCGTGACGCCGTATCCGTTATATCGAATAAACCGGGCGTCTCTCTACACCACTACGGGCGCCTCCTAAAATACACCATTATGATGACTATAATACATCATAACAGTTGACAATACCCGGTATACCGAGGCATAGTAGATCCACCGTATTATGAAAACATTTTTTCAGCGCGTATCAGCCTTGACAGCACTGTTTTTAAAATATTTTTTACATTACCTGTACTCTAACAGACTGTAAAGTCTAGAAAAATTATGAGTGACAATTAGCAGATTATTGAGATGCACAATACCCATTAGAAATCATTTCCATCCGAAGCCTTACACTAATATGTTGTCTAGCACAGAATAAGATAAGATGATCTAATAGACAGGTTGGCGACTGGGGAACAATGAAAGCGTAATGCTTACGAAAAAATGTTACTTATGAGACTCCCATCACAAAACGCATTTCAACAAGTTGTTTTCTTTAAGGCGATATATATAATATATATATATATATATATATGTGTGTGTGTGTGTGTGTGTGTGTGTGTGTGTGTGTGTGTGTGTGTCTATGAATGATTATATATGGATATGCGTATATATGGATATATATGTATTTATGTATTGTTTTGTTCTTTATATATATTAAACGTTCTATTCATTAATCTTCTTTTTCTAACATTAATATCCATATAAAATACGTCATATCTTTGCTAGCCTTTCGTTCTCCCCATATTTATATATATATATATATATATATATATATATATATATATATATATTTGCTTGAAGGCAATTACAATACGAATCGCATGAATTCGGTAATTATAGAAGATAATAATGACAATTTAATTTCGCAAAGAATTACCCGGTGTGTAGAATATCGTACAGACTTTTTCAACTTTATTAAGTCTCATCAGCGATATATACTAACGATTTCCCTCCGACTGAAGTCCCGGTTTCGATTTCTGTCGGAGGGAAATCGTTAGTATATATCGCAGATCAGGGTACAAGGATTTAAAACTGATACTGCATCGTTCAACTTCAAGAAAGGATCAAACTTAATACCACAAGGGATCTCCACTGTAAAACTCTTCTTACCCACAGTCTTAAAATGGTCACATGAATTGTGTCACAATAATTATATAAATATATATCTAATAATATATAGAATAATATATATATATGTGTGTGTGTGTGTGTGTGTGAGTGTGTGTGTGTATGATTGCGTGTGTGTGTGTGTGTGTGTGTGTGTGTGTGTGTGTGTGTGTGAAAATGTATGTGTATGAAAGCGTGGGTGTGTTAGTGTTTCTATATGTGCGTTCTTGCTAAACATCAATGCCCAAATACGTAAAGATATCTACTATAAACATATGCATTCCCCTATTCTAACCTTTCATTTTTTCCTCAGTATTGCATACTCCGATATTTGCGTGTTGACCAATTGTACATCCCTGGATCTATATTAAATTTGATATTTCGGGTTTATAATCCTCTGAACTCATGAACAACGTAATTGCAGCGTCTTGGAAAAATATCCTAGGTCTTGCAAAAGTTTCACCCTTGTCAACGGTCAAGAATGAAAAAATGATACCTGAAACTTGGAAATGGCAAAGGACTTATACGATGCAAACAGATACCTGTAGTGACATCTTAGATTCACCTGTGTAATTCCAAAAATAGAAGAATATGTCCCTATTGTCCTTGCTTCAGTGGTAACTTCTATGAGTTGGGTCATACTTACAAGCCAGAGAGCCGATTGCTCGTACAATTCATTATTGTGCTGCCGCACGAAGCCAAACATTAACGTTCGGAGGAAGTAAACGGATACATTTAGCTTCAGTAGTGGCAAACATTTCTCTGGCCATATACAATGATTTCACAAAATTTGGTTCCTATTTTCATGAATCCTACAATTTATTTACATGCTAAGATATCTTTTTAAAGGAATAAGTCATGTAGGGGAGTTAATAATAAAAGATGATTAATATTTATAAATTAGTAAAAACTGACATAAGAATTATATTTAAATAAAAACAAATAGTTATTGTTAAATTTACTTAATGAGACGGGAAGAACATATATATGTTAAAGACTATACAAGTACAAAGATGCGAAATCTAGAACACACACACACACACACACACACTCACACATACGTATACACATAATTACATACACACACACACACACAAATATATATATATATATATATATATATATATATATATATATATCTTATTATAATGGAGATTGTGTGTTTTTCTGTCTGTAACCGAAATTATATTACTACTCAAGTCACAATTCCCTTAATTATTTACGTCAAATTCTCCATGATTTCATTCTTTTAAACCTTCAGTTATTAATAAAAATTGTTTTACATTATTAATACTGTTGACCATATCTACGTACTAATAACATGCACTTGTATTTATATATACAACAAAATAGCGGTTTACAGTTTGAACGAGAAGGCTAATTTGCATATTGATATTTAAAATTTTATTTTAATAAATATGTGCTTGGTATTATTGATTTCTAATTGTTTGGTTTTATCTTAAGAAATATAAACAACAATCTCGTGGATAAATCTTAAAAGAAATTTATTTACAAGAAGAAATAACTGTAATATTATCCTTTACTTCCTATTCTAACTAAATTGTTAAATTAGGAAAATTTACCAATGAAAGAGGGGAGTAATGGAAAATGATGGAAGGGTTAGTTTCAAAGTTGTTCTATTTTTCGATTATACCCCCTCTGTTGCAGATCTTTTTATATGCATTCTTAGTCAGTTTCATTAGCCTTTCTAATTTAATATGATATTTTATTATATCAAAACTTAAATACTTGCACCCGGAGGGTGCATTTATTTGCTAGTATATATAATCTACCATCGATGAAGAGCACTCTTTATTTATGATTATACAAAATTATATTATTCATACATTACACACACACACACACACACACACTCCCACTCCCAGAAGCATACATGCACGCACACACACAAACACACATATATATGTAATGGGATATATATATATATATATATATATATATATATATATATATATATATATATATATATATATATATATTACGTACATACAGATGTGCGTATTAAAACAGTTAAAATCCCCTTCGAATTCTGTGTGTGGCGACAGCCGAGTGGTTAAGATGTCCGACTGATGCTGAATCTATCGGAGGTGTATCCCGGCTGTTGGTAGCGTACACAATGTCTAGCCACACTGAAGAGACTTGATAAGTCAAAACACGTGTCTGTGGATGACTATATATGCTTCACTCCCCCTGGGTTTGAGCAATTTGAAGGGGATTTCGCTGATGACCGACAACTAAAGCGTAAACGCAACACTCTCCTATAATAGGGATGAAGCACTCTATGGCGGCCTTTATGTACATACAAATGTGTGTATAAAAACAGTAAAGCCCCCTTCGCATTCTGTGGCTGATGATAGCCGAACGGTTAAGCTGTCCGACTGATGCTGAATCGATCGGAGTTCTAACCCCACTTGATAAGTTGAAACACGTGTCTGTGGATGACTACACACACACACACACACACACACACACACACACACACACATATATATATATATATATATCGGATTTAAGGACCAAATAAAATACGTAAATAGCGAAGACTCCATACCAACCATAAACAGAAACAGGAAAAGGAAAATGATCTGGTTCACACCACCATATGCACTTAACGTCAGGACAAATATAGGCAAGAAATTCTTAGAACTAGTAAAAAAACATTTCCCACCTAATCATAGATACCACAATTTTTTTAACAAAAACACACTCAAAATAAGCTATTCTTGTGGACAACCGATGAAGACAATATTTACAGTCAACATCAAGCCCATGGAAGACCCAACATGTACATGCAGAAGTAAAGAAGACTGTCCTTTACAACAAAGATGCAACACAGAATCCATTATATACCAGGCAACAATTAAGACAAACAATACAAACCAATCGGTAACCATCGAAAACTACATATGGATGGTGCAGGGTAGCTTTAAACAACGCTACTATAACCATTGAACATTCTTCAAACACGAAAATAAAAGGAACGTGACAGCGCTATCCAACAAAGCCTGGCAGTTTAAAAAACAGGAAAGACAATTTAAAATAGAATGGAAAATACTAGACCAATCGAAGCCATACATAAATGGGTAAAAAAAAATGCTCATTATGCACAACAGAAAAATTCCGTATTCTTCAAGGAATAAACTCCGAACACAATTTCCTAAATAACAAAACAGAATTTTTAGGGCATGCCCACACCGAAAAAAGATTTTAATATGGAATTGGACTAACCAAAACCTCAGACCACCATAATTAAGAATTCACATATAAATAAACCCACACAAACTAAAATAAAAATAAAATAAAAATAAACAAAATAAAAAATAAAAAATAAAAAATAAAGAAATAAAAACGGAAAATTTTTAAATCATCATAAAAACACGAGACCCAATGACGACAAATAGTGATGCCGGTGAATGACGAAAGCAAAATGCAAGAACGAATAACGGATCACGTAAACACGAGCCAAAAGTTTGAAAACTGTCCATTTTTCAAAAGTCAACGTCTCTGACGACGAATAACACCGAAAAAGTGATATTCAGAAACCAATGGTTAAACAGACTTTTCATTTGTATTAGTTAATATAATATATATATATATATATATATATATATATATATATATATATATATATATATATATATATATGTGTGTGTGTGTGTGTGTGTGTACACTAGCTAAATTACCCGGTCCATGACCGGACTAAAAAAAAAAATAGGAACACCATAGAGTGTTTTCAGACATATTTACATCCATGGGTAAATAGTTGAAATTTTCATGAAAGTCGGACCATTAATTGATTTTTCATAGAATTAAAAAAAAATTCTTGTCCTAACTTGTTTTAGGCTACGTTAAATTTTAGTTAATCTAACGGTGCAAATATAACAACTTTTTTTTTTCAGTAAAAATTTTCCGTAAGCTTAATTTATTTTTTACATCATCAGGAGTTTGTTTAATGTTTCTTCTTTCGAATGGAAAAAGGGGTAAACAAAAAAAATCTGTTAATGTTGAAACATATTTTTTAAAACTAAGTTTAATTGAAATTATACATTGCAATACTAACACAAACAACTGTCTCAATGATAGATTCAATAATTAATTTCAATGGTTAATTAAATGTATAGTATTTTTTGTTTTGTTTATTTCTTTAAGCAATACGTAATTAAAAACAACCTTAATCCTCTAAAACCGTAACCCGATTCGCAAAATGTTAATTCATAGACTGTAGTTAAACTGTCATTGGGTACCACCAAAAAAAATTCCCGTTTTAATTTTCCGACCTAAATCAGAAGTCAGCCCTCTTTATTTATACTGTAATTAGTAAACTATAAACATAAAAATGTTACGCCCCCAACATAAGGGAGGGGTAAAAATTAAGTGACCTGAAAAAATGAGAAAGTTTTGAAATAAAATAAGTAATTTATTATAAAGATCGTTCATTGATGAATAAACACTGAAAAATTAGTTAAAATCCGATAATTCCCTGATTTTTGGTAAATTATTTTCTGGAGCGGGGGGCTAAAGTCACTTTGGCAAAAAGGCATTTTAGACCCAATTTGGGTCGACCTATGTTATGCTAAATGTTAGTATAAAAAAACTTTCGACATGTATTTATTTAGATATTTCTTTATCATTCTTTTACTGTTTGACAAAAAAGAATTTCGTAAATAACTTACGAAATTCACACAATCACTATTTACTTATTTTAAAAAAAGTAAACATAAGTGAATAAGTGTTTGTGTGAATTTCGTAATTTTGAAGATAATATTAACCTTTATTCAAGTTTCATTGTGTTAAATACCCCCCCCCTTTTTAAGCGCTAATAATTTACGATTTTTTATTTGTTTGTTTACAACATTGAGAATAATATTCCAACTTTTTCGTACGTAAGACATTGTAAATTTAGTCTTTCATTGCTTGTTTGAGTTAGAAATAAAATGTAACATTGTAATTTATTTATTTATTTGAGCAACAAAAATAACAAAGATTAAAAATGGATATATTTTATTCTAAGAAATATGAAAGTATTCGTAAAAATATTGATAAACACGTGTTCATTTTTTTTTAATTTACATTTATAGAACCCTATACAAGTGACTGATTTTAATTGACATTTAAAATCTTATTTTTTTAAATGTAACCGTAACCTTGTGGAGAAAGATTTGATTTTACTTTAAAAATTAGTCTCAAAAACATACGAAAATATTTGGAAAGATTATAAAATAAATATTTTAAAGATTTGGACAACAAAAAAACAAATTTTATTTTACGTTAAAATTTAGTAATGACTGGAAGCTGATATTCTTCCTTTCTTACTTTCTTTCTTATTTTTCTTCGAGTAGCTGAAAGCTTCTGCAAACGCATTCAACAACGCGGAATAGCGGCAGCAGGGTAGGGCAGGTTGGGATAGGGTGGGGCGTACGTGCTGATTGTAAATGGAATATCAGCAGCAGCTATATGATTTATTTCTAAAAATCGTTTGATTTTTGTTTGATTAATTAATTATATCGCTTATTCAGTAAAAATCAATAACCAAATTTGGAGTGTTTCTTAGTTAGAACGATATCAATGTGTATGCAAGATTTTGAATCTGAGTGACCTCCCGTTTTGAATTTATATGTCAACACGTACATACCAAAATCTTACCTTTATATATTAGATTAAATATACTATATTGTATATGATATATAATATTAAATATACTATATTGTATATGATATATATTTGATTATATATATATATATATATATATATATATATATATATATATTTATGTATATATTTTATCATATATTTCAATTGGAAATATATTTTGCAAACTTTCCTAAATTATCTTTCAGTTTTAAAATAAATGGATTTTAAATAAACCCAATATCAAGTTAATTATTCTGTTATATATTTTCTTTTGCACTTTTGGAAAATAATGTACTGGAAAATTCAAAAATAAGAAAGAAAATAGGAAGTATCCTAATTAAGAATGAATTGAAAATATACCGAATTAACAATATTGTTGGTAGGTTGGTTGGATTGTACGGCACGTCAACCCGTGTTGGGTTATTTTATGCTGTAGATCTTTAGTAAATTCATTCTTGATGGGTATATTTTTTAAACTCCATTTTTGTAAAACACATTTTTTAAAACTCTTTTTTTCTAAATCTATTTAGCCCATAGGTGGGACCCTAGCAGGTACTAAATATAGATAATATATAACATAATATAATAATATATAATTTTAAATATACTATATTGTATAGAATATATAATATTAAATATACTATATTGTGTATAATATATAATATTAAATATACTATATACTAAAAAATAGGAACACCATAGAGTGTTTTCAGACATATTTACATCCAAGTGTAAATAGTTATTTTCATGAAAGTCGGACCATTAATTGATTTTTCATAGAATTAAAACAAAATTCTTATCGTAACTAGTTTTTGGCTACGTTAAATTTTAGTTGATTTAACGGTACAAATATAAAACCTTTTTTTTTTCAGTCATAATTTTCATTATTTCCGTGAGCTTAATTTTTTTAAAAATCATCTGGATTTTGTTTAATGTTTCTTCTTTCGAATGGAAAAAGTTTTTTCAAGATAAAATTAATTTTCTTGAAAGTTTCATTGTGTTGAATATAGGGGAGGGGAAAATGTTAATTCATAGACTGTAGTTAAACTGTTATTGGGTACCACCAAAAAAACTTTTGAATCTGAGTGACCTCCTGTTTTGGAGTTATACGTCGACACGTACATACCAAAACCTCTCCTTTATATATATAGCGACACAGTTTTCTCATACATGTTTTTCAATCGTGTTTGTGGTGTAATAGTTTGGGAAGTAACACGGGAAAACGAGTTTAAATCCTGCAATAGGCTTTGAATTTCACATAACTCTAACACGTTTGGGAAAGGTATAAAAACACATATTTTCCTATTTTATTATTCTACTTGAGTAAAAAGAAAACAGCGTAATTTATTTCTATTAAAAGACTGAGTGTTGTACGACGAAGAACGGATGGCATTGTAAAAAAACACAGTCTGTTTTTTACTCGTGAAAACATATATATATATATATATATATGTGTGTGTGTGTGTGTGTGTGTGTGTGGTGTGTGTGTGTGTGTGTGTGATAGTCTCTCTTGCTCCTGAGTAATAGAAATGAAGACCCATCCAAAACTCACCAGATCTACAATCTATAAACTTCACCATGAGATTCAATGTAATGTCATTCCTTGGACACCAGATTTGTAATTAGCTTCTTTTTTTTTTAAAGTGAGTGATATTATCCATCTACAGTGAGCCTGTTCATAGCCCCGCCCAGAGTGCTAGGTATAAATAGTATTTAATCTATTATATTGAATCAAAAATATGAGCGAACGTTTTGATTGATTTATTTTAATAATGAAAAGGTTATTTTTCTCTTCAAACATTTTTGATCAGAAGTATCTTCGAAGTTCTGCCAAAGGTTTTAAAAGCAAAAAAGAAAAAAAAATCAGAAATAGTTGACAGCATTTTCCACTCTAAGAAACAATGAGTTTTGTTGAAAACAATAGAAGATTTATTTGACGCCTTATTCACCTGAAAAGTCTACAAAAGGATGATGATAAAATCAATAAAAATGATGAAGTTAAACTAAAAACCCGAACGGTAAAAGAGTAGCTCCAAAAACACAACCATGGTTTATAAATGTTTAAAACTGGCATTAAGGTAATACAATATAGTGGTACCTTGATTTAGGAATAACATAGCTCTAAAGAAGTTGACATGCCGGTAAAATCTATCACTCAGCCAACCACTTTCTACTTCGTCATAGAGAGCATGATTTTTTCTTCCCTCCAACATATTTCAAAGTCCCTTTAACTTTTTATTCACATAGATTTTTTAAAGGGTTAATTTTCAAAAGTCAACCTAAATTCCTTGCATATATTTCACTTTCTCGTATATCAAATCATTTTTCCCTATTGAAATAAACTGAAATAAAACACAGAATATATATATATATATATATATATATATATATATATATATATATATATATATATATATAAGTAAGAATTAATGGAAAACCTAGAAAAAAATGAAAATAATCTTTTAAAAAAAATTTATCTCGAGGGGAAAAATAAACTTTTTAAGATAAATCTTTAATGTAATTTAAAAAAAAAATATTCGACTCTTTTGAAGCATTAAATTAATATATATATATACATATATATAGATAGATAGATATTGGGAAGATAATGGGAAATTCAAAACTTAAAAAAGCAAAACAAATAGAATACACACACACGCACACACACACACACACACACACACACACACACACACACACACACACACATATATATATATATATATATATATATTATATATAAAACACCTCCGCAAGAGCAGGCTGTGAAATTATGTCAATTTCTTAAGCCGAGTTTCAAAGCAGTTTTTTTTACTCATGATTGGAGAGACACTTTGGTTTGAATTCAGAGTTGTTCTTCTCCTAGACTGATTGCCATACCAAGTTTAAAGAGCCTAATCTCTCCTACTATCTTCCAATAGCTGGTGAGAGATTAGATAGATGCATACCTTTATTAAGTGTATTATCACTAAGTGAAAATTTGGTGTCAATTTTCTATGATGGGGATCAGTACACTATGTGTTTCTTTATTATTATAAGAATAACAAAAACGATGAGGACAATAGTCCGAATAATCCAAATAATACTAATTATCAAGCCTCATCTAAAAAGTTCAGAGAAATAGTGTAGATAGCAATAAAGATGAGGACAATAGTCTGAATAATCCAAATAGTACTAATTATCAAGCCTCATCTAAAAAGTTCAGAGAAATACAATAAAGATGAGGACAATAGTCTGAATAATACAAATAATAATAATTATCAAGCCTCATCTAAAAATTCAGAGAAATAGTGTAGATAAAAATAAAGATGAGGGCAATAGACCGAATAATCCAAATGATACTAATTATCAAGTCTCATCTAAAAAGTTCAGAGAAATAGTGTAGATAACAATAAAGATGAGGACAATAGTCCGAATAACCCAAATAATACTACTTATAAAGTCTCATCTCAAAAATTCAGAGAAATAGTATTTCAGGTTGGTTGGAACTGTCTGAGGGTCAATGACTAGTTTATTAATATACATTAAGTAATTTCTTCTAATTCCTCGATACTCATAAAGTTAATGAAAATTATTACTGATGCACATTAAGTTAGATAAAACTAGAAAAAAAAAAAAGAAACAAACACTATGAGAGAGTTTAAACCTGTGATCTTTTAAATCTGTTAAAAGGTTTTTTTCCGCTGCCTTGAAATCCGAGGCATGCGCAAATGAATTATGAATTGGAACTTTCCTGGTTTTCTTGTATTTTGTGTTTCTTCAATTACATCTAAATGAATTTACCGACGTGAGAAATGAATTTTACAATTAATTCTCCTTTTGAAGTGAAATCTGATCAGAAACCGTTTCACCTCAGAACACAAAACGAGAAAAGAAATTAATTATTTTTCTCTGTTGTAATTCATGAATGCTGTGTAAAAACAACATAAGTTAGGCCATTATAACAGACGGCATCATCGCATGTGTATTAATGTGGAATCTATTCTGGCTAGGATTAACCCAGGAAAATTGTTTCATTATATATATATATATATATAATTTTTACTTGAAGGCACTTACAACGCATGTATCGCATAAAATTCGATACTTTTTCTTATAGAAAATGAACTTGACAAGTGTAATCCCAGCAAAGGATGGCTCGATGTGTAGAATACCGTACAGACTGTTTCGAATTTATTAAGTCTCATCAGCGGTATATACTAACGATTTCCCTCCGACAGAAATCGAAACCGGGACTTCAGCAGACACAGTGAAACACTAGTGAGACACTTTTATCGCCTCGGCCACAGTACACAGCTGACCATCCTAGCGAAATTAAGCTTGTCAAGCGATACTACACGCCTATACCATAATAGGTAAGGGGGCGTTATTGAGAGAATAATAACAACAAACAGACCGAATGCCCTTCGGCGAAGTGAATAAGATTTTTGGATGTTTGTTTATTTAGAAACGTTGCTGAATAAAGTATATATTAAATTTTTACTTGAAGGCACTTACAATATATATATATGTATATATATATACTGTAGTGTGAGATGGTCACTATTACAGCTTTTGCTGGAATGGTGTACCAAAGGCAGTATTATATATATATATATATATATATATATATATATATATATTATATATATATGAAAAGGTGGAATGAAAACATCACAAAATGCTGTTAAAGAAAAAAACAATTTATAATATAATCATAGCTGATATTGATCAATATTTCGATTTTACAAAAATCTGTTTTCTCTTTAACAACATTATGTGATGTTTTCATTCCACCTTTTCGTACTCATACTGTCGGATTCATTTCCTTTCTTTTAACATATATATATATATATATATATATATATATATATATATATATATATATATATGCTGTGTATTCTGGCAGCAAGTTATCGTCCAGGCAAGTGTTTTTAAAAACGACGGAATATTTATTTTTCAATATCTTTATCTGAAGTTTTTTCTAGTCGCCTAGTTACTTTTCGTAGTTCGGGATCCAGTTGGTATAGTATTGTATATATTGTATTCACTATAGGATAGAATCCCCTGATGCCACCGAAAAAACGGTTGAAAGCGCTAGGGTAAAAATATGGGACAATTCATATACCAGCTGGATCTCAAACTACGAAAAATAACTAGACAACTAGAAAAACTTCAGATAAAGATCATGAAAAAGAAATATGTGGCTACTACAACCACCAAATTCAACCATTATACCTTATTTTCTTTTCACATAGCTGTTGTAGCTGATATTTTGATGGTTATAGTAGCCACATTTCAGCCATTATATACACTAGCAAGAATATGCTCTCTCCGAGCGTAAGTATTTAACTTTTAATGTAAAGAAATATATCAAATTAAAAAAGACTAAGGAAATCAAATAAGAACACATGTAAAAAGATTACCCTTATTTTAATTATTTTTTTTATTTATAGAACAATACATTGGAAATAAAACAATAATATTAAAGATCAATTAAAACAAGTAATTATGTATTAAATTCGATTTTGTTAAAACCAGTATGGAAATTAACCGCAGCATATATTATATAAACCTTTATTTCTTATTGATGTATGAGACACAGTGCAGGATTTTCAAACACACTAATAACGTGGGCATTTTTTAGGCAAATCTAGCTCAGATTTTCACAGAGACCTTATTAATGACTACGGTTGATTCTATGTATTAATGATTTAGACTAAAAATTAAATACTCATTGATAAGTTTACGCATTTCCTCAGGTTATTATGACGTAAGCTGTGACGCAGTTTTGCATACTGACTGACAGACACACATCTTCATACTGAGTTCGTCCTTACTTCTCCATTAGTGCCCAACATGTCTTGTTCGACTTACTTGGATGGTTTGGGTGACGGCCAGGACAGCTGCATATTTATGGGTTACTGTTTTGAAGATTTGCTCAAGACAGCAGGAAGCATCCTTGTTTAGAGGCCATCTATGACTTTTCTCTACGCGTGGTGCAATAGTACAGTAGCCATGACACAGGTCTATCTGTGTCATTGCGACTGTATAGTTGGAAGAAGTCTCGTTTTATCTAATCAGGTAAATCACACACACACACACACCTATATATATATATATATATATATATATATATATATATATATATATATATATAAAAAATATATTATATGTATATATAATCAAACATATCATATATGAGGTAAAATAAGGAATGGAAGAACAAAACTCAGACAAAAATGTGTAGTACATTTCGCACTTTTGTCTGAGTTTTGTTCCTTTCAATCCTTATTTTACCTCATTCTGTCGGATTCATTCCAACCCCCTTTCCCACAAATATATATATATATATATATATATATATATATATATATAATAGATAGATAGATAGATAGATAGATAGATAGATAAAGAGATAAAGAGAGAGAGAGAGAGAGAGAGAGAGAGAGAGAGAGAGAGAATGCTTGTGTGTAATGGTTATTGTTGTGGAAAATGGCTACAGCGAACCTAGTTCAAATCCTGCAAGAGTTTTTTTTTTTTTTTTTTTACATAGCGCTAATGCATTGGGAATGTTTTTGAATGACAAAACTCCGAATATAAAACAGTGTGGACAAATGGTGAATGCTCGATACAATTTGATTTTAGGAAACAATTCTGGTCCAACCCCTCGTTCAACAAAGCAGTAAAAGCAGAAAATAAATCAGCATTGACAAATTGAGGATATTCACTTAGATTTGATTTCCCGGTAAATAATTTTAGCAGAAGATTTCCGATGAGAAATTTAATCTAGTCCAAAGCATCCGCTCAACAAAACTGCTGTAGGGCTAAAAAATAAGAATATCCCTGAGAAGATTGCCATGTTTGCTGTGGGCCTCGTTGGGTGTTGTGTGACTGTCTTAGAAAGCAATTGTTTATTTACTACTTGCCTCTGTTCTTTGAACGATGTCTCTAACATCTTTCAGTAAACGGTAAAGGTACGTGGGGCTATGGCCTACACTCATAAGCCAGTTTATACTCCTTACACATACTGCTTGTTTATGGGACACTATGTGTCTTGTCTAGCTATTGGAATACGTTGTATACCCTTTCTTTTAATAACACTTGTGCGAATATTGTATATATTATATGTTAATTGTTATTGTCTGAGTAAATGAGTTTATCTTATCTTTCCTTCCCTTCCCTTCAGTGTTAATAAATCACGGATATACACATGATAAATAAATGTAATAACATAAATTTAATAAACATCTTGTTAAGACTAAAAAGCTATACAAACTATTAAATATAAACACTGTAAACAACACACACGCACACACACACACACACACACACACACACACACACACACATATATATATATATATATATATATATATATATATGTATGTGTGTGTGTGTGTGGTGTGTGTAGGCCAAAACATAATAATAGCGCTGTAGGGAGACAATAAATAATTGTCTCCCTTGGATTTTAGGGGCGTTTCTTTTGCACGCTCCATGGTCCCGTGAGATCCCACAACATGTATCTTCCTCTTTCGACTTTGAATGGTAAAGAACTGGTCTTAGCATCTCTTATTTTTGAATTATTACGACGTACCTTTTTATCTATGTTAATCGAAGAGAGTTGGTCACACCAGCCGGCGAATGAAGTTGGTGCTAGTATCATCATTGAAATGGAAAAATTACATAACTATCAATGTGCACAGACCTCAAGTAAGACTTTTTAACCGTTGTTGTATCCATTTTCATAGACTACTTGTCCATCGAACAGTATGTGCACATTATATCTGTTAGAACATCATTGGGTATTGTGGTTAATACTTATTATGTATGTATTGTATTTTCTTATATGTGTAAATAAACTTATCTTCCCTTTCGTCTATTCAGTGTTAATGTACGGTTGGCTAAGTTGGGATGTTAGCACAAATTCCCTTGACTCTCCCACCATTTCTCCCTATCAATCATCGCTCTTAAACCCGGCATCTAATGCCGGCATAGAGCTCATGTAAGTACATCTTTGTCTGCCAACTATGGTGTTTTTATGTGTTGGAGTTCACAAGAGAACGTCGCATATGAGTCATTGAATCTTGATCAGGGCCAAACATTTTATGTACGTCTTAATTGAATGGTTCTTTATGGTTCTTTTTCCAAGATTATTTAAACAGCAAAGGATATCAAGGGAAATATTATCAAAATATGCAAATAGATATGCAAATAGGAATATTGGACCTTGGTGAAGTGGATTCTACTTCATAATCTCTCTAGCAACAACTAACCAGATACAGGGATAAAAATCGTTGGTGAACCTCGGATCTCCACCTGTATATATGTATTTACCCAAGATCTGAACACGTGATGGGTGTGAAATGAGGTCAGTTCTTTTAAATATTTTAACAGGTTTAAATTCCGAGTTTTCCATTTCTATATTGGTCACCATACCAAGGTTAAACAGCGAAGTTGACATTTTTGTGATATAAGGTGTGTGCCAGATGTCCGCTTCTACTTATTGACTCGCCGACAAACATGTAACCAACTTCTTGTCCAATCACTGGCAGCGCTCTGTTGCTGATATTATTATTTATACTGGCCTTTTCTGGTCATAACTAAGCATTGCTACTTGGATCTTCTTGGACGACGGACCATAGGATTCTATATCACAGGGCTTATTCACTTACCAAAGGATTCTATAACTCGGGACTTACTTACTTATTTACAACTGGCCAAGGATGGCGGCCAGATACTTAACAGTTACCATACCAAGGTTAAACAGCACAGCATGTCCTACTATTTTCCCATATCCGGATAGATAATAATTGGATTCATACTTTTGTCAAATATATTAGCGTTGTGTGAAATGCAAACAGTCTCGACCAGGATTTGAACTCGGTTCGCCGTGTCCATTTCCTACGACGATAATCATTGCACCAAGAAGACCTGCCTTTATATTAGTTGAAGAACTATTTTCATTGAGAGACCAAATGCTTAAAAGATGTTTATCAACCATCAGTAAAATTTTAATGTGTCTTTGATGTGGTAAATAACGAAACTACATAAATACCCAGAAAATATATTATAATAATAAAAATATCCTTCCAGAAAATATATTATAATAATAAAAATATCCTTCCAGAAAATATATTATAATAATAAAAATATCCTTCCAGAAAATATATTATAATAATAAAAATATCATTCCAAAATAATAAAAATATCCTTCCAAAATAGGCATTCCACTTACGGTCTTACGCTGTGTAAGTATATATAGCAATTTAAATATGCAAATGGTACGCAACCTGAGATTGATCTGAATATTTTAAAGACTGTGCATACCTGCAATAACGGGTCAAACATTTACATTATTCTTGGAGGGGAATTTGAAGATTATTGGATTTCCTGAGAACTGCAAACATTTGAAAAGAGGTTCCAATTAGTGCTACCTGCTTCAGGATTTAGGTTAGGTGACAGCATTTCTTTTTATCTCAGCAGGAGGAGAGTGCTGAATATTGATAGGAATAGAAGCTCTTGCCCTCAGATATATTTTGTCATTCACCTGATTAAACTTGAGGTAACGAGAAAAAATAAGTTTGGATTTTTATCGTTTTATTAATTCTAATTATTTTCGTTCCTTCAATGTGATATTGATCAGTTTTCCTAGTTTTTACAGTATGCCAGTTTTACTTTTAAATTTCTAACACACACACACACACACACACACACACACACACACACACATATATATATATATATATATATATATATATATACTTTTTAAATATAAATACTTACTTTCATGCAATATTATATTTTCAACTATAAAATACAATAACAAAAAGATAGGGGTGAAAATCATGACTCTGCGTTTCACGTTGACGATCTTCAGATGACCCAGTGCTAATAGTGCCTTTTGATGTTTTTATGTTATTCTATTTTATAGTTCGATATATTTCTCTGCTTTGCATAGAAGTATGAAAGTATCTTAATGAGTATAAGGTTTTCAGCGTTACATTCTAATTACACACACACACACACACACACACACACACACACACACACACACACACACACATATTATATATATATATATAATATATATATATATATATATATATATATATATAATGGACTCTCCCGTCGATTTTCGACGTATGAGGGTTAATACACACTATGAACTCCCACAGAGTGATTTGTTTATAGTGGTGAAGGCTTGTGTTGGACCATCCACACTTTTTGGCACAGTCGATAGGAAAGAATTGGTGCTTCAAGGGTTGCCACAAACCCAATCAACGACCGAACTCAGGAATTTTGAATTCAGAGTTATCCCTCTCCTAAACTGGTTACCTACCCAAGGTTGAAGGGCCCAGTCTGCCCTACTATTTAACCGTTAGCTGGAGGGAGAATATATGGATTCATACCTTTCCCAAGGGTATTAGCGCTATGTGAAATGCCGATAGCTTCGTTTAGGAATTGAACCTGAATCGACGAGTCCATTTTCCACGACTCTCTCTCTCTATATATATAATTGTATTTTTAAGTACATGAATATAGTAGTAATGTAATTGTCATAGAGGGGTGAGTAATAATTCATTCGTGAGCACAGGAGTCCCCCGTCGCGTAGTTGCTAACATGCTAGACTATGACATCATAGTCAGCGATTTTGAACTTCAGTGATGCTATTACGTTCCCTTTCGGACTAATAGCATAATTAAAGGCATGAACCTGTTCATCCTCTGAGCTATGGGTTAAATAATAGCCTTACTATTATTCTACAAGGATTGGAATTAGATAACCATGAAATGTTGATATGCCTTTAAGAAAAGAAACAAAACATTAATTCCTTGTATGTGTATCCAGATGTACTGGCCATTACTGAGCACTTTTTTATTCATGAAAACAACTTTTTTTTAGACAGGTTTCTTTATTCCTATATATCTATTATTATACTAAAGCTGAGATAATCACCTTTCATTTCCTAAAGGATTTTTTCCTGTTAAGTTTAATGATTAAAATTAAATACTAAGATATTCCTTATTTGTGGGATTACTTTATGTTTGAAAAAATAATTAATTAATAATAATTAAGTTTGCAAAGCGAATTAGATTAAAAAACAAAGTAAATACGAGCAGAGAAAAAAATCCAAAAACTCTATAAAGGATTATGAGAAAAATTGAAGATAACAATAAAACAAATTGACAATTTTTACAATGACAAGTGAAAGAGAAGCAGAAGGGTTGCTATTGGCTAAAAAGAGGGTAGTAAAAATAAATTTTCAATGACTGCTGATTTTGGGTGGTAGGCGCAGGGAGTGGCTTATTCTCGCTTATTCCTCTCAATAGATACAATAAGAGTTTAATAGAGAGAAGAATGGAAATTGATAGATTAGAAGATAAGATAGAGATGGGTTGCTTTGTGAGTTAATTGCAAATTACTGCTAATTAAAACGATTAAAATTAATTATTTTTTCAAACATAAAGTAATCCCACAAATAAGGAATATCTTAGTATTTAATTTTAGTCATTAAACTTAACAGTAATAAAGCCTTTAGGAAATGAAAGGCGATTACCTCAGCTTTAGTGTACTAATAGATAGATAACTTTCAAAGAAAGAAAGACTTACCAAACCGTCATTTGACTATAATAAATTTATTTGGACCAGAGACTTCAGATGTGGGTGTGGGTGTATGTGAGTGCATTTAAGAGTGTGCGCGCGTGTGTTTGTGCCCCCCCCCGCGCGTGGGTATGATGTTTAATATATAGCATGACTCTCATCATCTGATTCTTTTGAAATCCTCTGTTAAATAATAGTGACAGGAACAATTTCAAAGATGAGACAACAGGTAACAAAATATAAAATTAAAAGAATTTTGGCACACAAACTCTGTGCAATTTATCATGGGATTTTTCTTTCGCTCTCTTTTCGTGTTTTCTGCGTTCGTATTTTTGTACCGGCATGACCTTCTCACGTGCATAGTACTATTTGTAAAATCTAACTGTAACCTAAATATCCTGTGCATTCCTTCTGTGAGGGGGCGCTGATATAGAATATATATGTCCCTATGTTTTCTACTCTATCAAAACCCTATCTTCACTCCTCATTAGAATAATATATCACATTTATAAATATCTGGGAAGAGGGAATGTGATGTAGTATTGCAGGAGCTCTAAAAGTATATGGACAAACAAGAAAATATTTTATTTAGTTTAGATTTTTCCTTCACCTAGGCCAGTTTCCATACTAAGGTTAAATAGCCATGTATGACCTACTACTTATTCATAGTGTAACGTAATGGACGACTTGGAGTAAATCTAAATTGAATAAAAACAAAAGGAATCTAAAAAAAATGTTTTTAGGAAACAGATAGTCATGAGTTACCTTTTGAAATCTGATCACTGATTCTGTCAGGTCAGAGCTCATGCCTTTGGTCAGCTCATCACGGATGAATGAATACTAGTAATTATGACAACATTACTAGATAAAATAGCAAGATTTTAATTTTCTTTGCGAAGGAAGAACTTTACAGTTTATTCGAAAAATTCCTCCTCTGGACACTAGAAACGGAATAATTCGGGCTTTGAAGTCGGGATAATATAGACGAAGCAAATGAAAAGAACTCATGTCTAAGTCGAGGGATGTTAGAATAAAGTAGCTATATGAATAGACAAAAATAGTCAACCTTTCTCTTACCGGACAATCCACACTACAGTGTTCGTGTGTTGTTTCCGTATTCTTCTTTGTGCTCTCTGGCTCATGACTGAGTAACCACATGATACAAATTGTCCAGGTAGCTGACTATGCAAAAATAGCTGTAGGGAAAATAGGTAGCATCCTCCTAAAAATCCCAAGGCTTCGAGTTCGATACCGTTTCTTGCCAACTCAGCACACGAGTACCATAGCTTGGATCAGTGTGCTAAAGTGGGGAGCTGATGGTAGGTTTGGTGTTCCACCTCAGGCGCAAACAATTTCAGGTCTATCGCTATTGAAAAGGGGATGGACTCCCTTGCTGTCAGGATATAGCGACAATAGTCCACTCCACCGACTCTACATTACTATACTATCACATAGTATACAGTTTATCATAGAATAAGAAAACATACAAGATTTTTAATAACAAGTATGAAAGATAGAAACATTAAACCGTTTGTAATTTACCGCCAATTAACGAAAGTGCATGGGTGTCAAAAACATCCGCAAGTAGTGTTGGGATTTTGAAAAGACGACGAGATGCAACGCTTCCACGGAGACATTGAGGCGTATGATATGTGAATCCATAAGATTCCATAGTGACTACAAAAATGCATCAACCGAAATGGCGATTAAGTAGAAAAATATATACATTTACAAATTTTTAAATGATGCAAACATTCTTGACAATAAACACTGAACATTCCTGTGATTTCTAAATATTTTGGAAACCTTACCTTTGAGATTACCATCCTACAAAAAAGGTTTAGCATTAAATAGCCCATAAGGTTTTGTATGGCATTAATTAGATAACCAACTAACCACCGTTAAAACAGGTACAATAAAGTATTTGTATTATCTAGTACACAGGTTAAAATAGAAGAAAAATGCAAGATAAGATTTTGGTTCAATGATCTGTATTAGGGCATAACAACCATTTTCAAGTTATTTAATGACGAATCAGCATTTTTGATAAATAAAGACCCCGGATGTTTACAGTACCTACTTTTAAATAAATGTTCACCCAATTAAAAATAACATTTTGAATAACAACAATGAAAGACAGAAACATCATTATTTTTATCAAAATGTTTCGAAATATAATTTCGACCTGGTCTTAAAAATAAGTATTGATAAGGTTCAATGATGTTTAATACCATGAAATTGCATATACTACATTCATATTTGTCACAATGCCAGATAATTAATTTATGTATGTAGCTGTTTGTTTTTTTTTTTTTTTTTCTTATATATGAATCTTATTAATACATCGGCTTGTCAATAATGTTTTTCTCTGTAATCTGTATGCATCAAACCACTAGGTACAATTTTCTAACCGCTGTTTCCTCTTAATTTTGACATTACGTGATTTAATTATCGTCGACGCTTGTGTCGACATCTTGTGTATTTCCCTACTTTATATTCGTTTTTTTTCTCTTCTTTTTCTTTATTTTTGTAATTTTTTTGTGTATTTTTACGTTCCTTGCAATTCAGGAAGAAAGTAATTAATGTTTGATTTTGAAAATCCCATCATTAAAAAAATAAACAAACCAACAAAAGCAAAAAAGAATACGCTTTTAAGAAAATAAATCTGCATCGTCCTTTCTTTCATTATTTCTTTCTTTCTTTCTCTCTTTCTTTCACTCAGTTTTCTTTTCTTTTCTTTTTTTCTCTCTTCCCCTTTCAGTTAGAATAATTGTCTGGATATTGATTATCAACGCTCTGGGTGTAATTTTACGGTGTAATAATTACGGACAAAAGTTATATTCAATACTTTTTCTAGAGGCTTTTTGGGACTCTCGATTCGCTTTACTAGTTTAATAATTATTTATAATTGCTTTTTCCTTCGTTTTTGTTTGTCTTCATTTGGCATTCTTTCACTGTCAGATAGTTGGCTTAATTAGACTGTCGTCAGATTCCTATGAAGCTCCCTGCTTATTAAACTGTTTCATTAATTCGAACCAAATAGTCACGTCTAATTTTATTAGAAATAGGTCAGAGCCATTATTGGTTATCGTAACTGAGAAAATGTACTATTATTCTTCACACAGTTCTCGTTAAAGGTGAAAAAGAACTATTTCTAATTAAAACTCATTTAGAGACATAGATTATCAATATACAAGGAACATATGTTTAGAAATTAATATCATGTTGATATAGCGTAGTCACCGATAGTTGCTCCCTAGGTGATGGATAATCGCCGAATGCGGAGGGAAAAGCACATAAAAACCAATTTGCCGTAACGTTGGGTCTACGTTGCTTTAGTATCTCCGTTTAATTCCTGAGGCCGTAGAAACAGCAGGCATTGGATAACGAGTAATATCAGAAGATTAGCTTCTACGTTCTTCTAGGAACAAGAATGTTCTCGTATATTTGATCAGTTATTTATTCTCAGTTCACCCGAACATTTTTTCTCCTCGAACCCCAGCCACAAAGAGAGAAAAATTGAATGAATCACGAAATCAATTGAACACACACACGCGCGCGCGCGCACACACACACACACTCACACACACACACACACACACACACACACACAACACACATATATATATATATATATATATATATATATATATATATATATATATATATATATGGAAATACGGTGAGGAAATTAATCCGACAATATGAGAAGAAAATATTTTAAAAATATAACAAACACAGGATGTTAGGATCAGGGGAAACAATTTTATGTGTCAATACTTAAGAATATCGACACATGAAATTGTTTCCCCTGATCATAAGATCCTGTGTTTGTTATATTTTTAAAATATTTTCTTCTCATATATATATATATATATATATAATATATATATATATATATATATAGTAATTTAAAAATTGAAAATTCAAACTAAGATTAATGGGTATTCCTACTTACCCCTTTGAGATCCTGTTTAGAAATTATTCGAATAAATGATGTATCTAATTTTCTCTTTTGAGTTTCCAGTTTTAGGTGTAATTTAGGTTATATTCAATTAGAGATGAAAAAATCAATTGATTGGAAACTGAAATAAATTATTATTAATTATTCAATAGAGAAGAATTTAGGTTCTATATCTGTCTTTTCAAAGTGGGTACCGCGTTTGTTCACAGTCGATCAAAGACAACAACGCGTCGACGATTCAGAGAGTTGTTTGCAACTGTTTCAACGCAACAAAAAGTGGATTCTGCGTAAACATGGTACAAAGGATGAAGCATGGATCCCCCACCTCACTTCGCAGTCAAATCGGTAGTCAGGAAAGTGGACAGCATCAGGTGAAAGCCGTCCAAAGCGACCAAAGAGACAAACATCATCAGACAAGGTTTTTGCTTTCTTATATTGGGATGCGCAACGTATTTTGTTCACCGATTACCTTGAGAAAGGAGGAACCATCCCTACCGAATATTATATAATATTATTGATGCGTTTGAAGGAGGAAATCGCAAAAAGTGGCCACAAATGAAGAAAAAAGTGCTCTTTCACCAAGACAATGCACCGTGTCACAAGTCGATCGCAACGATGGCAAAACTACATGAATCGCACTTCGAACTGCTTACGCACCCACCCTATTCTCCCGATCTGACCCCCAGTGACTACTGGCTGTTGGCAGACCACCAAAGAATGCTCCAGGGAAAGAGATTTGTCCCTAATGAAAAAGTAATATCGGACACTGATGCGTATTTTGAGGCCAAAGATATATCGTTCAAGAAAAAAAAGCATCGAATTGTTAGTGAAGCGTTGGAATCAGTGTATCACCCTAGAAGGAGACTATGTTGCTGAATAAAGTCGAATTTTGCCTAAAAGTTGTTGTTTTATTGTTTAGGCCCGCGACTTATAAAGTGATGTGTTACAATATTTGGATGCATACCTTTCCATAGAGTATTAATGTTATGTGAATTGCAAACAACCTCGTTCAGGATTTGAATTCGAGAACTCGACTCCACGTCCTACAACGATAACCGGTACACAAGGAGCACAATACTACAAATTTAATCTGAATATAATGATACTTGATACAATTACTAATAGGTGAAAAGGCGCCTTTAAAAATGTTAGAGTAATAATTCATATTCACGAATAGACGTATAGTTACCAATATTAATAATGTGTTAACGCAAAACTGTTCAACAATTTCCTTTTAATAATTTTTCTAGTACGTATCAATTTATTTTCTTTCAAATGTGACTATTCGACGCTTTATTTGAGATATCTTTACAAAGAAGAAGAAGAAGAAGAAGAAGAAGAAGAAGAAGAAGAAGAAGAAGACAAATAGTAAAAGAGAGAAATAAAGAGATATCGATTTCTATTCTATCGCACTTTCTTCATCGTCTTTGTTTATTTTAGTAGCGTTCACTGCCCACTGAGCCTTCACATTTACCCTACCTCAAACAATCTGTATCATCACCTCACCCTGAAACCCCAGAACACATACACTGGCGTTTCTTGCGTATGAAGAGTTTGTCGACCTATACTTCCCCACTCCACCACACTGTATCCTGCCAGAAGTTGATACACACCCAACCTACCAAACCCAACTATGACTCTCCTCTTATAACAGGATTGCTGTTCGGTTCGGATGTTTACGCAAGGAAATTAACTTGCTCATTCGGATTGATTGAATCTATGAATTCCGTCAAATGCACATGTGTCAGCAGACTGTCCCTTCAAACTTACTAGAGCCACTGTTTTAGAATATTGAGGAAGGAGTGCAAAGATACGATTGCCATATACGGGCATGTGATCTTCAAAACGGGAGATAAAAAAAAAATGAGACATATAAACGTTTTATTAAAATAATTTTAAGACGACTGAGTGATTGATTAATTTCAATGACATGTCGACCCTTCTAGGGTTATTTGAGACCTAGAGGTTAGGGAATCACATACATTATACATTCATATTTATATGTTTTGTGTAGTGGCTTCGAAGAGTTTGGATATTGTGTACACGGTCCTATCGAATAAAAAATAATTTTAAAAAAATCAAATTGAACCATAGATGAGACTTAACACGTATTACCACTCAAGATCAGATTTGACTCAGGAGTAATGGCAGTGAAGGGGTACTACACAGTCCACTGAGCATCAGAACGTGAGTTTGATTATATATATATATATATATATATATATATATATATTATATATATATATATATATATATATAGGGAGAGAGAAAATTCATTTGTGACGACACTCAAAGTAAATATATCTGTTGTTTCTATAACAACGAAAGTTTTCATTAAATAGCCTGCTGATGCCATTTAAAAATAAATATTCCTAATAAAATATATTTAGAAAATCACACAAATATCATTTGTAACTTAATTTATTTTTTTGCACGTGATGTATACTTACTTAAGAATTAGTTCATATATTGTCAGTCTTCAACACAATTAATTGTATATATATATATATATATATATATATATATATATATATATATATATATTTTATATATATATATATATATATATATATATATTATATTATATATATATATATATGAGTTATTTATTGCGATCAGTCTAATTTAAACAAAAACTAATAAACATTTAATTCAATGTCACTCTCACGACATTGATAAATAAATCAAACATTCCACTGACTCTCTAACAACTGATTTTATATAAACACAAACTGTAAGTCAAATTTCAAGTTATGTCAAAAATCATTTTTCTTGTTCAGTGAATATTAGTAAACAATTAAAAAATTAAAATAAAAAATATTTCCGGTATATATATTAGCTGAAGACCATATATACAAGTATGATTTTAAGCTAGTAACAATGAACGATGTTTCTGTGAAGATGCATAAGTTGATAAATATTACTGAGAGGTTAACGTTTCTGTCCTTTATTCCTTGTACTGCAGCTATGGTATAAGTACTAGCAAGCGAGACTAGCAATCCGTTGCTTGAGTGTTGAAATCTCATTGGATGAACTATATTCTGGATTTGTGTCAGGCAAACTTAGTAAATGACTGCTACAAATACAAGTTTGATTAGTACAAAATTCACTAAAATGTAATGAACAACAAAAGTGTTTACCTATGATAACTAGATAGGAAATATATATGAAGAAGTCTGTGGTTAAAAAAATAGGCAAAAACATAGTTTGTTCAACGCGATGAATATGGACAAAATGTCAAGTTTAGCATGCAACTTTTAGTGAAAAGAAATGTATTTTTACTTTTTGCTATTCAAATTTTTAGCTACCCGGAATTTTTATCCAGGCTGAAAGTGAACCCACCGAGGATCAAAGTGTCACTTACCCAGTTCTTCTAATAAAAACTCTCGCTACAAATGGAAATAAATATAAACATATTCTCAAGTTTAAAACGAAAGAATAAAAGTTTGAGTTTGTATGTTTCTAATTATTCAAAATAACTGTTCAATTCCCATATTTATTTACTTTATAGTTTTTAATATAACAAGTAAATTTTCAAATATACCAATATTACATTTTTATTGTAGGCGGAAAGAAATGCTATCATTATTTTTAACCAAGGCAGAGGAAACAGTTACACCTACCCCTGAAGATTATGATGAAATTAATACACTTAGAGAATGTTTGCTTGGCTTTTTATTACGCAATAAATGAATGAAGGAAATATAAGACTGGCTGGGCATATATAATTGAAACGAAACTTGGCCCCAACAAAAGAATTGTAAATTAAACAAAATAATATGAATCAAAAATATAAATGAACATTCTCCAATTACATACTTTTTTGGCTTTGGTAGTAGTAGGTATTTACCCACCCCTTTCGCCATGGGTAGGAAGTGACACTAGATCCCTAGTACGGAGTATCCGAAAAGGATCGAACAGCCAAGTTTCGTAGATTTACAAAAGGCTGAATTAGAATTGGTGTATAATTAATAATATACGAAGATACTCTAATATTATATATATATATATATATATATATATATATATATATATATATATATATATATAGAAAGAGAGAGAGAGAGAGAGAGAGAGAGAGAGGTTGTAAGGGTTTTGCGTATGCTTCGCATATTTGATGACAAAATTAAAAAAAAAATTCATGTAAAGGGTTTTTTGAAACATGAATGAATAGTGAATCAAAGAATTCAAATGTGCCGACATTCAGGAAATGCAGCTGACTTACCAGAATCGTTCCGATTGATTGTGTAATTGAGAGTAATTTAATGAGATTTATATAGTAACTCTCAGTTGTTAGCTTCCGGTTTAGAAAGTATGGTAACTAATTTTGACTTGATGTAAAAAAAAAAAACTGACGTTAATTGATTTTTATTAGAAAGTGGTTTGGAAAATTGTTTACTCGGGAGAACTAATAAGTTGTCTTGTAATCTCATAACTAAATGAGGTTTAGTGGTATCTAAAGAAATTGATGTAGCACTCTTGTAACCGATTGGATAATTCTAAAATTGTAAAGAATCGTTGGTAATTTAATTTATATAGTTTTGTATGTTGAGTAATGAGAATGGGTATAGGTATAACATTACTTCTAAACGTTATTTTAGTAGTATTATGTATGGTTAGCGTTTTAAAGGAGGAAAACGGGATGATTGGAGGGTATTTAATTTTCAATTGTATCCACCTTGGACGTTTTAAAGAATTGAGGATAAAGTGTATCTCCCTTCCTAATAGGGTCTACCTTGGACTTTGAGAATTGTAGAAAGGATAGGGTGTGTGTGGGGGTTTAATGTGGGCTAGATCTCAATATAGTCTTCATAAGATGATGACTATGGGGTCGAACGTGGTGTCGGGGCCTTAGCATGATGGTCATTACCCAAAGTGTCTCCGGCAGTATTAAATATACCACCAGACTTATTAAATGGGTTTTTGGTAAACTACTGCGTAAGAGTTAATTAGTGAGTTTTATAGAGAAAACAATTGATATCTAATTAGTATCTCAGGGCGTATTTAAAAAAAACTGTTTACGAGTTTTTATGTAAATATTCTTTTTTAAATTGTTAGGGTTTCGTATATGCTTTACTTATTTGATGAAAATGTTATTAAAAAAATAATGAATGACCTGGGGATTTTTGAAGCATGAAAGAATAATGAAACTAAGAATTTAATTGGGCTGATATTCAAGAAAAGCAGCTGAGTTACCGGTTTCATTCGAATTGATTGTGCCAACCATGAGTGACACAGAAAAAACAGTAATATCATGTTACTCAACTAGGAAATAAACGGCGAAAAACTGTCAGTAACCAGGGGCCACTGAATCCATGTCCACGCTAAATTAACTTGCATATATATGCTCTATCCTGATATTGAGCACGGTTTACTTATAGATATAGCATCCTTACTCTCTCTCTCATATATATATAATATATATAATATATATATATATATATATATATATATATATATATACGATCATTTGCATTTCTTATATATATATATATATAATATACACACACACAACACATACACACACACACACACACATATATATAATATATATATATATATTATATATATATATATATATATATATATATAGGAAATGCAAATAAGATCTTCTTAGATTTTTTAACTGTAAAAATACAAATATAATGATTATGAATACTTGCAGTCCGTTAATTGAAATTTCACATGGTGTTCATAATCCTCAGACGTTAACGTGATAAAAGTAGCTAATCAAACCTATCTATCATCTTAAGAGGTGTGAGTATCATGTGGTATTACATCTAAACACGTGACTACCTTTCATTCTAAATACGATTGATTAGCCATTCCTTTCACATTTACATCTTAAGTCTATACACACCATATAAAACCTCACGTATGTTTTCATAATTCTCAATATATATTACATTGGTATCCTTTGTTGACTCTCTCATTCATTCCTTATAAGCACCTGACTTCCGTTTTCGGATTTAATCAATTAAAAATAATTTACAACCATATCTCATAGTTATCTTTATTTCTTTGTTTTAAGAAGAATTTGAAGGAAGTAGAGGAGAATTAGACAAAGAAGAGGATATACCGTCATTCTTTTAGTACTTTAGAACATTCTTACTAGTTTTTGTCAAATAGGAGACATTTACAAAGCATATTTTAGATTTAGCCCAACAGGATTATGTTCAAATTTATTTCTAGTCGGAGAAATCATACAATTTCTACGTAGTTAGATAAGTATTTTTCTACTTGTCAACATATTAGATATAATTTAGCTTCTTTTATTGAAACTGTTTTTCCTTCATGGAACGAAATTGGTATTTGTCTTTTACTATGAACATACAGTATATTAGATATCATTTGACTGATTTTGAAATTATATCCAAGATCATAATTACGTATTACATGTTTTTAGTTTAAATGTTACATAACACACACACCACACACACACACACACACACACACACACACACACACACACACACACACAAACATATATAAAGATACATGTACATAAACACGCACATATATCTATATACATAGGTACATATATATGTAGATAGAAATAGATCTTAGTTGGAATAGCGTAGATAAAGAGTCAAGGGCACCCTGTGACTAACAGTTTCTATCCTGTGGGATTAACAGACAAAGTGGTTTCCATGTTTTGGTCATCCATTTATATGGATCGTTGGGTTAGAATGAAAACATCATTACATTCATATGTGAACATGTTTTGCTGTTTTTCGCCAGGTACTTCTCCTTAATCTCGAAATCACTATATAAATAAAAGGGAACCTCAAACTAATGCTTTGGAAAAAGCCATATATCTATCTGCTCTCCACCTAGCTATGGATAAATAGTAGAATACACTGCCCTTGCATCAGGTAATCAGTCTAAGAGAAATACATTTATGAATTCAAACAAGGTTTTCCACACTTAGAAATTGACCTTGTGTCACATTATACACTTGGCGGATAGGTTGGGTCAATACATACTTATAAAATCTTACATGCCATTTTAACAATACATCTCTACCATTATTTCTATTGTGCAATATATACAGGTGAACACATTTTCTTCTATTCCGCGTAGAGCAAATAAGTATAAGCCCACACATTGACAAATGCGGACAATATCACGCTTATGTCCATAGATAAACAAATGCCCATCCCTATATGTGTATACAAAGTCCCGGGCGCCTACGAAGTGGCACAACACTCCGAAAAGTTGACATATTGTCATTAGGGTTACAACCCGGCCGCGGTAACATCTTCGTGTTTTATCGCCCGAGCCGACTAAACCTCCAACCCTTGCCAATGAATAACATGATGTCTGCTCGGTATTAATCCGAAAACCCTGATCACGACTGCTGTTGCAGTTCACGGGCCAACGAGCGTGCACTTGTATCAGCAAACACAATCTGATCGACTCTGCAGACATTTCAATCAAGCGATTCTCGAAAATCAATGGCCAGGGATAGGCGAGCGATAAGAATAGGTGTTGTAGTAGCAATAATACTGATCGTTGTTGTTTGGCTCGGTCTTGTAAAGTCGGACCGCTGGGTTATAAGTTTAACAAACAGTCAATGATCCTGCACTGTGGGTATTGAAGATTTTATAAGCATATCCATGCAATTATGTGTATATTTCTTAGTTTTCATTTGTTTCGTTTTTTTAGATATGATTATTTCTAGCAATTTTTGTTTCAGGAGAATTAATAAGTTTACCATTCCATGCAATTGCACATGATTTAATATTTCTGACAGCAAGGACTCGCATGACTTTCGCCACGCGTCTCTATCGATCATCACTCCTGATAGGTCTTCAACACGGCATCCAATATCCGTACTGAATTGTTTGATGTAGGTTTTGCTGTTCGGTCTACACTGGTTTGTCTATTTGAATGTTTCGACTGGAGAATGTCACTTGTGAGTTCAGCCTTGCTTCTCCAGCTGTGTCCAGGATGTTTTGTTTGTCTTATTTATTTTGTGTGATAGAAGGTAAGTGACTATCCAGCTGACATTTTCGTGGGGTGCTCTTTCGCAGATTTGTTTAAACTAGAAGGCAGCATCTTTGTGTAGTTCTCATCTAGGCTCTTCTCTAAACGTTTCAGTATAGTCCAAGTTGTGCATCGATAGAGTAGTGCTGACACAATGTATTGATATTCACAATATAATACAGACAATTTGGAGGGGGTTTATTTAATGAAATATTAATTCTCTGTACCAGTGTCAGGTGTTTATTATAGGTTGAGATCGACGGTAGAGCACATCACATACATTAATATACATAGGTATATCGATTAGGTTTGGTTTGGCTCGGTTTAATTTGAAACCAGTGGACTCTTGATCTCCATTTAAAGCCAACAGTGTCGACTGGTGTAAAACACTAATGAGTATAAATTAGATAATTCCAATTGCAGTAATATTAACGTCTATGATAGTAGTAAAGAAATGCCGAGAGAGATTTGTAGGCGCAATAACGATCGGAAACTTCTTTGATGATGACACATAATAAAAAAGAAACAAAATTGATCATAATAGAATAGAAATAATTCAAGGAGACGTTTTAATGAAAACAGGGGAAATATTGAGTAGTTTTATATATGTTATCATTTAGTTATGAACCAGTTGATTTATCGTTTTGTATATGTGATCATTGAATTTGGAACCAGTGAACTCACAGTTTTGTATGTGCAATCATTTTTCTTGAAACCAGTGGACTCATAGTTCTTCATATGTGATCATTTATTTTGGAACCAGTTTGTATATGTGGTCAATTATTTGCGAACTAGTGAATTCATAGTTTCGTATGTGTGATCATTTATTTTGAACCAGTGGACTCATCATTTTGCATATGTGATCATTTATTTTGGAACCAGTGGACTCACAGTTTTGTATGTGCGATCATTTATTTTGGAACCAGTGGAATGATAGTTTGTATATGTGGTCATTTATATGTGAACCAGTGGATTCATAGTTTCAAATATATGATCATTTATTTTGAACCAGTGGAATCATCACTTTGCATATGTGATCATTTATTTTTGAACTAGTGGACTTTTGTATATGCGATCATATAATTATTTGGGAACCAATGGATTCCTCATTTTGTATGTGATCATTCATTTTATGTGAACCAAAGGAATCATAGCTTTGTGTATATTATTATTTATTTGGTAACCAATGGAATCGGTGATTTTGTATATGTGATCCTTTATTTTTTAACCCATGGAATCATAACATTTGATATGTGATTATTTATATTGGAACCAATGGAATCATAAGTTTGTGTATGCGAACATTTATATGTGAAGCAGTGAAATCAAATATTATATATGCGATCATTTACTGTAATTCAGCTATATTAGTTGCTTGTTCCATACTGAGTCCATTGTTATAGATATTCAAAGTGTTGCAATTCTATTTTCAGTCAGTATACATTTTGTCCGGTGTCCAGCTTCTCATTCGTTTGAACTAATACAAAACGTTCTAGACATTCATACAGCTTACTCAATATTTCCCGTGTTTTCATTAAAACTTCCCTTTGAATTATTGCTATTTTATTACGATCAATTTTGTTTCTGTTTTATTGTGTCGTCATCAGAGAAGTTTTCGATCGTTATTGCGCCTACAAATCTCTCTCGGCATTTCCTTACTACTAGCATAGACTTTAATATTACTGCAGTCGAAATCATCTAATTTATACTCATTGGTGTTTCATACTAGTTGACACTTTTGGCTTTAAATTGAGATCAAGAGACTGCAATCTCCTAATAACGCTGACATTTTCCTAAGCGTTCCAGATTATCTCACTTCTGTTGTCCTCTGGAAAAATTTAATTATTTCATAGATTTTATGTTTCTCCAATTTCTTAGAAGGTTTCTTAGAATCGTTACATATGTGTCAGTAATAAGTACAACACTTAGATTATTGTTCCAAAACTTTGCTGTTCTCTCCAAATAATTCAATAAGTCTTTCATCTTTTCCCATTCTTCAGGTCTACACATCTAGACAAAACTACGGGGATATGGTCACGAATGTATCATTGTGCATATGTAGAAAACCTCTCAATAACTTAAATCTTAAATGAAGTAAAGTTGGTTTGAATTCAGATTTTTCCGTTTTCTTGATATTATTATTACGAGGAGGAGGATGAGCTCTCAAATTAGTTTTTGTTAACGAGGGGGCCCCTTTGGTTTGAATTCAAAGCTTTCCTTCTCCTAGACCGGTTGTCATACCAAGGTTAAAAAGTTCAGTTTACCCATAGCTGGAGGGAGAATAGTTAGATTCCTACATTTCCCTGTGGTATTAGTGCAATAGAAATAGCCGCGTCCAGGATTTTAAACTCCAGTTTGTCGTACAAGGATAACCATTACACCACGCGCCTCCAATATTCCTAACCCAGAGTGTTAGGGCCACATTTATGGATCAAATAGAACTGTTCGAGATAATGTTTTAAATGTTTAACTTCATTTGCACTGATAATCTAACTACATATGAAGTGATTTCCTATTTAAAATAATTGTAAACTTTATCATTACAATGATTCTTAAAATATTTATTTTGCAATTATGTATGGCGTGTTTACCTGTATAAAATGATTGTGAACCATAACTCTGAAACTTTATTTGTATTAAGAATCGTAATTTGACGCCATGATTATTTACATATGATTAATATTGAATATCAATAATAACAATTGATATTCAATATTAATCATATGTAAATAATCATGGCTTCAAATTACGATTCTTAATACAAATAAAGTTTTCAGAGTTATGGTTCACAATCATTTAAAAACATTGAAACAATATAATTGCTTGCAAAATAATATTGATTTTGGTCCATTTGGACCCATGGTTCATTTTGGGCAAAAGAATAATGCACTGTATTTACCCAACCCCATCACCACGGGAAGCATTTGGCACAAGGAAATTTTTAAATTGGTGACTGCTAGTTTGAATTCATAGTTTTACTGGTTGTCTGAACAAATTTAGAAAAGAAACATAACCAAGGGTGAGTTACTTTTTTCTACATAGCTGGGTGGAAAAACAATGTATTTATACCTTTGCCAAGGGCGTTAGCAAGGATGGAAACGCAAAAGGTTACGTCCAACATTTGAAGTCGGGTCACCGATTCCTTTTCCTAATATGATAACCATTACCCTAAGTACACCTACATAACTTTCAGTGTATATATATTTACCGACCCCTCCGCACGAGCAGGATGTGACACAAGGTCAATTTCTTAAGCGGAGTTTAACAGATTTGAATTCAGAGTTTTCCTTCTCCTAGACTGGTTGCCTAGCCATGGTTAAAGAACCTTGTCTGCCCTGCTATTTAACCATAGCTTGAGGGAGAGTAGGATTCATACCTTTCCCAAAGGTATTAACGCTAAGTGAAATGCAATTACCACGTCCAGGATTTGAACTCGGGCGACGAGTCCATTTCCCATGACTTTAACCATTACACCACGCGTTTTCAGTGTATATCTGTATACGACATCGGTACTGCTTAATAATACCAACAATTAAATAAATCACTACTTTGGGTTCGGATACTCTGTATAAATTAAAATTCTTAGATTTGTTTGTGTTGAAATTCATATTAAGAAAATTATCGACCAAATGTGATAATTATACATGGTGATACCTATATACAAAACATTTCGTGTTGGCCTTTTAAATGTAGATATTTAAATTTAAAAGAAAATCATCAGTTTACGTTTTTGTAAATTAAAAAGGAAACGACTCTGACAGTTTGGGAAATTGGATGTCAGATCACCACTACCACATTATCCTGCCATCATCACCAAAAGACAACTTATATGTGCCACCAACTGCAATTAAATATTAGTCAAAGTAAGCGTGATGTTGTAAGGTTTCTAAAAAAAATGTTGCCAGAGTCAAAGACGAGATGATAAGATAAAGAGGATGATTTGGTTTTGTTTGGTTTCTTTGTTTAATGACATATCAGCCTCCAGAGAAGAACAAAGGGAACAAAAAGAATAAATGGAGATAAGGAATATATATATATAAATATATATATATATATATATATATATAGAATAAGTAATCCACAGACACGTGTATCGAGGTATCACCTATCATCAGTGCGGTTATACATTAACAGCTACCCCTGGCCGGGTTTGAGACCCGAATGAACTTTCGTTCACCAATCCTCTTACCCGTGCGGCCAGAGGCAGCTGTCAAATATAGGAGAATATTTAATTGCTACATTTCTAAGCGGAAATGAATTCACTAGAGGCCTCAAACATTTGTAAACAAAGCGAGGTTTAGCTACACGCCAGAACGGTGAATTTACAATTAAATCCCCATTTAAAGTACTCGACCAAAGTGGGAGTATATATATAATAAATAAGTAATCCACAGACACGTGTTTCGAGGTATCACCTCTCAAGGTGTGTAAAAAAAATTTCGTGACTTTTTGGAGTTTTTGACACACCTTGTATTGTGAAAAAAAATAACGTTCCATTCATTATTCATTTCTATCTTGGTAAATACAGCTTTAAACTAGGTACTTTTTTGACACACCTTGTATTCTGAAAAATTAATGACTGGAATGTTATTTTTTTGCAGAATACAAGGTGTGTTAAAAGTACAAAAAACTTGTACTTTTTTGACACATCTATATATATATATATATATATATATATATATATATATATATATATAAACATGGAAGCATAGAAACAGAAAGATGCAGAAAAAGGGAATATGTGATGTCGGGCCACCTTGTTGATGTTGAAAGATGTTTGCAGCTCTCCCGTATTACCAGCTGGGGAAGGGCTGTATACTTCTTTTGGAAGCAAAATAGTGGATGATGCACTGCAGTTCATATTGTATACGATCAATAAGCGCATCATCACAGCGAACAGTAATTCTCTTACAAGATATTCCAACCTCTTCAAGTGAGCCTGCAGTCACCTTAGCTTAAACAGAAACACTGACAAAAGGATGGGGGCAAGTTAGCAGCCCTTATAATTGTGGAAGGTCGCCACTGTGTCTAACTTGGCCAAACATTTTGCTGAATTTGAATTGTGAGAAATTTCAGGGAATAGCTAAATATGTTGCAGGATACTCGAAATTCAAAACTGGGTCAAATGTTTAGGTCAAATCAGCATACACACCATTGTATTGTTACTGACATTTTTCTTGAATCTCTCCAAGGACAAAGACCAGTTCAGAAGTCCCACGTCTTGTCCGAATATAACACGAACTCTTAATGAGGTTGTCCTTAGTAATGACAGGAACAAGTCTATTTTTACGAGCCGCTTTGTCCGCAAGGCATTGAATACGATGAGGAGTAACACCATACAAGAATATGTGACATAGGCCGAAAACTAATCTGAATCTGATGGTGAGGCTCAAGTTTTGAAGCTCTGAGGAATGTGCAAAATATCATTTCTATTATTCCCAGGTCGACTATGAGCAGAAGTGGTAGGACTTGTTAAACCATCTATTGCTCAAATAGATATTTTTGAAACAAAAATATTTCAAGAAAAAAAAACAAAAATGATGTAAATATAAATGTACAGTGAATATAACTCCTTAACATCTAACCATAAAATAACTCTAGCCCGAGGAAAATGCTGTTAGAATTATTCAATCAATTATATATTATATATATATATAAGTCACCCAAAAATTGCGATATACATATCAGTTTAAAATAAACGAGAAATTCTGGGGAAGCCAGCTAGTGTAGTGGTTAGAATGTCCGCCTGTCAGCCTGATAGGTAGGGTTCGAATCGCGCACAAAGCATTTCCCTGTCTATAGCTCTGCTGATGAGGCCTAATGGGTTGAAATGTACATACAGAGATCGACTTTTTCTCGATTTGTTTACGCTTTACATTTAAACAGATATGCACGCCTAATTCATTTAATTATAATTAATTAATTAACAAATTAGGTATGACTTTAATTAAGCACATAATCTCCCTAAAAATTGTCGGCCTTCGCCATTTCAAACACATCGTTTGACCACTGTTGTTTGAAAATACTTTTCTGGTGGGTTAATCCTTTTTTCCATACTAGGAGGGTGCTGGTTTAGGATTTTTTGATATGTATATCTATATATACATTAATTTCTGACTCTTTCAGTATTTCTGTCTCCCCCTCACTCTCTCACTCTCTCTCTCTCTCTCTCTAATATATATATATATATATATATATATATATATATATATATATATATATATATATATATATATATATATATATATATATATATATATATGAAGCTTACTGAATCATAAAATATTATTTGCCTCATATGAAAAGACATTTATTTTAATATGAAACCGATAAGAAGTAAGATGCTTAAATCGTTTTATAACAAGTAAGTAGTTAAGTAGAAACGCACCGAATTTTCGCGCGTCTAAAAATAATAAAAACGTCAGCGATTATAATTAAATATATTTAAAACCAAAATTCCTTTCAAAGTTTATAACAATGAGTCTGAATTATGACTTGGTATACAAATCCAAAACAAAATAAATATGTGCGCAATCTCAATTGTGTTTTGAAGTTCAATAAGAATAATATTCAGTGTTAGACAAAGAAAAAGTACAAATCTCGGTTGTGCTGGGAATTCTGTTACCGCAAAGGTTATTAATAAATAAACAAATGCGTAAAACAATTGAATTCTACATATTGGGGTGGAAATCTTTTAAAACATCTTAGAATCGATAATTGACCGGATGAAAATTGGGGTAAAGAACTGTAGTTAAAATAACTACCAGGCGAATTGTTCATTGTTTTCTTCCCCACAAAGAACTAAGTTTTCAACCCTCAGTGATATATAAGTGTACTCGGATATTGTACTAAATGAATTGTTATATTTTTGTAACGGAGAGTTTTCTTGTCTTTAGAGTTGACAATACTTGGCGACTCTTCCAACCAACCGCCGACCAGTAGAAGGGAAAAATCAAAGATTAGATTAATTCCTCATTATCCAGTACTGGGAATAAAGAATTAGTCAACATTTTAGAACATCTAAGTAATTTTTCATTTTATTGAATTCATTAAAAAATATTTTAAATTATTAAAAAACGTTTTGAAATTTTAAAAATGAGGAGTGAAGGATTGAGTAAATCTGACAAAATAAGGTTGAAAATGTGGATATAATAACACAGCAACTAAATTCAATTGATATTTCGCCTTGGTATTTAGCAAAGCCTAGTCAAACATTTATTGTGAAGAATGAATTTTTGACAAAGCTTCGCTAAATACCAAGGTAAAATATCAATTGAATTTAGTTGCTGTGTTGTTATATCCACATTTTCCTCTATATTTAACCACATAAAATCTTATGTCAAATGGAATCCAAGCCAAGTGAATCAAACCAGAATACTGTGACATTTTGTGAGAATAAAATATAAGTCGTAGCTTTGTGTGCCTATTAAGAATATAGAAGATATTGACTACCCACTGACAGAAACCACCATTAAAATAAAGTTTTATTATTGGCAACGAGATTCTGACATACGACCCGGAGAGATATGAACGGCACCATAGGGCCATATATATATATTTATATATATATATATATATATAATATTATATATATTATTTATTTATTTTACAATGTTTTCATAGATCAATGTTCATTATCAGCGACCGCGGTTTCATGCTAAAAGCAATCATCAGGCTGAGGAGCAAGATCCTATGGTGTTTGTTGGAGTTCTTTACTCAATGTCACATTTAGGATTGTAAATAACGTCGGTTAGTTTACGGACGCTGTTATTTTTTTTAAATTTGAATTTTTTCAAAATTTAAAAAACGCCCTATTTTTCAAAGTTAAAATAGTCTATTTTTAACGAATAAGGGAGGCAACTTCGTTGGCATTACTTCAAAAAATTCAAATTTAAAAATACAGCGTCCGTAAAACTAACCGACGTTATTTACAATCCAAATGTGACATTTAAAGAACTCCAACACCATAGGATCTTGCTCCTCAGCCTGATGATTGCTTTTACATGAAACCGCGGTCGCTGATAATGAACATTGATCTATGAAAACATTGTAAAATAAATAAATATTAGCTCTTACAAATTGTGATTGAGCTCTGTATTTTCTTTGTTTCATCGCAAAAAAATTTTGTTTTACATAACCTATTATATATTATATATATATATATATATATATATATATATAAATCAGTCAACAATTATCGAATTAGCAGTACATTAAATAGAATCAACACAAAACCTCAAACAGGAATTGAACTTGGGTCGCCGATTCCATTTCCAACGACGATACCAGTTATACCGCGTGTGCCTAATGGAATAGAGTGTTTATTTTGGACCTTTGAAGTATCACAAATGCAACTGGTGTGTATATACATGTTTTTGATTTGTACAAAATCTGTTACTCATTTAATCATTTTTCTGTACTCCTTGACAGTGCTGGAGAAGTAAGGACAAACTCCTAAGTGATGTTCTCCTGTAGACACCTATACATAGACACACCAGTATAGGCTGACCAGCAAAACCCTACACCAATCACTTCTGTGCGATTCTGGATGCCGTTCGGGAGACCTGCCATGGGTGATGACCAATAGTGAAGAGTGGCAAACTATGGAAGTCCGTGCTGTCAGTGTGACCAGAAGATACCTGGCGAGGCTTGCTTATCCCAATAAGATGAAGCAACTTGCACCCCACACTCATACAGACACACAATCAGGCGTCAGTGAAACATTTTCAAGAAAACTATGCTCACATCCAGATATTTCAATTACTCACTAGATTTGAACACCGCTGAGCATTTATGTGTCATATTGAAGACAGCACTAGATTCCTACACCAATATCCGATAGACACAATTTTGAATTAGAATAAAGCAACATGTCCCCCGAACACTTCGCAATGCTATTACTAATAATACATCCTGGCATTCCCAAGCATTTGACTCGGCTATAGCGGAGCATTTATCTATAAATGCTTGTAGAACAGATTATTCAGACGAGTGCTTCTTCGTTTTGCGCAGAGCTTGGTCTAAACAGCACTTAACCATCCTCGAAGCTGTTTATATTTCTTTTTTCGACCTACTCTGTGCAAACAAACTCCAAAACACTCTCTCTATTTACTCGGAGACACTTCTAACCCCGTTTCAACCTAGGGTTCATACATACCCCCCTTTCTTTCCCCCCGTTTTTATTTTTTTTATTTGTCCCCCTCTGGCTCACCCCCATTCGTTCTTATGAATTTCTTATACAATCTGACTTTTATTCGTTGCCGGTGTATATACTTGAAAAGTACCGGTCGAAAAGGCCTTCGTGTATTATTTTATATTTTATTCAATAATAAAATTTTACCTCCCTAATTACATATGATTCCTCCACTTTAAGTCTTATATATATATATATATATATATATATTATATATATATATATATATATATATATATATGTCACCATTGTTCCAACGACGTTAACTATTACACATGAGCGTTTTTGTAAATAGCCTCACCGACGATAACTTTATTCTTTATAAATCTAAAACTTTCTGCAGGTAATTACGTGTTTTCTCTACTTGTATATGTATGTATTTAACAACCCCTCCGCACGAGCAGGATGTGTCACACGAACATTTTTTAAGCGGAGTTTAACAGGTTGGAATTCTGTTTTTCCTTCTCCTAGACTTGATGCCTAACCAAGGTTAAAGAGCCCAGTCTGTCCTACTATTCATCTATAGCTGAATTGAAAAAAGTTTGATTCATATATTTCCATGGGTTATTAGCGCTATGTGAAATGCAAACAACCTCGAGCCTGACTTGAACTTCTCTCGACAATAGCCATTACACAGCGTGCTTTCATTTCTACTTATATAGAGAGATTAAACAAGATTCGCGCTCTTATGGGTGTATTTTTATGATATAATTTCAAGCACTTTCTACATGTTCACTATCTTTGTCGGCATATTCTCGGAATTTCCCATAGTTGAAGTTAAAAAATATTATTTCTCTTGAAGTATATTTATCAATGAAGCAGAACGGATATTACGGAAATCCCATGGGTATGATTTCAATAATGTGTTGGCAGGTATGTTCATGAGAGGAGACTTTTCAAATATAATAATATAATAAAGAATCTCTTAGAGAAATGTAAACATTTCTTTGAAACAACCTGCATAATAAAATGATTTATTCGGCAAAATGCAGAACAAAACAAACAGAAGAATCCCGGAAACCTGAATAAATAATCTACAATGGAGAAGTGCTGTAAGTTTCTGGATTTCCGCTGTTATAGCCGACTTTTAGAATTGAAAACGTGCTCGTGCCGAAGGTGGTAGTTAATTTAAACTATGAGGATCTTGTGTGTTGATCGGCAAACATCAACAGGCTTTTGTGTAGACCTTCCGTTCATAGTGGAAAGAAGAAAAAACAGATTAAAACGAGCACGGCTTTAACTGTACTGAGAAGAAAAAGAAAAAAAATATACTACCATATCTGAAAGTGACAAATACTGACAGTGATGGACTTTAGTACAACGATGCAGTGCACGGCGATTTCACTGAAGGAATCCAACGATCGGATTGCAATTTCCGCCCGACTATCGCACCTATTTGCCCTGCATGACATTCGATAATTAAAATAACATCCTAACTTCAACCTAATTCCTGTTTGTGCATTGTGTTAGGTCAATGGTTTATGCCTCTGGTTAAGCTAAGAATCTCTTCTTTCTCTTTATTGTCAATGTGGATGCTTTTACTTGAGTTATGTCCTGCTCTCTTTCTTTAGGTGGATACATTAAATTTAGAAGTTACTGGAACAAGTCAAGTAGCTCATGACATTTTCTCTTATTTGATTTAACCTTTGATTTATACTTTTCTCTATAAGCAACTCGTAGACAAGAATAGTACATTACATGATTTGGGGCCTGGGTTGTTCTATCGAAAACACGGAGAAGCTTGTAATAAAATAAACATAATGTATTAACTGGAAATAAGAGTTATCTACATATTTGGAGGAATTATCAGTATTTCATGCGGGCTTTTAAAAATAAAAATTTTGATAAACTTTATTTATGAAAAAAAATTTTTAGTACACATAAAGTTACACATTTTGATTTTCTGGAAACTTTATACCATCTATATTTATTTTGGTTCCATTTTTAAGTATTTTTACAAATTTAGATCTGCATTTACATATACACGTGTCTGTTGACATATTAGATTACATGTTTGACCACACCAGGATATTTTCAAATTCACCAATATGCAGATATGAATTTTGCTCATTGGATATTGATGTTTCCCGCAACCTATCTATCGATCTATTTCTGGAAGTTTGTATCTATCTATCTATCTATCTATCTATTCTCAATTTGTTTTATTCAGCTATTTTTCTATAAATTTATGCAAATCTGTTTTATCTATCTCAATCTGTTTTATTTCAGCTATTTGTCTATCAGTGTATATAAATCTGTTCTATCTATCTATCTATCTATCTATCTATCTATCTATATATATTATATATATATATATATATATATATATATATATATATAAGATTTTGGGATGTTTGTTTATTTTTAGAAGCATTGGTGATAAAGTATATATTAATATTTCTATTTTTGCTGGAAGGCAATTACAATGCGCATATCGCATAAAATTCGATAATTATAGAAGATAAATAATATTGACAAGTGAATCTCGCAAAAACATCCCAAAATCTTATTTCCTTCGCCGAAGAGCATAAAACACCGTGTTTGTTGTTCACTTAGCGTTCCCTTGCCTCATATGGTAGAGACGTCCCAGTATCATTGACAAGTTAATATCATAGGAATTACCCGGTGATGTATCGGTGGCCGAGGCAGTATAGTTTCTGACTATCCTGCTGAAGTCCCGGTTTCGATTTCTGTCGGAGGGAGATCGTTAGTATACATCGCTGATGAGACTTAATAAAGTCGAAACAGCTGCTGTACGATGTTCTACACGCCGAGTAATTCTTTGCGAGATTCACTTGACAATATTATTTATCTTCTATAATTATCGAATTTTATGCGATATGCGCATTGTAATTGCCTTCAAGCAAAAATATAAATATATATATATATATATATATATATATATATATTATATATATTATTGGGGTAAGTCGATTTTGGAATTGTAAAGAGCACGACTCCAGGAAATTTGGAAAGTAATGTAAAAATCACCATACAAATTAATTTTCTTCAAAATCTTTTGAGAAAATTCACTTAAAGACCAAATTAATTGTGATTTTCGTCATTATACCGTTCTCACAGGCGACATGTGTCGGTTAAACTTAAACCGGGTCTTAAAGAAAAGAAAAGAAGAAATTTGTTTAATAATGGATTCTTTTAATTGAAGTATCAATTTTATTCTTAATAAGTTAAATGAAATTAACAAAAAATAAAACACACAAAAATATTTACTTTAAAATGCAAATAACTACTTACGAATGCCGTCTTAGTTCTTCAGGTTATTTCTTAGGTATACACGGGTAATAATCATCTCTCTTCATAAGTCTGTTTACCTCGATTTAAAAAAAATTATAAGCTTCATTTACTAACTCAAAAATATAATATCTATTGTATTTCTTTTCAAAAGAGGCTTACATATTAACAAAATATAATAATCATTGTAATTTATTTTTATTTTCAGGGTTATTGTTTTTGATTACAAATGCTGTTCACGGGAAGATCTAGCGACTTCATTTCTGTCCACTTTTAGGTTAGTAACATTTCTTTGAATTACTTTAATGATATCTTTCTAACTTTATTTTCAAATTTATTTTGGAAAATATTCCTTTGTGTGATTTCTCATAATACATATATTTTGTTTTCAGATATTTTGATAAAAGTGGCAGGAAAATGCACTGCAATTTCAACACGCATTAAGATGTGAGAAAATGTTCTAGTCCTCCCCCCCACCATTAGTGAAAACAGAGCCGCCAATTTGTCGACAAATGCAATACAGCTGTTTATTTATGCATACATATCCCGCCTAACAAGTTTCGTCATTTCTAAATTAATATAAAGGGAGGTAATTAATATTTAGAAGGATGTTAATCCCCGTTTATCCATATGCTATTAAGTTAATCTGGGGTTATGTATCTTCTATTCTTGGAGGCAGCCTTGCAAATGCCTTGCTCTTGGATTTGAGGACAATAGGTCTTCATATCCCGAATGTTGATATACAAAAATATCAACATGGATAAATTCAAAATAGCTTAAGCAAAGGCAAGAGTAAAAGAAAATGCTCATGAAACACAAGATGAAAAGGTAGAAAATCGTGATTGTATTGGAGTTGATGGGAGAACATACACTTTAATCTAAAAGGGAATTATGGAAGGAAAGGGGGAGAAAAGTCTGATGAAATCCAAGGGACTAGAATAAGATAAAAACAAACATCCAAAAATCTCATTCACTTCGCCGAAGTTTGTTATTGTTCACTCAACGTCCCCTTACCTATTATGAGGCGTGTAAGTATCAGTGACAAGGTTAATTTCGCAGGATTGTTCGGTGTGTACTGTGGCCGTGGCAATATGGTATCTGATTATGCCTGCTGAGGTCCAGATTTCGATTTCTGTCGGAGGGAAATCGTTCGTATACATCGCTGATGAGACTTAATAAAGTTGAAACAGTCTGTACGATGTTCTACGCACCGATCAATCCTTTGCCGGGATTACACTTGTCAAGATTATTTTCTATAAGTATGGAATTTTATGCGATACATGCATTGTAATTGCCTTCAAGCAAATATAATTCGGGTTAGCTCAGTCGGTAGTGCGTTCGACTAGAAATCATAAGGTTCCTAGTTCGATACCGGTCCTCGCCAACTCAGCGTTATAAGTAGTACATGGATCTGTGCGGTAAAGTAAGGAGCAGATGGTAGGAGTGGCGCTCCACCTCAGACGCAAAAACAATCTCCATGGTCTAGCGCTAGTGAAAAGGGGATAGACTCCCTCGCTGATTGACTGATATCGACTTTAGGCCGCCCCGACGACTTTACTTATATATATATATATATATATATATATATATATATATATAAAAACATTGTCCTGATCAGTTATGCAATTGATTTCGTGATATATATTCAAAACTTTCATTAAAACTAATATTCTGTGAATTTCAGAATTTTTTTAACATAGGTGTCTAAAATATATTGGAAAATATTCAACACTTACACAAAAAGTGTTACATATGGATTCATTCAGTTGCTTTCATCAATAATACAGTTTATTTAAACCAAATAGTTGGTAAATGTGTTGTCTGCGTGTGTATGTTTTCTATATGTATGAAATGATATTGGTCAATTATGTAGGTTTATAGATAAACACACCCACAAAAACTCACACACACGTATACACTCCTACCCCCACCATATATATATATATATACATATCTTATTATAATGGAGATTGTGGGTTTGTCTGTCTGTAACCGAAACTATATTACTAATCAAGTCACAATTCCTTTTGTTATTTATACCACATTCTCCATGATTTTATTTTTAATTTAAACTTCAATTATTAATAAAATTATTTTACATCATTAAGACTGTTGACCATATCTACAAACAATTAACATGCAATTGTATTTATATATACAACAAAATAGTGGTCTACAGTTTGAATGGGAAGGCTAATTTGCATATTGATCTTAAAAATTTGATTTTAATAAATATATGCTTAGTATTATGGATTTCTAATTGTTTGGTTTTATCTTATTGAATATGAGCAAAAATCTTGGGATAAATATTAAAAGAAATCCATTAACAAGAAGAAATAACTGTACATTTATTCCTTACTTCCTATTTTAATTAAAGAGTTAAATTAGGAAAATTTACCAATGATAGACGGGAGTAATGTTAAATGATGGAAGAGTTAGTTTCGAAGTTGTTCTATTTTTCAATCATACCTCCTCTGTTCCAAATTGTTTTATCTGCATACTTATTCAGTTTCATTAGCCTTTCTAATTTAATATGATATTTTATTATATTAAAACTTAAATACTTGAAGCGGCTACCAGGGTAGAGGGGGGTAAATAGTCTATTGTTGAATTGCGAGTTAGATCCTCACAGGAATGTCCCATTAAAATCCCAGCGTAAAAAAGACCTTGCGTTGATCCAGACACTCTGAGAAGAAAAAATAATATCTCCTATTTGAAATATTAAACGGAAAAAAATTCTATGCTTTTAACATAAAACTTTTATTTTTTTAAAATTATCTTCACGAATATAAATCAAACCATAATTATTTTTGCTGGAAAAGCAAGATCTAGTGATAGTGAATGTCTATATATATATATATATATATATATATATATATATATATATATATATATATATATACTTTGTCATTAATTGTTTTACTTTTATAGTTTCCTCCGGACATACATACACACAAACTGGCCTTATATATATATATATATATATATATATATATATATATATATATATATATATATATATATATATATATATCATTGTGTGTGTGCATGTATGTATGCACATATTTTTTTAATTGTAAGGGTATGTATGTATATATAAATATATATATGTAAGGGTATATATGTATGTAAGGATATATATATATATATATATATATATATATATATATATATATATATATATATATATATATATATATTATATCTATATATATATATATATATCTATCTATCTATCTATATATATATATATATATATATATATATATATATATATATATATATATATATATATATATTAGATTAAAAAGGAACTCCTATATACTTACCGAGGTTAAATAACAAAAAGAATGAGTTAAAAAATGTATTGTACTTATAATTAAAGGCCGTTTGGAACGAAGCACGAGCATAAAATGTTTTTGCGTGCATATTTCGGAAATCGTATGTTAAGAAATGAACATAACATGACGAGTTCAAATCCTGGACGAGAATGTTTGCATTTCACATAGCACTGTTAAACGTATGAATTCAAATATTATACTTCCATTTACGGGTAAGCAGTAGGACAGACTAGTTTTTTTTAAATCTTTGTTAAGCAACCAGTATACGAGAAGGAATACTCTGAATTAAAATCAGTTAAACTCTGCTTACGAAATTTACCTTTTCCCACATCCTCAGGTGCAGAGGTATATATATATATATATATATATATATATATATATATATATGTGTGTGTGTGTGTGTGTGTGTGTGTGTATGTCTGTGTGTGCGTGTGTATAATATATATATATATATATATATATATATATATATATATATATATATATATATAGAGAGAGAGAGAGAGAGAGAGAGAGAGAGAGATTTTATATGCATACATGAATGCAGTGAACAGCTCACATTTAAATATTACATTTATTTAATCTGTGTATACATTTTAGTATTTTATATTTCATTCAATCGTAATAGAATATTTGATGAAAAGTACCTGGTGGCTTATGTGAGTATATTATACAGTCTTTCTTTTATTATAGTTTTTATTTTGCAGCTGTAAATTATATAGATTTACAAACTCAGAATGTGACATGATGTATTTTAACGTTGGTTATTTCTAAAATTGCCTTCCGGTATAACCGCATCAAACCACTCAGTACACAGACATCAAAGACTTTACTGACCCTAGTCTCTCAGTACATTTTCGGTTACACGCTGGGAGACCGTTCCCTGTTAGCAAAGTAAATTATTTTAATGTTCCATTCAATAGTGAGGCCGACACTCCTACTTGTGACATAACAATTCTCATGTCAGGATTTAGTTTTTTTTTACTGTGTTTAAATGATTTAAGTAAAAGTTGCTTTTGAAAAGAAATAGAAAATTCTCTTAAAACATGAATCAAATAAAGGAAATTAATTTTGTTAGTAAATCCCGATTCACACACACGCGCTCAAACACAAAGACACAAAGACCATCACAGGGCCGGGTTAGCTCAGTCGGTAGAGCGTTCGGCTATAAACCACGAGGTTCCTAGTTCGATATCAACCCTCGCCAACTCAGCGTTATGAGTAGCATAGGGATCTGTGCGGTAAAGTAAGGAGCTGAGGGTAGGTGTGGCGCTCCACCTCAGATGCAAAATCAATCTCCTTAGTCTAGCGCTAGTGAAAATGGGATAAACTCCCTCGCTGATTGGCTGATACCGACTTTAGGCAACCCTGACGACTTACTTATATATATATATATATATATATATATATATATATATATATATATATATATATATATATATATATGTGTGTGTGTGTGTGTGTGTATATATATATATATATATATATATATATATATATATGAATTTAACATTTTGAAAAAACAATTAGTAATTATATGCTGACAGAAATCTGTTTCGACGCCTTATAGAAGGGTCATCTTCAACGAGCAAAAAATATATGAAAAAGAGACGGGATAAAACCGTTTGAAGAAAATAGGGGTACAAACACACGCTGGAATGCTTGAATTTTTTTCAAATGCGCATACTGTTTCAAAAATAAAATAAATTTTATTTTTAAAATCAGAAGCATTTTAATTCAAAAATAAACTCAAAAAGAGTTGGTGTAAATATATAAAAAAGTGTAAGAGATTATCAAAAATGTTCAAAATATGATCCAGCATTAAGTTGTTTTACATATCCACAGTACAATTGAAAGAAGATGTTAAAATTTCAAAAAGTTGTGGTGTAGGTAACTTTTTTTTTGTAGTGTTCGTAGAATAATCTTCGGAGGTGTAAAAATCCGTATATTTTGTTTTTTCATGAGACAAATGTGTAAATAAATGGAAATTAATCCGACAGAATGAATTTAACATTTTGAAAAAACAATTAGTAATTATATGCTGACAGAAATCTGTTTCGACGCCTTATAGAAGGGTCATCTTCAACGAGCAAAAAATTTTCATATATTTTTTGCTCGTTGAAGATGACCCTTCTATAAGGCGTCGAAACAGATTTCTGTCAGCATATAATTACTAATTGTTTTTTCAAAATGTTAAATTCATTCTGTCGGATTAATTTCCATTTATTTACATATATATATATATATATATATATATATATATATATATATATATATATATATATATATACTAGAAAAGACGTGACCCATTGGGTCACCCATTGTGATTGGGTTATATTGTTTAAAAATCACAATAATGTACTTAATTTTTAATACATTTTAAATAATTTTTCGGTCAATTTTGCGCAAATTCATCGTAAACATGACCGTTAACGCTGTCTAAGATGACGTAAAATCTGTATTTTACAAAATAAATTTACCCCCCAGCCCGATTGAAAAAAATTATCAAAAATCATGGGATTTTCCAATTTTAATGAAATTTTCAGTGTCGATTTATCAATAAGTGAATTTTATAATGCATCAGTTATTTTATTTCAAAACCTTCTGACTTAATTAGGTATTTCTGCTATGTTAAATTAATATTTAGAATTCATCTATAATATGAAACGCCTAATTTTAAGTTTCAAATTTCCTATTTTTAGATTCTAAAAACAAATATCTAGTTAATAACTACTTTAGTTTATTATTGTTATCTAATAATTTTTTTAGAAACACTATATTGAAAACTTAGGACCCCTTCCTTTTAAACAGAACAAATATCGATGTACATTTTTTCTTTAATAAGATAATAGTAAGATGGCCCAAAATTCGTCAGCTCGCGCCAGATCTTTTGTTTAAAAAAATGTCAATATTAAATGACCTAAAAAATGAGAAAGTTTTGAAATAAAATGAATAATGCCTTATAAAGATCATTTTTTTTTATAAATGAACACTGAACATATCATTAAAATCCGATAATTTCCGGATATTTGGTAAATTATTTTCTTTAGGGGCGGGGGGCTAAATTCATTTTGTCAAAAACGCATTTTATGTCAATTTTGGGCCTCCCTAGATAATAGTCAATTAAATCCAAAAGAGTAAAAAAAAAAAGATCTACGAAAATTATTTTTTAAATTTTGATTTTACATTTTATTTTTCGATTTTCGTTACTTATTTTCTCCCAGGATAATCTCCCTTAATTTGTTTTCCTTCTATTTACACCTTCAGTCTATTGTCTTTTTACTTATACTGTAATTAGTTTCAACTTTACATAACCGCAACCGATATTTTGCGCCCCGCCAAAAAACATGGGGGAGGGTAGTTAAATGACCTTTTTGTATCTTTATCCTTCACAAAATCTAAATATGAATGAATATAAATAAACTTTTCTGTTAAATCTGTGTTGTTATTTTAACATTACTTGCATTCATAATAAGTATATACACAGGGCTGGTAAAATAAGCATAAAATTAGGTTTATCTTTAAAACTCATCCTAAATTTTCACTAACAATTATTGACCCTATAAGTTTTAAAACATCACATCAATTTTATTTATTTTTCCAGCCAAAAAAACAATTTTAAATCTTATGTTTACCTTCCCTTGATAAATTTTAAGTAGAGCTTTGTAATAAAGAGAGAGAGAGAGAGAGAGAGAGAGAGAGAGAGAGAGAGAGAGAGAGAGAGAGAGAGAGGGGGGGGTAAAGTCAGTCAATCAGTCAGCAGCAGTTTTTTTTCAAGCACTGTAATGTATTTCTCTCCTCATATTATCCTCTATTCTATATGTATTAAGAGAGGGGGGAGAAATAAGCTATACTTATGACAGAGATTGGTCGGTCTTTGAATTAATTGTAAATTACAATAATTAGAAGCAAATGAAGTGTAATTTTTTCCAAAATTAATTAGATTTATGATTAGGTGATATTTTGAGATGGTTTTTATATCATTAGTGTACCTAGAAAAAAGCCTTTAGGTGGCTAAGTTGGATTCGCTCAACTTTAGTATAATAATAATAATAATAATAATAATAATAATAATAATAATAAAAATAATAATAATAATGACAATAATAATAATATATATAATATATATATATATATATATATATATATATAAGTAAAAAATGTAAAGTCGTCGGGGAGGCTTAAGGTCGGTTTCGGCCAGACAGCGAGGGAGTATATCCCCTGTTCACTAGCGCTAGACCTGGGAGATTATTACAGCATCTGAGATAGAGCGCCACACCTACCATCAGCTCCTCACTTTACCGCACATGTGCTACTCATTCGCTGAGTTGGCGAGGGCCGGTATCGAACAAAGAACCTTGTGATTCCGAGCCGAACAATATACCGAGTTAAACCGATATATATATATATATATATATATATATATATATATATATATATATATATATATAAAGTAAAAGTAAAGTCGTCGGGGAGGCCTAAAGTCGGTATCAGCCAATCAGCGAGGGAGTCATTTTTTTCACGATGATTTGTCTTGTGAGTAAGAGGATAATACGCTGTTTGAAACCATTGGTAACATGCCTACACTGGTGTGTCCATCTGTTGGTGTCCACAGGAGAATATCGCTGATGAATTCCTCATTAGTTGTCCAGCAGTTTTCAACATGTTTTGTTTGTCTTAGTCGGTTAATATACGTATAACACCCCCCTCTGTCTCTCTGTGTCTGTCTCTGTCTCTGTCTGTATGTCTGTCTCTCTCTCTCTCATATATATATATGTATATATATAATCATTATTGGGTAAATGGTTTCGAATTCAGGATAACGATACTATTTTTATGTGGTTTCTAATAATTGATAATTCATTTAATTGTAAATTAGCTATTAGCATTATTATAGTTGATGTAGACCTGTCGGCTAGAATACGCAGACTGCAACACTGTAGAAGAATAAGACACCCAGTTTGGTTTACCGTGAGTAGCGACCTGTGATGATTAAGGGCGGAATCCGCGCGTCTGAGCAGTCCATAACTTGCAAAACACTACTTACTTGGGCGAGACAGGTGGGTGGAAAAGTCCCCTCCGGTCAATCGAATAGTAACATCAAGTAAAAGCACCTTTATGATTGCCCCAACTGTATTACTCTTATGACAAAACCCCGAATCTTATTATATTATATGTGCTAGAAGACAATGGCTGAGGGGCTTTGAGTACTGGATATGATTTATACTGTATCTTGTAGTGAGGTTCCAATTCTGAAGCTCTGCTTGAGTGTGGAGTACCTCTTCATTAGCATTACTCCCAGGTTCACTCTGACCTGGAGTGATACAATCTATTAGGGTAAAAAATATTAGTTAAATGTTTCTGGTTTCACATGTATAAATATCAACAGTACTCAACAAAAGATGAACCAAAGAAGCGTGTTCTGCATTGAATTTACCCAAGGGTTAACATACCGTAAAATTTAACTAGTGAACTAAATATACTTGTTGTTTGCTTATGTAGCATTTTCGACAATCGTTTATGAAAATGACAAATAATTATTAAAAGTCATCCATCGGCTCTGTGAGGGTTAAATGCACCTTTTTAACCAAGTGTGTGAGCTAAGTCTGTTCTTCGCGTAATTTACACATCAGCATCTTAGAAACAGCAAGATACGTCAACTTATGAATAATACCATAGTTGGTTCATTGAATACTGTTACTACAAATCCCTTGGCCACAGCTTTTTACAAAAGCATGAAAGCGAGAATCATCGGGTCGCCAAGTAATATCTTATTACAAAAGTAACACACTAAGATGTTTTCAGACATTTAGAGAGCTTAGATTTTTACTCCATTCAGCATGCATTGTTATATATATATATATATATATATATATATATATATATATATATATATATATATATATATATATATATATATATATAATATATATATATATATATAATGTTTGGTCTTATCTTGTTAAATGCCTCAGTAGAGATTGTATAGCTATTTTTTTTCTTTTAAAAATAAATTTACTTTTATACTTACCTACAAAAGCTGCAGACATTGTATCCAGAATTAGAATATTCTAACATATACACATGCCTTCAAATATATTCCTTTATCTTCATGCTTAAACCAAAACTTTCCATGATTCAGGCCAGATTTTGATGAGATTTTTAGAAAGATTTAAGAGGTACTAAAATATTTCAGATGCCAAGTCAAATGTCAAATTACTCAAGTCAAATGTCAAATTACACAATGACCGAGAATGTTATTGTGTGTGTGGGGGGCTGTTAGTATATCATTATCTTTATCATGTACATTATTAAGTATATACGAGGGTTCTTCAATAAATTAACTGAATTTTGCCTAAGGAGTTGATAACAGGAAGGGCTGTTTACTACTGAACTTTCTTCAAGGAAATCAATAGTGATGGGTCTTTTCATATCCCAAAAGATTGTCAACATGACATTTTTTACTAACCGCTGCGTCCGAAACGTTTTATTTACCGAGTAGTCAGTATATTTCCAGTCAGTGTCTTTTCTATTCAGGTTCGTAATGACAAACTCATGTGTAGCCTATTTGCCAACATTTATTAAAACATCTCCGTACTCATCCCACATCCTTCAGTGATGTTCACATTGTTTGCACTTCTTATCCACCAGATCAGGTTAAAACCTGGAGCACTATGATTTTTTCCCATTTTGATAGGTATATTAACAGGAGTCAAATGTCACTCATAGAAATTGTGGGGATCTGTATTTGTTTAACTGTACGTGAGTGTATGCGTCATAGCACAATAACTTTTCAGTATTTCAAAGATTTAACAAAACGTAATTTGATTATTTTGTAGAGGAGAGAGTGTCCCAAAAATAAACATAATTGTGTTTTCCACATCTCGGTTTATTTCAATCACATGTTTTTTGATAGTGTAACACCCAGTCTTCTTCAGGTATCTTTATTATTTCATATATATATATATATATATATATATATATATATATATATATATATATATATATATATATATATCAATTATCCACAAACACGTGTTTCGAAGTTTACTCCTCATCAGTGCGGCTCGACATAGGTAACAGCTACCTGTAGCCGGGATCGAAACCCGACACAATTTTTGTCTACCAAGTTCCTTACCCTTGCGGCTATTAGTCTAGGGTGAACAATTAATTGCTACATACTTTACGGCAGCATGTTTATATATGTGTTCATATATATATATATATATATATATATATATATATATATATATATATATATATATATATATATATATAAAAGTAATTGGTAATTTGCTTGAAGCATTGTTAAGTATGTTATAAAATACTAAAATTCGAAGGCAATACAATGCGTATAAAAATAAAGACAAAAAGATGTTTTATATGTCTTATCGATTTCAAAGCTAGAGCTTCATCATCAGAGTTTATTTTCAGAAAATAAACTTTGATGATGAAGCTCTAGCTTCGAAATCGATAAGACACATAAAACATATTTTTGTCTTTATTTTTATACGCATTGTATTGCCTTCGAATTTTAATATTTTTATATATATATATATATATATATATATATATATATATATATATATATATATATATATATATATATGAACACACATAAACAAACATATACACACACACACACACAAACACACACTCATATATATACATATATATATATATATATATATATATCCGTCGTTTTATATTGGGTTACACATAACCCTGAATCCAACCCCCGCAACCACAACTTAAATAACCTATCGAGTTTGGTCACCTCGTTGCGTCCTTGTTAACTACTTTTCAATCTGAGGTGCTTGACCAACTAGATCTTATTTCATCTAGCCTATTGGACGAGATTCCGAACTTTGTCAATTCGTCTTTAGGCTGCTATTCTAATTCGAATAAATTATATGTCACTGTACCATTCACCTACAATGTTACATGTTTTAGAAATAAGAAAAAACACCAGAAGAAAGCTGGATGGTACAGTGACGGAAGCCTTGTCAATAAACTTCAATATTGACACTTCAGTTTATGTCGATATCGAACTTTTCAAGTCAGTGCCATATTTTAAAAAGGACCATTGCTCCCAAAACTCCGTAGAGCTCTCTAGGGGTGATTCAAATTAACTTTCACTACCAGCATATATAAAAGAATGATCGTCTGCTTGCAGACTGGATTTCTCTGGTGATCGTAAAATATATAAACAAACGTATGTATTTAATATTTTAAACATCACCCCCGTTACGGCAGCTGTCAAATGTCCCAGAGGTTAAGAAATTGGGCTGGCGAAAAGTCAGTCGGATTTCGCTCCTGGCCAGAGGTATATATATATATATATATATATATATATATATATATATATATATATATAATATATATAGAGAGAGAGAGAGAGATTTATATATGTGGAGGCGCGTGGACTAGTGGTTAGTGTCGTGGGAAATAGACTCGTCGATTCGAGTTAAATTCCTAGACGAAGCTCTAATACCCTTGGGAAAGGTATGAATCCATATATTCTCCCTCCAGCTATGGGTTAAATAGTAGGGCAGACTGGGCCCTTCAGCCTTGGGTAGGTAACCAGTCTAGGAGAGGGATAACTCTGAATTTAAAATTCCTGAGGTCGGTCGTTGATTGTGTTTGTGGCATCCCTTGATGCACCAATTCTTTCCTATCAACTGTTCCAAAAAGTGTGTATGGTCCAACACAAGCCTTCAGCACTATAAACAAATCCTTGTGTGGGTGTTCATTGTATGTATGAACCCTCATGCGTCGAAAATCGATGAGAGAGTCCATATATATATATATATATATATATATATATATATATATATATATATATATATATATATATGACTAACAGGACATAGCATTTAGATATATTGCAATGGTTCAATGAAACCATATCTATGGACATTCACAAGTATGCAAATGTTTACTGATATATTCTATCAAGTATCAATACCCACGGTTTTGTTGTCGGTCATTTTAGTTTATCGACATGTACAAATGTTGTAATCTGTTTATTTGTACTCTGTCACTCTAAAGAGCTTTTGACACGGTGGAATGTAATTTTATAACGCACCAGTCTAAACTCATTTTATCTCTTTATTACCTTATTTACGTAAACTAACTGAACGAATAAAAGGGGACACAAACAACATTCTTCTTCGAAAAAAAGATAACACCTTTTCCTCACACTGTCAATCACTGTACGGCTTTTTCAATTGAAGCATTGAAAAAACGTTGGTTAAAAAATGAATTACATTTGTTTAGTATTGAGGTGAATACGACCGAAACCCCTTCGACTGTTTTATCTATGTATATTTATTTTATCTCAATATATACAGTTGAGAAACACTCGTGCCACTGTGGTTATCACCTTAGAAAATAGACACGGCTACCCGAGGCTGTTTGTATTACATATAGTGTATACCATTGGGAAAGTTACGAATCTAACTATTCTCCCTTCAGCTATGGGTAAATAGTAGTGCATACTGGAGTATTTAACATTGATATGGAAACCAGACTTCGAGAAAGAAAAATCTTAATTCAAGACCTTGATAACTATGTGCCCCGGTAGATTATTATTGCTCAATTCACGCTACTCGAGTACCACCCTCACAAACAATCCAGGGTACGGTATATTTTTATACAACAAATAAGTCTTTAACATAACCTAAAAAGAAACAGGATTTTCTACATCTTCTATATCTATATGCTTCTAAAAAAATCGTATTCTGTTATATATGCTGAGTAAGAACTATTACGGATACGGACTACACAGGTTATATGGCACTTCTCGCAAATACACCTGCGCAGGCCAAATCTTTACTACACAGCCTTGAAGAGGCAGCACGGAATATCGGCTTATATTTGAACTATGATAAAACTGAATTCATGTGTTTTAGAAATGATGGGGACATCTCCACACTCAATGGTAAACTCCTGAAATCGGTGAAACAATTCACGTACCTAGGTTGTAATATCTCATCAACAGAAAGTGACGTGAATGCACGCATAGGTAAGGCATGGTTTTCTTTAAACAAATTGTCAGTGATATGGAAATCCGATCTCACTGAAAAATTAAAGCGAAATTCTTTCAAGCCGTAGTTGTATCAGTGTTGCTGTACAGCTGCACTACCTGGACTCTAACGAAGCGCCTGGGGAATAAGCTAGATGGGACTTGCACGAAAATGCTGCGTGCAATATTAAACACGACGTGGAAACAACACCCCACGAGAAAACAGCTGCATGGCCACCTGCCCCATATCACACAAGATTTATGATTCTTAATTACCGTGAGGTCTTGGTTCAATGACAATATAGGGTGACAAAGATAATTATCTTTCCGTTGATTAAGACATATTTCTCAGCTCTGTTTGTAGAGCAGAATAGAAGTAACTTTCTCACACTTTATTACACCTTTCCATGAAAACCATGGAAGGTGCTGTAAAGTCTTTTATAACCAATTTATTTGTTTATGGAACATATTCTATAATTCATTTGTTTTGGACTTGTGTATACTGTTATTTCTTCTTAGATGTTATGCATATTATGCATATTAAACATTACCGAATGTTCAGTGTTGCTGTATCTATGAATGTACTAATTCTTTATTAGGACTTATTGTTGGTTTCAAATAATCATCTACTAATTCTTAAAACGACATGCAGACTTAATTCATGTTAGCAAATACTGAGCTTTCCCTTTAAAAGATTAAAACTTTGTGAATAATTTGCAGCAAATAAGATAAAGCAGTACGGTGTGAATTCATCCAAACTGTAGCCGCGTCAGTACTAGTGTATGGCTGCATCGCTTGGAATCTAAAGAAGCGTTGGTAGAAATAACTAGACAGGATCCACACAAGGATGCTGCTGGCTATTTTCAAATATCCCAAACATCAGTAGTACGGCCAACTTAACTCTCATCACACAAACCTTCCACGCAAGACGAACAAAACATGTTGGACATTGTTGAAGAAGGAAGGGCGAATATATCAGTCACGTTCTTCAATATACTCGTACAAATGTACATTAATACTGGTCTACCTGCAAGATTTATTTGCTGACACTAGATGCTGTCTTGTGAACATACCAAGCACCATGGCTGATTGGGACGGATCGCTATAAGGAGACTGAATCCGTTACTTCGACACGCCTTCATGATGGTAATGAAGGGGTTTTGTCTTTAGAAATAGACCCGGCGGTCTTAGTTCAAAACCTGGACACACACACACACACACACATATATATATATATATATATATATATATATATATATCCTGGAGATTTCCTGGGCGCATGTATTATGAATCTCAAAAGAAATACTTATCTGGGATAATATAATCAATTAATATAACTTTCAGGCCTAACCTGTCATTTAAATGTTTACTGTCTGATGAGTGAAGCGTTTCCGGAATGGGGATGCCGACGGAGAAGAGCTATCTTTGTTTTTCACAATAAGAGTATTAGCTTAAAACTGAACTTGAGTCAAATGCGCCTACAGGTAAATGTGGGTTGAATAATATCTTAAACTAATCTTGTGTCACATCCTCCTACGTTAAGTATATTCCCCCTCACACAGATATAAATTTGATCACACTCATATGCTTATACAAATGTATACGCTATATATATATATATATATATATATATATATATATATATATATATAGGGTCATCCACAGACAAGTGTTTCGACTTATCAAGTCTCCTCAGTGAGGCTAGACATTTTGTAAGCTACCTACAGCCGGAATTGAAATCCGATCGGTTGGATGTCAGTCCGGCACAGTAACCATTAGGCTGTCTTCACTTACAGAATGGGAAGGGGATTTTAACTGTTTTAATACACACATCGCTTTATATATATATATATATATATTGATTGGAAGCAGAAAAGGCTTTATAATTATTGAAAGAGTGAGAACTCTCATCTCAACAATTGGCTGTTAAACATGATGCTGCAATACATAATCAAATATACAGAATTTAAAGGTGACTTGCTCTCCGTATAACCGTTTATTGTTGTAGAAAACAGAATCGGTGAGCCGTAGCTATTTACTTTTTATTTGAGCTTGTTCACTTAGGATAGGCATGAAACCATCTGTTCCCTCTCCTCTCTCCAACTATGGGTAAATAGTAGAGTAGACTGGGATCTTAAGCCTCTGTAAGACAGCCAATTTAAGAGTATACTCCGAAATTCAAACCAGCAGTTCTCTAATTCGAAATTGACCTTGTGTCACACCCAGTCTGTGTTAGCGGATTTTGTAGATATATGCAACACATATATTTCTAAATGTCAATAAACAAAAAATAAAAACTTTACTAACTACTTCTTAGTACAATAATCAATTAATAAAAAAAAAAAAGTTCAGCAATAATCTTGAACTTGTTTCTCTTTCGGCTCCTTCAGATCACGGTGGTGATCACCACCACCGTGATCTGAAGTGGAAATATATACAATACCAAGTTGGAATTAGTGTATTGTCAACTATTTTCCATACTACTTATTGAAGGCCCACTGAACCAATGAAGTTAACCATAGTTGATAATGTTCAATACTTAGATGGGTGACCACTTAAGCAACAACAGTTACTATAAACAATTGAGATTGGGTGCCATATCTAAGCTATTCTAAGTAAATAACGCCGAAAACCATTTGTTTGATGCCTATATTTGTAACATTTCGTCGAGGCCCGCAGCCTTTTTTATTTTTTAAGTCTGGAAAATAAGGAATTACATTCCCAACAAACGGAGACCTAGGGATTGCTAGGAACTACATAAGCATAACCCTTACTGCTATAGCTGCTAAGATATATAACGCGCTTCTTAATCGTACCAGACCTGAAACAGAGAAAACCCTTAGGAAAAAAAAAACGGATTCCGCAGAAATCGGTCCACAACCTCTCAGATTCTGACTATTTTCCGAATCATAAAAGGGGTCAGAGCAAAGTATCTTGAGGCAACCCTACTATTTATAGACTTCTTCAAAGCATTTGATTACAGACACAGAGGGAAAATAGAAAAAATACGACTAGGATGCGGCCTCCCCAAAGAAACAGTTTCCGCCATAATTATGCTCTATCAAAACACCAAAGCCATGGTTCGTTCACCTGATTGGGACACATATTTCTTTGACATCGTCGCTGGATTCCAACAAGGAGATATATTAGCGCCATATATATTTATAATATGCCTAGATTACGTACTTCGAACATCATTGGATCCCATAAAAGAAAAAGGCCTCACACAAAAAAGGCAAGAAGCAGGTGTTATACCGCACAAACAATTACGGACGCGGACTACACAGGTGATATGGCACTTCTCGCAAATACACCTGCGCAGGCCAAATCTTTACTACACAGCCTTGAAGAGGCAGCACGGAACATCGGCTTATATTTGAACTATGATAAAACCGAATTCATGTGTTTTAGAAATGATAGGGACATCTCCACACTCAATGGTAAACTCCTGAAATCAGTGAAACAATTCACGTACCTAGGTTGTAATATCTCATCAACAGAAAGCGACGTCAATGCACGCATAGGTAAGGCATGGTCTTCTTTAAACAAATTGTCATTGATATGGAAATCCGATCTAACTGAAAAATTAAAGCGAAATTCTTTCAAGCCGTAGTTATATCAGTGTTACTGTACAGCTGCACTACCTGGACTCTAACGATGCGCCTGGGGAATAAGCTAGACGGGACTTGCACGAAAATGCTGCGTGCAATATTAAACACGACGTGGAAACAACACCCCATGAGAAAACAGCTGTATGGCCACCTGCCCCATATCACACAAACCATCCGTGTTAGGCGAACAAGACACGCGGGACAATGCTGGAGAAACAAGGATGAACTCATAAGTGACGTTTTTTCTGTGGAAGCAAACACATAGGCGCGTCAGAGTGGGTCGCCCAGCAAAGACGTACATAGATCAGCTCTGCGCGGATACTGGATGCGGAGCAGAGGAACTCCCAGAGGCAATAAATGCTAGGGATGGATGGCGTGAGATTGTCATGGATATCCGCACTGCCAACGCGACAGGATGATGATGATGATTTGTAACATTATTTTAAGGATATAGCTACAAGTGGTTGATCTTTAAGTACGGGTAATATTTCCACACCCATTTCTTTTCTCAACAGAAGGTACTGTAAGCAACCTGGGGCCTGGATCCCATATATCATCAAGGCATAGTTACAATAAAATATCCACACTATTCACAGATATAATAGTATACTATTTTCTCAAAGGAGGTATTTTCATTTTTTTTCTTAAGGTTTTATTTCATATTTCTACTTATTATCAGGACACTTAGAATGTCATAAACTCATTGGGTGGGTAATGTATACTGTAGCTGGACACTAATAAATAACGACGAATATTAATATATAAAGTTATAATGTATATATCTTTATTCTTCAAATTGGCACTAATGTGTGGAGTAAAAAGAATAAAAGAGATTAGGATTGTACGCACACAGTGGTCAACGGGCGTAATCTTCGGTTGAACCTTTCATCAGACTCTATCTATATCAGAAATCGGACAGGTTATATAGCATTCCAGAAACCCACGCAACTTCACATGTTCACGACCCTATCGGCAAAACCCAACGCTACTTCCCATGGTTTTGCCTCTTCGGGCACGAGGCACAGGCAAATTATCACGGTCGTGCCGCCCCCCTCCACGACACCCACACAAATTCCCGATGCCTTTGTAACCACGACTTTCTTTCCGGTTGGCCACCCACGTTGTTCCATTAAGCCCAGATCTTTTATTTGCTTATGTCAACCCCAGACTGATGTCCGCACAGGCACCTACGCAATGGAAACAAGGAAAGACGACTCCTCTAAACTGATTTCCAATATGAATATTGTTGATCATATATAGCATTTATGTATATCTGGAATTCTGACCCTTTTCCAGGACCTCACTTTCCCGAGAACCAGGCTCCGCGGGTCAGACACTTATTCAAAAATGATCGTTTAGTCTTATCCTTTATTCCCATTGAACATATTTTAAGTTGGCTTCGTCTTAATTAAGAAAGATTCTCTGAACTATGCTCTAAAAAGTTATCGATACGACCAAGAATGGCCTAAAGCAGGGCTTCTCATTTTTGTTTTACTTGATACACATCTTGTTAACAAATTGAATTTCTAATCACTTCAAATAAATGAATTGAATATTAGATTAGAAAACATAATCTTATTTACGAGTGCTTAATACAATTTACATGAGAAAGGAATCAGTAAAATATAACTCCAAACACACCTTTAATTGTTTGATTATGTTTTAATGAGAAGGATAGGTTTGATGGAGTTGAATTTATAAATATTTTCGGTATAAATATTAAAAGTTGTTCTAATAGGAGAAAGTTATTAAAAATGGTATATTGTATCATGTAATAATAGAACACACACACACACACACACACACACAACACACACACACACACACACACACATACATACATACATAACACACACACACGCACACACGAACGCACTCACGCACGCACAAAAAAAAAAAAACACACACACTCACACACACACCTGCAAATACCTGACAATACTAAAAATGATTCAAAATGAGATCCGAATCTCTTCAGTGGTTAATAATGATTTAATTTTAATTTTATCCAATAAAAATCTGTTTCCATGAATATAAATTACAATTTCAATCACTGTATTGTAATTTAACTTTTTCATTATATTTATTTATTTATTTTCATTTATATATTTTCATTGGTCTCTTTAAATAATATTCTTATTTTCTTAATACATCAGAAATACTATTCTAAAAAAGAAATATTTTAGAGTTCTGGATTTTTATAACATGTTATAAGTGTTTTAAATGTTCTCTTTCGTGAAAATATGATTATATGCGTCGTTACTATGTCGAAATGATCCAATCATTTTCGTGTAGAGCCAGATCGTTCCCTCATTTAAATGATATATATGTTTGAACAAGCCCTATATGAACAACACACCAAAAGTAGCCATCACACCCAATCAAGTATCGGGCAGGTGGACGATATTTGGCTAAAAGTCTACATGATGTTATTTTTAATTTGTTTTAAAGGGATTTATAAATGCAAACTTGTTTTTATTTACCCTACCAAAATGTTATTCAAACCTAGAGATATATGCAGACCAAATTGAGAAACACTGCTCTAGAGATAATAATACTATTCCATATATTCAATAAACTAGCAAAATAAAAACACCCTCCGGGCGATGTAAAGCTAAATTTTCGAAAGATATTGCTTGAGGAGGTGGAAGTAAAAATTAAATGTCGGAGAGTGTGAACCATAAATCATGAAATCATCAAATTTATTAAAGGAGTAAAAAAAATAAAACAATTTGAAATCGAAACTAAGTTCTATTAACTTTGAATATCTATTAAAATAAAACAAACTATATATAGATATATAATACCAGTCATGTATTTATTAAAACTTGTTTTAAAAAACAATGAGGACTGTCGAATGCTGCATGTTCAAATTTTGAGTGTATTTATTCTATGTTATGACGATTTCTGATATAGTGACGTAAGCAGTGACGTAGTTTTTGTTACAGACAAAAACCGGAAGCGAATCTCCATTATTCATAGATATTCAACCAATAGACAAATCGTTTCTCAATTGTATTTAACACTTTAAAAAATCTAGTATTTTAAACGTCCAATTCTCTTTTTGTTGAAATATTTGAATGGTTCGATAGTGGTCCTCGCCAACTCAGCGCATGAATAGCACAGCTTCGATCTCTGTCGTAAAGTGGGGAGCTCATGGTAGGTGTGGCGCTCCACCTCAAACGCACAAATTATCTCCCTGGTGTAGCGCTAGTGAAAAGGGGATATACTCCCTCACTGTCTGACTGATACCGACAATAGTCCACTTCGCCGACTTTCTTAGTTACTTTCCTAAAAAAATATCAAAAATAGATAAATATTATCACCGTATCAGGGGGGATTTGAATAAGCTAACTGTATCCATTACTGAGAGGTAGGAACCCACTCCACATAAAAAGGGGTGTCTTGAGTATGTCACATAAATACTTCTGATATTGAGACTCCGGTTCTGAAGTTCTGGAAAGTATGCAGTGCCGATTTATTGCCAATACTCCCAGGTCCACTTTAACTCGAAAAATTAGTCTCATCTATGGTTTATATAAATCTGTGAATAAAATAGTATTCTTCTGTATGCAAAAAAAGGTAAACTATTTAAAGAAATAACTGCACAGAAATATAAATATAAAGTCGTCGGGGCGGCCTAATGTCGGTTTCAGCCAGACAGCAAGGGAGTATATCCCCTTTTCACTAGCACTAGACCAAGGAGATTATTTTGGCGTATGAAGTGGTGCACCACACCAACCATCAACTCCTCACTTTACCGCACAGATCCCTGTGCTACTCATACGCTGAGTTGGCGAGAGCCAGGAACCTTGGGATTCCTATTTGAATGCTCTACCAACTGAGCTAAACCTGATTTTCTAAGATCTAGGAATAAAATAACCTTAGATGGTTTAACATACCTGATTTTCTAAAATCTAGGAATAAAATAACCTTAGATGGTTTAACATACCGTTAAAATCAAATACTCAATCAATAAATCAATCCATTAATATTGATCAGGGGTTTTGAATTTGGAATTATATATTTACTCTAGAAATACTAAATCAAACCAAACGAATAACTTTCTATCCAATCTTTATGTATCGTTAGGGGTTAGACCAGCCTGATTTGCTTGGAGATGTAGCTTCATAGATCATCACTTTGTCGCTGGACACAGAATCAGATGAAATTACCGATTTCGTCTAGAAAACACACGTGGGAAAAAGTATCACCGTCGACAAATTATAGCGAACGTAGTTTTTCAGCAACAGCTCAGAGTTAACACAGACTTAATGTAGAGAGGTGACTTTGGATAGTTAGAACGCTTTGGTTCGTTGTTCGACGACTGTCTACAGGATGAAAACGTGTGTTGCTTTTATGTGGGTTTTTCTTTATCTTGTAGGTTCGTCAAAAGGATAATTAATCAAGTATAGGTTCCACTTAATCAGATAACAGCAAAGTCAACTGTACCCAATTTCTGATGCCGACGCCTTATATATCGTTACAATCGAAGTTAAGCAGTTTTAAGTCTGTTTAATACTTACATGGGTAATTAGTATCATAATCAAATATACATGAAAGAAGTTTAGCAAGAAATCATAGTTTGATGTATTTTGTATAAATTTCACGTAATAAAACACAAATGTCTATATAATAATAATAATCTATATGTAATAGAGATTCAGTCTCTATTTGTCTGTAACTGAAACTACGTCACTGATTGCGTTACAGTAAATTCTGAATTACGTAACTTTATCAATGAGTATTCAATTTATAGTCAATATTATTGCTGCATTAAATCGAGAAAATGCTGTATTACATTTATGTGCTCTGAAAGTAGTACGCAACAAAGAATCGTCTACGGTATTTTAAAAACAAGTGTTCATAAATACATGTCCAATATAATTGATTCATATCTAGTTTGTTTTATTCTAACATGTATTTTAGATTATCTAAGGTATAGGTTTTTACGAAAAAATATCTAGAAACAAAATATCATCATATAAACTTGCAACGGTAATTTAATGCGTAAGATTCAACCGGAAATAGTTTGTTTTATTTATTTTTAAATATAGAAAAAACACGGTTTTTTACTCGATTTTTCTCTATTAAAATAGCTTTTTAATTTTAATTTGTATAAATGTTATTTTGTTCACTAAAAATTAAATAAAGTTTAATCAATTAATTTACTGCTTACTTTAAACCCGCAATACTCAACCGGAACTAGTTTGTCAAAGATTCAATAAAAAGTTATTAAAAGAAATGCTTACTTTAATAAATATGAAATTTATTAAATCTCTAATTTTAGGTATTATGTATTATTTATAAAATCAATTATTAATGTTAAAAATGCATATGGTTGTTGTTCTTTATTACTGATGTTATTTTTCGTCTGCAATATATTTATTTTTAAATTTAATTTTATTTGGTATTATTATTAAAATAGCTTTTTAATTTTGTTTTGTTGGTTTGTTTTGAAGGCTATCACAATGCAAGTGTAAGGAAAAAGAAGGTAACTATAGTGTTGTTTGTTAACCTGTGATTTATTCTGAATATTTCGTAATAAGAATCTCTTCTACAGAAGATCTCCAGAACTGAAGTTATTGCTAGTGACTGTCCATTTTGGTTGATTTTTATCCCGAAACATTAAGAATAAATCACTGGTTAACAAACAACTCCTGCCTTTCAAACTCTCTGTCTGTTTGTCTGTGTGTGCTTATGCGTATGAGCCTGTTCAGTTTTTGATTATCATTCCAGATCTGGTTCGCCTTCTAAGCATAATTTTTTTGTTTACTAACAGAACCACCTGATTTTTTTTATGCGTGTGTGCGATTAAAATTCCAGAATTTGGCCTAACCTTTTTTTCTGTTGTTGTTATTGGTGGACAGTTTGATTATTTATGGGTGTGGGTGTGTAATTTCTATGTCTATCAAAATAATCTGTTGTGTGTGTATGTGTGTGTGTTTGTTAGAGAGTGTGTCTGTGAGTGTGTGCGCGTGCGTGCGTGCGCGTGCGTGCGCGTGCGTGCGCGTGCGTGCGTGCGTTTTATTTTATGTGTGTGCGTGGCTTGTTCATATACATTTACATGTGTGTATGTGGGTGTTGGATTTAGAAGCTTATAATAAAATTAATTTTATCAAAATTTGTAATTATAGATTCTGCTAGATTTTATTTTAATTTTTTTAATATATTTATCTTATTTTTTTATATTATATTTTTTTATTTCTATTTCTATATATATATATATATATATATATATATATATATATATATATATATATATTATTTCTTATTTGCCTTGTCCATATGTGTTTGTGCGTGTGTGTATGTGTGTGTGTTGGATTTAGAAAGGTTAGAATAAAACTAATATCTATGTTGGGACTTAAGAACACACACACACACATACACACACACACGCACACGCGCACACACACACACACATACACACATAAACAAACACCTCCCCCACACACAGACAGAGAGTTTGGAAAGCATGAGACAGAACCAAATGGAGAGTCACTAGCCATCAAAAACTTAACAGGTTCACACGCATAAGTACACACACACACACACACACACACACACACACACACACACACACACACACACAGAGTTTGGAAGGCAAGAGGCAGAACCAAATGGACAGTCACTAGCAACAACTTCGGTTCTGGAGATTTTCTGTAGAAGAGATTTTTATCTCGAAATATTAAGAATAAATCACAGGTTAACAAACAACACCATAGTTACCCACTTTTTATTTACACTTGCATTGTGATAGCCTTCAAAACCAACCAACAAATCAATATAAACACAACCCTTCGAGCATATTATAAAACCCTTTTTAAATTTTGATTTATATAAATTTTATTTTGTTTCTTAAAAATTAAATTAAGTTATTTAATTAATGTAATGCTTACTTCAATAAATAAACGCTTACTTTAATATGCATGAAATTTATTAAATCTCTAAGAAAATGAATTAAGATCGTAACAACAAATATTATTGTTTAAATTTATTTTTAATGTCATAAATGCATACGGTTGTTATTATTATTTTTTTTCATTACTGATGATATATTTCATCTGCAATTCTTTTATTTGAATTAATCTTAGCGAGGTAATTAATATTTAATAGTATTTTGTTTATTGTTTAAACAATACACATTTAAATTTAATCTTATTTGGCAATATTGTTAAAATATCTTTTTAATTTTAATTTATATAAATTTCATTTTGTTCTTTAAAAATTAAATAATGTTATTTAATTAATTCAATCAATTTACCTTGATAAATAAATCCTTACTTTAATAAACATTACATTCATTAAATCTATAAGAAAATGAACTAAGAGCGTAAAAATATATTTTACATTCATTCATTTATTGTACAAACATTTTTTAAATAAATTTCATTTATCAAAAATATGTTTTTAAAAATTTTATTTTTCTAAATAATTGAATAAAATTTAGTTTATTGGACTTGAATTTTTAATTCCCCCCACCTCATGCAATATTTTCAAAGATTTATTTTTACATCGTCGGGATGATATTTTTTTTTATTTTGCTAATAATAATAATAATAATAATAATAATAATAATAATAATAAATAATAATAATAATAGACTGGGTGGGAAAGGTGATCCACTGGGAATTGTGCAATAAATCAAATTTACACCATGCTACTAAATGGTATATGCACAAACCATAATCTCTCCTAGAAAATGAGACGCATAAAATCTTTTGGGACATTGAGATACAGATGGATCACCTAATCCCGGCCAGGAGACCAGTCCCAGTATTAATTAACAAAAAGAAAACTTGTCAACTTGTAGATTTTGCCGTCCCGGTGGATCACTGAGTGAAGATGAAGGAAAACGAAATAATAGACAATTTCTTGGACCTGGCCAGAGAACTGAAAAAAATATGCAACATGAGGGTGAAGGTCGTACCAATCGTAATTGGGGCCACAGGAACAGTCCCAAAGGGTTTGGAAAAGGGTCTGGGGGAATTAGAAATGTGAGATAGAATCGATTCCACCCAAACAACAGCATTGTTAAAATCAGCTAGAAGCATCAAAAGATTTCTGGAGACCTGGGGAGACTTGCTGTCACTCAGCCTCCTGTGAACCAACAGATTAGGCAGGTGTGAAAACCTCTCAGGGAAATAATAATAATAATAATAATAATAATAATAATAATAATAATGTGTCATATATGTTTAGATATGATGAAGAGAAACAGCGTGAAATTAGAAGATTTAATATTCTTCTATGGCCATCAGTAAAGTGGGCATACTGTGATGCTTATCCCTGAGATGACTTTTGATAACAAAAAAACTCCTTTCCCTCTAAATACGCTGTCTGTATCCCGTGCAGTGGTGTCGTCAGTATGAAACTAAATAACATGATGCTGAGGTTCTTGTTCAAGATCTATGAGAGGCGTGGAGTATCCCTTTATTGTCAAAACTCCCAGGCCCACTCTGATTAGGGGCTGTAGTACTTGTTGGGGTCACATCTATGAGTCAATTATAATGGTTCAATCATTTACTAAACATTCTTACTATAATTTACTTGAAACAATGCAACTGTGTGAAAGTTATTTGTATTAGATAGGAATACTATCATATTACATTGCCCTACGCAAAGAAAAAGGAGAACAATCTGAAGAAATGACTACCCAAAGCATGGAGTTGATTGTTGGGTAATTATTATCGTCAAAAGAAATGGATGCATCGAAAAGAGTTGAAATCCTTGATGAGGCAATTTTTATTTTCTATATCACTAATACCCTTGGAAATGGTATGCATCTATTTATTTTTCCTTCGGCTATGGGTAAAATAGTAGTGCGGACTGAGCTCTTTAACGTTGTTATGGCAACCGGTCTAGAAGGAAAAATCTGAATGTAAAAGCCCACTTGAAATACTGACCTTGTTTCGTCTCCTGCTCTTGCGAAGGGGTTGGGTAAATACCTACTCAAAATATGAACGTACAATGAACGCGATTCTCTAACAACTCAATCAAAAATCAACAAACCAATCAATAAAATAATCCCTGAAAAGCGATTTACCGTCGGATTTCAATAAAGATATTTTGTTATTTCCTGAAAATGTAAGACAATTCCAAATAATTACATATATTCATATATTCGTGTGTATGTGTATATGTACCTTTGTGTGTGTGTATTTGTGTTAATTATAACGTCAGCAAGATTAGTCTCTTATTGAGATTAAGAGATATCAACAACTTAACTGATCACACCAATTTTTATTTGTATTCATATTACATATACAGAGATTATCGGCTTTATACTTGTAACGGAGTTTTTCTGAAGCATCTTTTATAATAACAGAAACTAATTATCTTTAAAAGAAAATATAACAATTAATCTTTGCTAATATCTTAATTTTCAGTTAACAACCATAATGCTAACAAATAAAGATATTGGCAATTTTAGAACAATCTTTTTATATGGAAATTATAACATCACATTTCACACATACAAATCATATACTGTGGTACCATGATTTATGATTTTAATTCGTTCGACTCGTAACTCAATTTCCGCATATATATAAAATCAATTTTCCCTATTGAAAGGAATTGACGTTCCATTTATCCGTTCGAGCCCTATAAAGAAAACACGCACTTTTTATTACCTTTTGTGTAAATAAGGAAAATAACATTTATTGAATGAAAAAACATAATACGAGGGTGAGTTAAAAAGTAATGCCATTTTGTTTAGGACAAGTATAATTACCAACACAGGAACATGTATTATACATTAAAATGAAGCTGGTTCTCTGTGGATCATCTGTACATCTCCTCAGAGTAACCGTTTCTCTCTATAGCAATGTTCCACCTTCGGATGAGAGCATGTATCCCTGCCCCGTAAAATTCTTTTGATTGCAATTTGAGCCACTTCGTCACTACAGATTTCACTTCCTCGTAACTGGAAGAATGTTTGTCTCTCTTCGGCCCCATGAAAGAGAGTTTGAGAGGTATTACTTTTTTTTTATCTCAACCTCGTAATATAGAATATAATAAATTATGTGCTGTACTATGCTTTAATGTCTATTTTTTTAATAAATAATGTTTTTCTATGGCATAATAAATTTGTAGGCTTAATTCTTTTAGAGAACCTATCAAGGTAAGAGTATAGGAAGGTTGCTCGGACCTTAAATATAAACTCGCAAAAGAAAATCGACCGAGAGACAGCTCGAAACGCGGAACAATCATAAATCAAGGCACCACAATATATATATATATATATATATATATATATATATATATATAATATATATATATAACATATATCTAAGCAATGGATATGTGAAGAGGTCGTTCAGCCATATAATAGTCTATACGCATCAAAGACTATGCGCTGTGTAAACAAAGTGGAAATTCATGTTTTTATTTACACATTTTAATCAATAACAGCTATGGTTATTACCTGAGAATTGATATTGAAAAAGATAATATAAATGTACGTGTGTCATGTAACTGCGTGATAATTGTTCGACTGAAAAAATATATCCAGAAAACACATATAATAAAATAACTTAAAAATATGTAACGCTTCTTTTCTGAAATTTTAACAATAAAAAACGCCATTTCAACATTAACAGCGAACGCATTCCCTTCACGATTTCAATTTAAAATTATATATATATATATATATATATATATATATATATATATATATATATATATAGGTCCATAGTTTGCCTTTTTTTGCCCAACTAGATTATATCCTAATAGATAAAAAATGGATAAATGGTGCAATGAACTGCGAAGCATACTCATCTTTTGAAGGAGTATCCTCCAATCACAGAATAGTCACAGAAAAACTACGACTAAGCCTACGTATACACAAAAGGCAAACCAGCAAATCTGTACGATACGACTGGTCAACACTTGCCAACAGTGACATATGCAATCGCTACGCTGTAGCAGTAATAAATAAATTCGATATCCTCCAGGAGACATCTGAAAGCTTCATTCCAAACTAGGAATACGAGAACGTTGTCAGTGCCCACTTGGAAGCAGCAGCTGCGTGCGTACCGACCACTCTAAGAGCCAAACACTCTGTTCCCTGTGAGACAGAAGCAGTAAGAGAAAAGAGAAACGATATAAAAAAGCAGCCCAGCGTAATAAAACAAAGCCATCTGACAGCAATATACACAACCTTAAGAAAGCCCGGATTGAACTAACCAAAACAGAACAAATCGAATACATCCAAGAACAAATAAATAAAATCAGGCAATCGCTGGAAGACAGACAGTCGGGATTAGCATGGCAGACAGTAAATGAAATTAGTGGTAGGAAAAGTACATCTAGATCAAAGATAAAGGCAACCAGCCAAAAAGATAGACTTCAGAAGTGGAAAGACCACTTCCAGAAACTGCTGGAGAAGCCCCCTAAAATCATAGAAGATAATACCAAAATGATCGTAGATAGACAACTGGACATCAAACCGGGGAATTTCACAACAGAATAACTCAACGAAGTCTTAAAGAAACTAAAAGGTAGAAAAGCTGCAGGTCTTGACGAAATATCTCCTGAGGTATGGAAGATGAGAAATTTCAATGACATACTGCTTAGGCTATGCAATGCAATATATAGACAAAATAAAATAGATAAATGGACGAAAGGCTGCATCCTCCCATTCCACAAAAAGGGAGACCTCGGAATTGCTAAGAACTACAGAGGCATAACCCTTACTGATATTGCAGCTAAGATATATAAAATCATTTCTTCTTAATCGCATCCGATCCGAAAAAGAGAAAATCCTTAGGAAAAAACCAAAACGGATTCCGCAGAAATCGATCCCCAACCTCTCAGATTCTGACTATTCGACGGATCATAGAAGGGGTTCTAGGAAAGAATCTAGAGGCACCGCTGCTATTCGTAGATTTTTCCAAGGCATTTGATTTCATACACTGAGGGAAAATGGAACAAATACTACTAGCATACGGTCTCCCCAAAGAAACGGTTGCCGCTATAATGATGCTCTACAAAGACACTAAAGCAATGGTACGCTCTCCTGACGGCGACACAGATTTATTTGACACAGCCGCGGGAGTCGTTCAAGGAGATACATTAGCACCATATATATTTATAATATGTCTAGACTACATAGTCGGAACATCATTTGATACCATGAAAAAAAAAAGGTTTCACACTAAAAAAGGCAAGTAGCAGACGATATTCCGCACATACTGTCACATATGCGGACTACGTTGATGACCTTGCACTTCTTGCAGATACACCAGCACAAGCCGAGTCACTACTGCATAGCCTGGATAAGGCAACAAAGAATACCGGCTTCTATGTGAACTCCTATAAAACTGAGTTTATGTTCTCAAAAAGAAAGGAGACATCTCCACACTCGATGGTAAGCCTCTAAAGTCAGTAGAACAATTCACATACCGAGGTAGCAATATCTCATCCACAGAAAGCGATGTTAATACACCAATAGGAAAGATCTGGTCGGCCATAAACGTATTATCAGTCATATGGAAATCCGATCTCACTGATAAGTTAAAGCGACAATTCTTACAGGCTGTGGTTATATCAGTATTGCTGTATGGCTGCACCATTTGGACCCTGACGAATATGCTAGATGGGACCTGCACAAGAATACTGCGTGCGGTCTTGAACAACTCGTGGAAAAGCACCCACAAGGAAGCAGGTGTACGGCCACCTGCCCCCTATCTCACAAACCAGCCGAGTGAGACGGACAAGGCATGCTGGACACTGCTGGAGGAGGAGCAAGGACGAACTCATAAGCGACGTCCTCCTGTGGAAGCCAACACACGGACATGCTAGTGTGGGCCGACCAGAAGGATCTACATTGACCAACTCTGCAAGGATGCTGGATGTTGCACAGAGGAACTCCCTAGGACAATGAATGATAGAAAAGGTTGGCGAGAGATTGACATGGATATCCGTGCTGATTGCGCGACATGATATCCCTCTCCTCTCTCTCTCTCTCTATATATATATATATATATATATATATATATATATATATATATATATATATATATATATATATATATATATATATATATATATATATATATATATATAATAAAAATACCCAAAATTTCGATACTTTTTGACACACACAATATATATATATATATATATATTATATATATATATATATATATATATATATATATAACGTGTATCAAAATTATCGAGATCTTTTTGTACTATTTGAAACAACTTATTATAAGTTAAAATAAGTTCTATTCATTAACTTTTTCAGAATACAATGTGTGTCAAGAAGTACCAAGTTTAAATGTGTATTTACCAAGATATAAACGAAGTATGGAACGTTATATAGTTTTCGACCATTGGTCCCCCCAACTTTCTTCATGCGTTTAACCGAATAAGAATATCTACCCCAATGGATTAAACAGAGTTTAGGTTCCTTGTTTCGTGAAGGTTCCCTAGTATATATTCATTGCCTAATGACATATCAAATTTCCTGGGCTACTTAATGCCGAGCCATGCTCGAAAGTAGAAATCTAGCGATACCATTCAACTCATTCTTGTGGTATGAGTGGGTTCGTAACTTTCCTAATGTAATTAATTCGAAAGTGAACGTAATACCCTAACTGAAGTTTGAACTCGCTTATTCTGACGACGCTAGACACTACGTGTGTGTTGAATTGTATATCCTATTTCCTTTTTGGGATTTGTGTTTAATAGTCTTGATTTCACCATCGCATATCCAATTCATCCATTTTTTTTTACTAAGTGAAATTGTCTTTAAATGATTCTTGAAAACATGCATATAAGATGAAAACATGCATATAAGATAATTATTGGGTGGAGCGTGGTGTAATGTTTAGAGACGTAAGAAATAGACTCGTTGTCCCAATTTCAAATCCTGGTCGAAGCTGTTTGCATTTTACATAACACTAATACACTATGAAAGGTATCCAACTACTCTCTCTCTTTCTCTCTCTCTCTATCTCTATCTCTATCTCTATCTCTCTCTCCAGCTATGGGTAAATATTAGGGTAACCCGGGCTCTTTAATCGCGGCTAGGTAACCAGTCTGGAAGAGTAAAAACTCTGAATTCAAACCTTTTTAACTCCAGTTAATTAATTGACCCTGTTTCACATCCTGCTGTGCGAAGGATTTATCACACATACACACACACACACACACACACACACATATATATATATATATATATATATATATATATATAGTGTTTTGACGTTTCACGTCTCTTTAATGTGGTTTGTCATAATGCATTTGGGTGTCTGAGGTGACTAGGCTCATTTATTGAATTCTGGTCGAAATAAATTTATAATAGCTAAATGACGGCTTCTTAAGTTTTTTCTTTCTTACTGAAAGTGTAAATATTGCTCATTGAGTGAGCTCTCTTATGGATTTGTAAAAATCCTTATATAAATCTATAAGTGTGCATGAACATGAGCACGATTTGTGGATGTACAGGAGATATGTATGATACTAAATAAAATTATCCCTAACATACCTATCAATTGGACACTTTTACCTCTCTCTCTCTCTCTCTCTCTCTCTCTCTATATATATATATATATATATATATATATATATATACCGACCCCTCCGCACGAGAATAATATGGCAAATGGTCAATTATTTAAGTGGAGTTAAACTGGTTTGAATTCAGATTTTTCCTTCTCCTGGACTGGTTATGTAGACAAGTTTAAGAGCCCATGCTACACTGCTATTTAGCCATAGCTAGAGAGAGTGAGAGTAGTTGAATACATACCTACTCTAAGGGTATTAGTGCTATGTAGATTGCAAACAGCCTCTTCCAGGATTTGAACTCGGGTCGATGAGTCCATTTCATACGGTCCTAAGCATTACACCACGCGTCTTCATGAATATTTTTTATTATGCGTATCATTAACTTGTTCTGTCTATTATATACGCAACCTTGTACAGTAACAGTAGGAATTGAGCGAATAAGGTATAAGCTCACGCATCCTGCGACATTCTGAGACGTAAATGATAGCATTAAGGGGTTGCTCCGTACCCGAGGTACAAACGATGACTTGCCTTGGCCAACTATTTATACACAGAACATTTGTATCTTGTGTATGAATCGACCCTTTAATATTAGGCTGAAATTCATGTCTTAGAAAAACGTAGACTACGCGAGTACATGCGGTATTTGTAGCTGACAGGTTGATTATTTTTCGTCATATATTATTTACAATTTCATTTTGCGTAAGTTGACTTTTTTTTTTTTATTCTGGTCAGCAACTGGAATGATTCTCAACTGTTTTCATTTTTTTGTTGTTGTTTTTTTATTGTTTGTTTTTTTTCTAAATGAGATATATTATTGTTTTTTTTTTGTTTCTTTTTCTAAATGAGATATAAGTCTAAAGCAAATAATGATTTTCAGGTCTCGAATTGTATTATAAATAAAATAACTACACAATTAATTTTATTACATTTTATTTATTTAAGAGGTGTTGTCTTGTTTTTTTTTTCTCTGAAATCTTAGAGCCTTTTTAAAGCAATACTCATGACAAAAACGCGAAATAAACGCGCCAAAAAATTCGAAGAAAATAAAAAGATTAAATTGCTGAAACAACTGCTGCCTTCGTCATTCCTCCTACCTTTTTTGTGTCCGTCAGGGAAACAAACCTTGTTAAGTTGCTAACGTTTTGCTTCAAAATGTGTGAAAAATTAATCAGTGATCAGTTGTTTTCTCATCGTGTGAAACCGACAGTTCCCAACCAGTTCAAAAGCCTAATTCATTAAAAAGAAATTGGAAAAAAATAGATTTTCCAAGGCAATTTTGATATTTGTTTTTTTTTCTTTCTTTTTTTTTTGTTTTTTGTTTTTTGTAAAAACACATTTCTTTATTTTTTGCTTGTGCTCTTCATTTATTCTCCATTTTGTTTTGGCTTCTTTTTTTTGTGAATTTTTCCTCAAAAAAAATCATTGACACAAACATATAAGACACAAAGAAGATAAAAAAAAGACAAAGTAGATTTTCGCTTCTTTTTTTTTTCCTTTTTTTTTTTTTTTTTCATTTTTAAGGGTAAAATACAACTACATGCAATAATGGTAGATATCCACGTGCCATGAAGACATAGCTACTGAAAGGACCAATTCAGAATTTAAAAAAATAATGGTAATAATTATTAAGAGTTGCTGATCCTAACAAAACAATCTTTTTATTTGATTTTTTTGTGTTGTTTTATGTCATTCCATACTTTGTCAAAAAGTTTTCATAATAATTTCCTTAAAGACACTATTAATAATGATGTTTCGTTACCCATCCTCTTAATTGTATCAATCACGTCTTTCGCAAAAGCGTAATTATCTCCCTTTACAACAAGAAAGCGTTACATGCAGACGATAAAAAAAAAGAAACAATGAAATATCCCGCTTTTTTTTTCTTGTTATATTTTTATATATATTTTTTTTTGTTCTTTATGAATAAGTTTCTTGCTTGCTTAACAGTTATTCATCTTTAAAAATTTATTTTCTGTCATAATATTTTATTTCATAATTCTTTAAAAAAACTTGCAAATAGAGTTAAGGAAAGTTCCCATAATCCTCTTCTTCTTCTTCTTCTTCTTCTTCTTCTTCTCTTCTTCGTCCTCCACATCGTCATCATCATCATCATCATCATCATCATCGTCATCATCATCATCATATTAGCAAGTAGCGCGAAGAATATAACGAAAAAAAAATGTATGTACAAGAAATGGTGGTAGCTGAGTTACTGTTTTTTTTTGGGTTTTTTTAATATATATTTTTGAACGTAGATCATTTTTAAAATTATTTGCTTTGTTTTATGTTGCTTTCTGAACGTTACTTCATATTTTACCTCATTAGGTTTGGCATTAAGAGGCCAGCACGTATCCACGTTTTCAAATAGTCGGCCGGTCAATTGAATACGCACATTCAAACATATATATATATATATATATGCATATATATATATATATATATATATATATATATATATATATATATATATATATATATATGAATTAGAAAAACAAAGTGTTCCATAAAAAGATGAATTTATTTTGATGTTGATGTCGACGTTTAACCGTTTCGGTTTTTGTTAAACTTTCCTCAAGATAACATAATAGAAAAGAAAAATAATTTTTTTGTTCAAACCTTCAAGTTGGAATTGTGTATGGAGAAAAAGGCTCATAATAGTTTATTGATCAGCGTTCATTTTGAAAGTTCATGATGTGATTGGTACACCTGAAGTTGAAATTCCATACGTGGTTGGTACACGAAGAGATGTTGAAAATATGTGACGTGTTTCTTATAGACACCATTGTTTAAAAGACGAGAAAAGTAATTAATTTCCGAATTTTTTAACAATTAATATCCCCCGAGTTTCTTTTTTCTTTATTCTTATTTCTTCTACTTTTCTAAATAATATTCAACATGTCCCCGTGTACCAAATACGTCTTGACTTTCGACTTCGCGTGTACCAATCATGTTTTGAATTTCATCTTTGTGTGTATCAATCAGGTAATGAACTTCCAAAATGAACGCTGATCTATAAATGTTTATGAGCCTTTTTCTCCATACCCAATTTCAACCCAAGTCTTTTAAAACATCCATTAACGTCTGAATAAAAATGTCCTTTTCCTTTCTCTTATATTGTCCAGAGGAGGGTTTAACATAAACCGAAACCTTTATGTGTTGAAATCAACACCAAAATAAATTCATTTTTTTTTAATACTTTATTTTTATAATTTCTGTATATTGTCGAATTCATTTCCACATTTTACTCCCATATATATATATATATATATATATATATATATATATATATATATATATATACATTTGTATGCATATTTATGGTTTATTATATACATATATAAGTTTATATATGTATATATATGTATGGATATATATATATATTTATATATATTCCATACATATGTATATGTGTGTGTGTGTGTGTGTGTGTCTGTGTGTCTGTGTGTGAGTGTATATAGGTACTTATATAAGCATGAACAATATGAGAGTTTGTATATATACACACATATATGTGTATATATATATATAAGCACATATATTTATACACGCACATATATATAGATACATATGTGTATTCGTCTCACTGTGTGTGATTATGTGTGTTTGTGCGCGCGTGTGTGGTTGTTTAAGCACACACATATATTTAAATGTCAAAGTATACACAAACATACATCGGCACACATACGTATGCACACATATATAGCAAATTCCATACCTACATATATACATACAGAAACAAATATATGTTTATAATTTCATACCTCACTTATATACATACATGAACAATATATATATATATATATGCGTTTGTGTTGTGTTTTTGTTTGTGTGTGTGGATTTATACTGATGAAATATTTTTCATAAGAAGGAAAAAACAGCGAAAGCAAATTGTCTGTGCTTTTTTTTTTTTTTTTCATTTTAAATATTTTTTATACTGTTTTTGTCCGTTGATAATTCATAATACTGCCCAAATTTTTTTAAATGTCTTGCTTAGTTTGCGGGACAAAAAATTAATTGGTCCTGTTTAAAATTTTTGCGTTTGCTGCCGCCACCGAAACTGCTTGAGGATTTAAAAGTTCAAATAAGTTTTTAATAGTTTTTTTTTCTTTTCTTTTCATAAGTGGCATTGCAGCAAAAGTTATCGCCCCGCTCGGCATATAGCAATATATATATATATATATAATATATATATATATATATAATATATATATAATCACAGTGGAATTCCAAAGAAAGTATTTACGTTCTTCTTTACTTTCTTTTAACCAACATACTCATAATCTTTTCTCTCTTTATCTTTTCATCTCATTTTTTAAAACTTTCTTTCATTATTGTTTCTTTGTTTCTCATTCTATCTTCCGTTCCTTCTGTCTTTCTTTTTTTCTTTCTTTCTTTCTGTCTTTCTTTCTTTGTGATATTCCATTAATTCCGTGGATAATAGCGTCTTTATTCTCATGCTCCTTTCAAAAGTGACTTTTGGCTAACTGCATTTTTATTTTTGCCCCTTTTTTCCAATTTTCTGGTAAAATTAATTTCTCACTAGAAATTGTATAACATCCTAATTTTCCCTATTTCTATTTTTATTCGTAAAATCAAAATACCGCAACATTTCCAAGTCACTTTTTTACAATTTTTTAATTGTATTTTTCTTCCTTTCTCATTTTATTAATCTATATTATAATTTTTTAACGGTGAACTATTTTCTAACATTATAATTTCTATCTTTATTTTTATTATTATCATTTGTAGCAATAGAAATTATAGTTGTTGTAGTATTTGTTGTAGAAAAAGTATTGATAGTAATTGTAGTCTTAGACTTTGCGCCAAACATGTCACTTTAAAAGAAGACAGAGTGAAAGTTAAAGCTGGCCAGTAAGGATGATATTTTCAATGGAGCAGTTGGGAGATGTTTACTTCCTGCTTAATAGTAGGACACACATGAATACATGTAATAGTACAGCGTAGACATCAAGGCTTTTTCCTACAGTACTCGTGCTGGCTTGGGCACTGTTGTCGGGATGGTTTGGACCTGAAAACAGAAATGAGAGACCTATTTTATTTAGATCATTACATCTTTATAGATATAAATGCGAGAGGAATAGAAAAATAAGAACATGTACTGACACTTAGAAAAAATGTTAACTGATAGAAGACAAATCAGAGTAGTTATCCCCACCCCCCGCCGGCCAATATGTGAGAAAAAGGCGGTTTAGCGTCAGGGTATACCTCTGGAACCGATGAAAATTTGCTTAGTTCCATTGGCATTTCTCTTCGGGTGCTCCTCTGGTGCAGGGAAATAAATCCAGCCATTAACCCTTTTAGACGATGGTTAAGGTACTGTCTTCAGTTTATAAAATACACTTTTCCCAAAAAAGTGTCCTAGAAAATCCCTCTGCTGGTTATAATGTCAAGGGTCAACTTTGGGTTAATAGTGAGTGGTACACTAGTGCTGCAGTGACCCGTAAATTAAACTGCAAGCAATCCCACAAATGTAGATTGTAGAGTGGCTGGACACGTTAAGAGACAGAACATCGCACATAATACGCGCACCTGCAGTTATACAGGTGAGATATAAACGATGGTCAGTAGCCGTAAACTATTTGGCCCTCTATTTGCGGACACATCGTATCGTGAAACTATTGACATTCTATGCAGATCTCAACTAAACCTTTTTGCTGCTGTTTACTATACCAATTCCATTTGATTTTACATAAACAACGTAATGATCGCTTCTACACCAACAACTGTCACTATTTCTAAGGAAACAATGTATAACAGTAGTACTTACCGTTACTTTATATAAAATCACACGAGTCAAGAAGAAAATTAACCATGCATGTACCTAAACAAACTATTGGACGGTTGTACACCAAACTTGACAAGACCCACTGCGGTTCCTAGGTACAAAGCCATAGATTATTGACGAAGGACACAGACAATATATGGCTTGTATTTCTACACTATACCTTGTTTATGTTTCAAAGCAGAACTCTCTGTTCTCTTCGAAGGTCCAGTTCTGTTAGGTTCTTACAAATAACGTTTTTAAATGTAAAATATTCGGATGCATATTTATTTACTAACCCTTCTGCAGGAGCAAGTTGTGGCACTAGGCCAGTTTCTTAAGCGGAGTTTAAAGGATGGGAATTCAGAATTTGTTTTCCCTTTGACTGGTAGCCTTACAAAGGTTAAAGAGCCCATTCATGCCTACTATTTACTCGTAACTGCAAGAAGAATAGCTGGATTCATATCTTTCCAAATGGTATTAGCCCGATGTAAAATTCAAACAGTTTTGTCCAGGATTTGAACTCGTGTTGCAGTGTTCATTGCCGACGACATTATACTACGGGCCTTTATTTGGGATATTATAAGGATATGAATACCTATGTAACTTTAAAAATGACCAGATAGTGGGCAGGGATATGTACGTAAAGTAAAAGTTTTAGCCCAAAATTCATAGTTTAAACCCGTTTATATATTTACTTTTAAAATCCCCAGTCCATATTGAGATGGGTCTGATACTCTCATATTAGCAGATCATTAGTAGTGACATCGTTTCTCAATGGGTGTCCCAAAATTCTAGCCTTGTGGCTCATCTAAAGTAAGCTACGAAGTGTATATAAATATACTGGGAAACGTACGAAGCACTAGTCTCCCCCAGCTATGGGTTAAATAGTACCACTAATCTTCTTTTACAAATATGGCTTTTGCATTAAATAACCTACAAAGGTTGATATTCCATTGAACAAAGAAACCAAACGAAATCAAACAATTATTTCCTTTAAATCTCCAGACTACACAAACCTAAACATTAGAGGGATAATATCCGTGAACACATCGAAATTATGTTTTCGTAATAAAAAAAACCTGCCAGGAATGATATCAATTGTTCTAGTTAGAAAGAATTGGAGAGTTCTAATTAGTATCTTATTGTAAACTACGGTATATCGAAAATTTGGAGGATTATAAAATGACGTTCTGTAAGTATGGAGACAAAAAAATTATCAGTCAGTTAAAATTAGACAAAAAAATGTGTTTTTCTTCAAGTTAGAGAATTTTAACACTTTGCCTACATGAAGCCGCTCATAGCGGCTCTCCTAATACTTCGATCATACGGAAAACCACTAGCAGCGGCTTTCGCACGTGCCACTTAGATTAAAATAATAATAGGAATTTATTTGAATAGAGTTCAGAGGCGAATAGCTAGTAAACTTTGAAGTATCCCATCATACAGATACAAAATACCAACAAAAGTTGGTACATCTTTGTGAAAATTTAGCGGGCAAAGAATTTATTGCTATAATAGAAATATCACTATGCAGTGTCTTTTTGGTGTGTTCCGATTATATAAGCCGCCAAATAGGATAGTTGTAATTAAAATTGGTTACACTGGGATTGCTTAATAATTACAAATAGAATCGTAATCTTACCTGTGAAGTGATTTCCTGGGGGGTTTATCGGAGGAGAAGGACGATTATTATCTGGTGTGTTGGGTACATAAGGAGGGTTAATTTCTTGAGGCGAATGGGTGTGTTGAGATTTACCATTATACATGTCGTTCTTTTCTATGTGTTTAGGAGTTGACCTTTCTATTTCAATAGTAGCATCTGGAAAATAAATATATATACATATATATATACATATATAATCATATAAATATGCTTAATCTGTCTACTTGAATATTGTTGCGTTCGGTATGAATAAATAAAATGAAATAAGATAAAAAAGATTATTTGCACTTCAGAGGATTGGGAACGTTTCTGGATACCGGATGTGTGCATGGTAAATCATCTACAAGCGAACAACCAGAAAATATAATAAATGCAGAT
>CM042139.1:140221594-140226594 GCA_023376005.1 Doryteuthis pealeii | reverse complement strand
CATCAGGGGGAACTATATATAAATAACAATAAAAACAACATTAATAACAGCAATAAAAACAACAGCAACAACAATTACAGCAGCAGCAGCAGCAGGATTAGCATTATTAGACACAACAGAATAAATACCTGGGGCGTCCCTATTGTGAGTTACTCTGGACCATTTTTAACACTTTGACTACGTATTGGTATATGTACCACTATGTTCATATCTGATATATATAGTTGTACACTTACGTACCATTGCAAATATTTCACTTCCTATCTAAACATTTTACTCTATGTCTACAAAAATATTGACAGTTCCAAGATGAAAGATAGAAACCAGAAGTATTTTCAGAATTGCACAATCAACAGCAGCGCTTACAAAACTAAAAAAAAACATATTGTTACATAGGTACTTTTTTAAAAACTCTCATCCTATTATTGCGCCTATCTGCAACTAGGCTGGATCGGGTGGTATCTTTTCTGCATGGACCTGGGATGATTCTCCGTTTTTCTAGTCGGATCCCCTTGAGAACTGATTTGTATTCGCTATTGCTTTTAGTAACGAACACACAGATTTTGGTATTTTCAGACGTCTTTTATTCGGCCCAAGATAACCAAAGATGCTCATAAGAAATAGACATTATGGAGATACGTCTGTTTCGGTGAAAACCTAAACTATTACTGCGGATATTACTAGTTTACCTCCAGCTTCCACGACTGATATGTCCAATCAGAGACCAATCACATGTTCAGTGAAAATTCAACGCCTTATGAAGTCAGAATTACCGATATTTTTAGATTTCTACCCCACTATACAGTAATAATATGAGAAGACCCCCCCCCAACCCTGATATCAAAAATCAAACTCATCTGCACTGTTGTTATGACACGCTTGTGAATACTGTATCTCTAGAGATACACTTCACGCCACAAATGAGGAGTTCATAAAAAGAATTACTGCATCATTTATTTGGATCACAGGATATCCCACAAAGCATTGTGAATAAATTATAACAAGATGATCGGACATTGCAAAAACATTCTGCAAAGCACAGTGCCGGATGGAAGACGAAAAAGCTGTCAGAAAAAAAGATGTGAAGATAACATCCGGGATTGGACAATCTTGTCTCTTTTCGAGTCGCAAGGAGCCTCTCAGGACTGGTTTATATATATATATGACTGTGGCCGTATGGTTAAGAGGTTTGGCGAGCGTAAGTTCGTTCGGGTCTCGAACCCGGCCAGAGGTAGCTGCTAAAATGGTATAACTGCTCTGATGAGAGGTGATACCTCGGAACACGTGTCTGTAGTTTACTATATATATATATATATATATATATATATATTATATATATATATATATATTAACATGAAAGATGAAAAACATAAAACTCGGTCATGTTGGCAGTTATGAATTTATTTCAAGTGGAATTCTAATTCTTGAGAACTAGTCTCATCAGGTGGCCATTTAATTTGGGCTATGAAGAAAAAAAGAAAAATATATTTTTGGTTCTGATTTTGTAAATTCATGTTATTGTATACATTTGAGTTATTGTGATTTTACTTAGGGTCAGTTGATGAGTGGTGTGAGGTCGTCGTAAGGGATAGTTAATGAGTATCTTTCGTTGATGAGACAGGTCTTATAAAGCGTTCTCTCTCTCTCTCTCTCTCTCTCTCTCTCTCTCTCTCTCTCTCTCTCTATATATATATATATATATATATATATATATATATATATATATATATATATAAGTTCCGAAATGTAATTCATGTGGAAGAGTATGTCACTCCAGGGCTAGCCCGGTGAATTATCTGAGAAAACAAGGATACACTGTCAAATGCTAGTGGAAATCAACTATGAGAATATATATATATATATATATATATATATATATATATATATATACACACACACACACACACACATATATATATATATATATATATATATATATATATATATATGTATATATATATATATATATATGAGGGTAATTGTCAGAGAGTCTACTGCCCCACCTGGGATTACGAAACTGATGATAATGCTGCTGCTGCTGCTGCTGCTTATGATGATCATGATAATGCCTACAAATTACCACAATAGACCTCTGTCTATCCTAGCAGGTAATTATCTAAAGCCATGAAACGTATTTTCCATTCTACTTATGCATCTCATAGTATAACACATACAATATAATGGTTAGCGGTCAAATAATTTTGCCAAATTCAGAAAACTATGTAATCTTGGTTGGAAGGAGGATTTTTCAACTTCACATCATGAAACTAGAAACTTTTAGAGAAGATTGATTGATTGATTGATTTTAACGGCAAGTGAACCCTAGGTTTATCTCATGACTTGATGTTAGGGAATCGCATTCATTATACTTTTTATTTACATTTTTGTTGTTATTCCTTACAATACATATTTTGTATGAAACATAGTTATAATTGTTTACTTATAATTATTATTAGTAACATAAAAATATATAACTGTGGGCAAATAAATTACTATTAATAAATAATTAGTTTAAACCATATAATTATTTGTATTAGATAGGTCCACTTGATATCATATATCTGCATGCAAAAGCTCTTACGAAACGGGGTTTCCTGACTGCTAAGAATAAAATAAACATAGATGGGTTGAAATGCCGTTGGAATCATTTATTCAACCAAAGAGAAAAGCAATTTGGCAGCCGGCATTACAAAAAAATGATAAGACTTATCTCATGTGGCCCCATGTGTTTTTAAATACATGATCAATGGCTTCGGCTACTAGACCGGTCGCGTTAAATTAATAGCGTCGATCCCAGGGGCTATACCCCAGGCAATACCTGCCCCCTCGATTTAAAGGGACAGGGCTGGGTTTATTGCCCAGCTCCTGAGGCGCCCCCCTTGAGGGGGAATACCGACGGGATCGACGCATTTTTGTGCATACCACCCATGAGCTTCGGCTTGTGGGTGGGCCAACATGAAAATATCCTTGTGTCACGCCCTTATAAGTGGGATGAGAGGCACATACCCATATCTCATGTGGTCCCATGTTCGAAAAATGTTGGTAATGAATGGTTTAAATAATTGAATATGTGTTTTTCCTTTATATTCCCGAAGAATTAATCGAGAAAAATACAAAAAATATACTTACACAATACGGTAACTGCAACCTTACGGTATGAATTCGGTGGCACTCCGTTGTTGGCTACGCATGTGTAAATATCATCACAGTAGCGTGTAACGTTGTGAATGATCAAAACTTCTCCGGGGGGTCCAACCTCTGCGGAAGAAATAAAAACATTTAATTGTACAGGTACTGAATTTTAGACTCTTCAAAGAAATAAAGTATCATTTGAAAATTCGAAACTACTTCATGCAAAAGATGGGCGTTGCTTTGGATATTTACTTGGTAGGATTTTAACACAAAAATGGTGAAAGGAAAGACGGAAAAAGAATTAATAAAGACACACAATTTGGAATTATTCTCCTTCCCCGTCGTCTGGGACAGTAGATTCATCGACTGCACCTCTACAGAGGGGTAGAATCCCTCGCCAATGGAGTCACCTGTTGGTTGTTGGCGGCGACCCGTGATGTTTAAGGACAGAATGTTGGTGGTTGAGTAGATCATCGCTAATACCATATTAATCTACATTTTGTTTGAAATCGTAACACACATTTTAAAAAATTCAAGCTATCCTCATATCATCGTCTTTTTTCCTACTTTTACGATTCTGTATAAAATAAACATTTAGATTAATTTTATGTGTTTGCGTCTTCTTTAAATTTTACGTATCCACTTCACTTTTTGGTATACTTTTTCTGTTCCTCTCTTTGTTTTTCTCTGTGAATGTGACGGTTTCATTTCAATTTTCCTTTTTTTATTCTTCTAGAATGTTCATCTTTCTTTTTCTCTCTTTAACAGATCAAATGGTATACACATTCTCTTAAATCTTTTCTTCACTACCTCTTCCCTTAGTTTTTGACGTCTATCCACACTTGAATTCGGTTCCCATCGTGGTATAATAGTTAGCAAGCTAGTCTCGCAGATATATTACTACTATATAGCAAGTTCGATCCTCACTGTTGCCTCATATATTGTGTATGCTACCAGCGACAAATGGATTGTGCTTCTCACTTGATCACGGAAGTTAAGCAGCGATGTTCGTGTTCAACATCTTAATTCGGTGACCACTTAAGCAACAGTAGGTACTGTAAGCAATCTCAGTCCTTTGTTTATCAAAATGCGATGTTTTGACATTAAATGACCCGAAAAAGTTTCGATATGCCGTAAAATAAAACACCTTTCCAAACAAACGGATTGGGTAAATACCTAGCAGGGTTAGTAAATTTCTGACAATATTGTGTTAGTATAAGTTTGCAGCACGTATATCATGTGACCAAATCAGTGCAAACAGTAGGAGGTACTCATTTTGGTTAATAATATTGTGGTATTTGTTAGGTTCGTGTATCTCTTCCGCATTTTGTAATTTTCAAACCACACAGATGAACATGCAATGTAGTCTAATGCAGGATATTCTGCTTTATGAGTTCGAAATGTGTCTTAACGCCGCCAAAGCAACGGAACATACTTGTGTAAAATGTGAAGGCGTAGTTGATCACAGTACCGTAAATATATAGTTGAAGAAATTTCTTTTTTTGATCTAGTTAAATAGTGAAATAGATCACTAATTAGGACTGAGCCTGTCCTAGTAGTGACCAACCCAAGCGGAGTTTATCATGTTTGAATTCAGAGTTTTCCTTCTCCTTGACTGGTTGCCTAACCAAAGTTAAAGAGCCCAGTATGTCCTAGTATTTATTCATAGCTGGAGGGAGAGTAGTTGGATTCATACCTTTCCCAAGGGTATTAGCGCTATGTGAACTGTAGCTTCGTCGAGAATTTGAACTCGGGTCGACGAGTCCATTTCCTACGACTCTAACCATTAGACCACGCGACTACAACTTATTCGCTCGGGTTACAAGAAATTGAAAGATCAAGCAAGGTCAGTTAAGCCACCAATACAT
>CM042139.1:140206594-140216594 GCA_023376005.1 Doryteuthis pealeii | reverse complement strand
GATATTGAAGTACTGTATCTCTAAAAAGAATGCAGTGAAAATATACAGGATTGGCCAGAATGGATGACTCACATGTTTGTTTCCTGTATTTCTCCATCACGCATTGTTCATTCATTTTGTACGTTTTTAGAAATTTTAATATTATTTATCGCCCTGTAAACTGCTGGTTGTTTAGTTACAATCTGGCAGCGATTTCACAAGAGTTGTATCCTTCTTCACTGGGAATTTTGATTTGGGTCTGAATCTCCGATTAAGTTATTTTACCAGGCATAGTCACTATTACCACACTTTGTCTCACTATAACACAGCTAAATTACACTTCTAATCACAGCTAAATCCCACCTGAAGAACAACGTGCAATAAAAACGAATACACTTTGATTGGAAAAATGTATTATAATTGTTTACCAATCAAAATGAATCCATGACGTGTGAAATAAATAAATGCTGCGTGATGGAAAAGCACAGGAAAAAACAAGTGACTCATCCATTAGTGTTGATATGTTAGTGCGTTATCTTACAGAGAGATAACAAAGATCTTTAGTTATCTTCGCTTTAAATATGCGCTAAAAAATGTTCTGTCGAGGACTCTTGTTTGGTTGTTTTCTTTACTATTATCCCATAGCTAGTGAAGGAGGGGGTCAAACCTTTCCCAAGGGTATTAGTCCCTGAGTGAACATACTAGTGTGACTGGGGTTCGAACTCGCTTCCTACGATGTCGAAACCCAGCACGTCAGTCATTACGCAACATGGATCTCCCTTCCCAGAGGACACTGGATATGTTCTTAAAAGATTAAATTAGTATTACAATTTTTTTTATATTTTAGAGATAATAATACACAGTATTATTAATATTTCAATTTCACGAAAAACAACAAAATTAGAAAGGATTAGAAGTAAGAAAACTATAAGAGTAGATTAAACATTTAATGATAAGTTACACTTACTGTAATAATAGATTAACAAGGTAATTTTTGTACTCAAGTTTTATTATTTAAATTTGGTCAAGTTAAGGTAAAGAGGCTTTAATATTTATAATGAACTAATCCAGGGGAAACAACTATGCTTGACTTCGCCACGCTTACGACACACTACAGACTTAAAAAGATTTCATAGAATAAATATGTGAATAGAGTAAATATTTAATAATAATTTATTGTCTAAACACAAGCTACACAAATTGAAAAGATTTGTTTTTGCTTTGTTTTGTTTTGTTTAATGGCATATAATCCTCTTGTGGGTTATTTAATGCCACAGTCTTCCTTCAAAAGTTAACGTGATACCACAGCTGGAATTCGAACTGGCTTACTACGGTAGTCCAATACGTTAGCCACTACGCCACAACCTTTAAAGAAAGAAGGGTATGAATAGAGCAAATATTGACTCAGATTAAAGCTGCTGAGAAAATACCATATTATGGATGAATGATAGGGAAGGTTGGCGAGAGATCGTCTTGGATATCCGTGCTGCCTGCGCCACATGATGATGACTGTAAATCAAAGTTGCTAGCAGTTTCTTGTAAGTATAGATTCCCATCCAATGATCTTTAGAATGTTACTGTATATATTTTCCCCCACTCTACCTGTTATCAAATTCGGCAGATAGCCAGTTATTTACACTGAAATATTAAAAAAAACGACCGCGATATATCTATCAGGCACTATATGAAATTGGTTGTCGGCATGAGATTTGTTTCACTTGAGTAATCAGAGAAGAACTGGTGCATTCAACGTGCCTTGACCATAATAATATCTTCTTTTTTTCCTTCATTTCTATTCACAAATATCTGAGCAATTTTCTGGTTGTCCTAATCACGTCTTCATAGTTTTATTATATATCTCTTCTTTCTATTTTTGTTAATATTTTTCTTCTTTTTCTTTAGATTCTTTTGTTTTTCTTGAACATTTTACTTCCGACATCTTTCTTCGCTTGGTTCAGGCGCTTTCATTTCCTATTTAGTCATTTACCATTGGCTTATTTTATACTAAAACAGACTCTTCTGTGTCACAGACCTAGAGCAGTCTATCTTTTCTTTCCTCTTCGGAGCGGCGCGCCTCATGAAGTCGCTATTTTGGCTCTGCTCAATAAATTTTTGTTACACCTTGCCAGCGGCGTATCCGTTGCAGTAATTTGATACCTAAGTATTTTTAGCATCATGAAAATATTCCCTTTACCTATTAAGGTACTCATTTAAATTCTCTGTTTTTTTCTTCCTCCTTCTCTACCATCCTTCATTTCTCTTTGTTTCGTTTTCTTCATGAAGCTCTAAAAATGCAGCTACGCTTATTGTGATTCTCAATTCCCTTTACCTATTGTATAAATCATCTTAAGTTCTTTATTTCATTCATTCGTTGTTAGTAATCATTTTATGTTTCTTCTATATTTTATATAACACCCTCAGCTAATATAATTTTCCTACTATTCCTGCGAGAGAAAACTAGTCGAGAACACACACACACACACACACACACACACACACACGTATATATATACACACACACCCACACACACATACACATATATATATATATATATATATATATATATATATATATATATATGTGTGTGTGTGTGTGTGTATAAGTTTAGCTTCCGAGCTTGGTAAATGTCAGTTTCTCGCCTTGAAAATTGCATAGGCACGGAATTGACCAGACTACCTTGTTAACCCTTACACTACGACGTATATGTTTGCGTGTTTGTGTGTGTCTATGTTTGTTTGCATGTGTATGTGTGTGTGAACAATGGTGAACAATCGTTAAAATCTGCGGCAGTAATACTTAAGTGGCAGCTAGAGCAAATATGCCAATAGAAGTAGTCATACACAAACTTATTTGTGAATACGTAAAGTTTCATGGTAGTACGATCATCAGCTGAGCAGAAACACAGAATTTCTGAAGCTAATCAAAGATTTGTAACACAATGAATATATATATATATATATATATATATATATATATATATATATATATATGAAGTAAAAAGTAAAATAGTCGGAATGACCTATTGTCGGTATACACCGTTGCGGACTATTGACGGTATCAACTGGGCTAACGCTACACTAGGGATATTGTTTTGCGCCTGTAGTGGAGCACCATACCTTGCATCAGCTTCCACTTTACCACACTGTTCCAAGCTATGCAACTCATAAGCTGAGTTGGCTATGGCCGGTATCAAACCCGGAAACTTGTGGTTCCTAGATGGATGCGCTAAGCTAAGCCGATGGCGCCACCAACAAAGCTTTCGTCAATCATGGTTTCGGGACCAAATCAACTCTACCAAAAACACAGGACGCCCCACTAGGAACTACGGTACAACCAGGCTACGTTGGTTCTTATGTCTCCTTGATGGATCTTGGACCCTCTTGCCGTTTTTTTATTTTATTTCTGTCAATTGTATTTTGTCAGAATTCAGCACAGCATTTGTATATGTGTGCGCACACAGGTGCACTTAAGTCCAAATTTCTTCCATAACTAACCCCTGCTCAGACACTCCCAACTAAAACTTCAGCCGTCAACTTTGACAGAAATTCACAGTGATTGCAATATAACTTGCTTAGGTATATATCGGCAGTTCAGATGGGAAAATATTTTCTTCCTCTCAAAAAAGAATTATAAACACCTACGTTTCCAAACTAAATAACTTGGATAACCAAGACGAAACGACACCCCTTGCCTGCTAATATCTTAAATGTATCACACGTTGTTTATAAATTGATGAAGAGGAATTATTGCAAAATATCAAATTACAAAAAGTAAGACTAATGTCGTTCTCGAAATGACATATTTGATTGATTAAGACAAACCGGAGTCAGAAAAGGAAACTGAAGATGGAAGTTGAAAGCTGAACTTGGAATGGAAGATTCTTTTATCCTGATTTTTTATTTCATTTTGAATCTCATCTAATTTTCCCCAGACGATAAGGAGATTGATCGAACATCAAGTGTAATTTAGATTTTTTTTTATATACACGCGAAAAAGATACAAAAATTATATGTGACAGACTGTTACAACCCGTAGGCAATAACAAGATGCAACTGGTACAATTAAGACTTTAGTATAGTCTTGTGACTAGAGGTTTTAACATATTTTAACAGCAATTTTGTCTGAATATTAAATATTATAATGTATGTATTTACCAAGCCTTGCGCACGAGCAGGATGTGGTTCATGATCCTATTCTAAGCAGAGTTTGAATTCAGGTTTGAATTCAGAGTTTTCCTTCTCCTAGATCGGTTAAAAACTTTATGCAAGGTTGAATTATTCATATTTTCATACTATGAATGATTTTAGCCAAACAAGTTTTTTGAGTAAACTTCATTTATCGGATGTGTGTGAAATAATGTTCTCATTGAATTTTCTAAAGTTTAATGAGGGATGCATAAAAGTGGATGTATAATGTTAATTAATCTATTACTATATGACACATGACCCCAGTTAGACTGTTCTAATAGGCGTCCGGGATTATTTTGATGCTTCAGGAATGATTGACGGATTTATGTCATAAAGAATATTAAGAGGATTTAGAAGAACATTATGCGAAGATACACCAGATGGTTATGATTCATTTGCTAGTTCAGTTGGACGTTCATTTATTCTCTGATTTAGAATGCATTGATGTAATGAGGAATTTATTATAACGCGCAGGTTTTGCTGGGCTATATCTAAAAAAATCCACATACAATCGCAGAGCCATATATATGTGTGTATGTATATCCACATACACTCACATACACACAAGCACACATAAATATTTGTATATATGCATACACATAAAACATATGTATATATGTAAATGTATACGCATGTATATATATATATATATATATATATATATATATATATATACATGAGTATGCTATATAAACCAATATATATATATATATGTGAATATATATACACACACATACACACACACACACACACACACATATATATATATATATATATATATATATATATATATATATATATATATATATATAAATTCAACTTTCTTCCAAGTATTTGAAAATTGGAATTCCAATCTGACATTATTCCTAATATATTCTCTAACCCACTTCTTTCTTTTCAAAGCCCATCGCAAACGACGATGACGTCAACGTCGCTATTCTCTAACGCTGTGGAACGTTTTCTTCAAACAATTTAAAAAAAATTATTTTTTCGAACATTTCAGATATTATCCGTATCTTAACTACTTTGATTTAAAACACCAAAGAATTTATTCTGACGAAAGCCGTAATTCATTGTATACTAACAGATTTTGTAGTTTTTCTATTATTATTATTATTATTATTATTATTATTATTATTATTATTATTATTATTATTACTAGCAAATATATGCACCCTCCGGGTGCAAGTATTTAAGTTTTAATATAATAAAATATCATATTAAATTAGAAGGGCTAATGAAACTGAATAAGAATGTAGATAAAAAGATTTGGAATAGAGGGGGTATGATTGAAAATTAGAACAACTTTGAAACTAACTCTTCCATCATTTTCCGTTACTCCCGTCTTTTATTGGTAAATTTTCCTAATTTAACAGTTTAGTTAAAATAGGAAGTAAAGAATAATATTAGTTATTTCTTTTTGTTAAGGGATTTCTTTTAAGATTTATTGAAGAGATTTTTGCTCATATTCATTAAGATAAAACCAAACAATTAGAAATCAATAATACTAAGCATATATTTATTAAAATCAAATTTTTAAGATCAATATGCAAATTAGTCTTCCCATTCACACTGTAAACCGTTATTTTGTTGTATATATAAATACAATTGCATGTTATTAGTATGTAGATATGGTCAACAGTGTAAGTAATGTAAAACAATTTTATTAATAATTGAGGTATAAATGAAAATAAAATCATGGTAAATGTGATGTAAATAACAAAGGGAATTGTGACTTGTATAGTAATATAGTTTCGGTTACAGACAGACAAACCCACAATCTCCATTATAATAAGCTGATGGTCTTTCACTGGAGTCTTGGTGACAGCAAGTCTCCTCAGGTCTCCAGGACTCTTCTGAGTATTCTGGCAGATTGCAGCAGTGCAGTGTTCTGGATGGTATCAATCCTTCCTCTGATTTCCAAACTTTACAAACCCTGTTCCAATCCTTTTGGGACCGTTCCAAGTGCACCAACTACAATTGGTATCACTTTGACTTTCATATTCCATAACTTTTTCAGTTCTCTTGCAAGGTCCAGATATTTGTCCTTTTTTTTTCATTTTTTTTATTTTCCTTTAGCTTCATCCTGTGATCTGCAGGAACTGCAAAATCCACCAGTTGACAAGTTCTTTCTTTTTTGTTTATCAACACTAGGTCTGGTCTTTTTGCTGAGTTAAGGTATTCCGTTTTTATTTCAAAGTTCCAGAGAATTTTATGCGTTTCGTTCTCAAGAACAGATTCTGGTTTATGCATATACCATTTTGTTGTATGTTCAAAATTTAATTTTTTGCATAATTCCCAGTGGATCACCATCCCAACCAAGCCGTGTCTAGTTTTGTACTCCCGTTGTGCTAGTTTAATACATTCGTAGAGTACATGGTTTACAGTATTTTATTTTGTATTTCAAATAATAATAGATAGAGTGCATGTGTGCATGGATAAACTCCTGGCCGAAACACGTGTCAGTAAAATAAAATCTATTTTATCCATACAGTATTTTCTTTCGTTTGTTTTTTTTCTTTCAACGTATATATATATATATATATATATATATATATATATATATATATATATATATAAACAAATACATACATTTATAAATATATATATATATATGCACATATACATACACATATGTAAATATATATACCCACATACATGCAACTATATATACATGCACATAGACACATTTATATGCATATACACACATAGATTTATGTGTGTACAAACCCTATATATATATATAAAAGACTTGTCCCTAGAGGTGACTTTATTCTCTTGAATGCTACGTAATGTGCTCCTCGACAAATTAAGTTTAGGTGGTTGCGTCTGATTACCACGAATTCAGGATTTGTCGATTCTCGTGTGTGACCTGAGCTGGCAGGCCAGAGGTATAGTTTTGGCGCTGCATTCTGAGGTCGCTGGTTCAATATCATGTGGCGCAGATCGTGGTATACACTAGTGAAGAGACGAAATAACGCCAAAACAGCTATCCAGTTTTCCGCATGTCACACATGGTATTTGCCGAATTTTCTGGTTATGGTAACTTAATCAATATATATATATATATATATATATATATATATATATATATATATCATTATCATGTCGCGCAATAAGCACGGATATCCATGACAATCTCTTGCCCACCTCCCCTATCATTCATTGTCACGGGGAGGTCCTCTGGGCAGCATCCAGCATCTTTGCATAGGTTGGTCAATGTAGGTCTTTGCTGGGCGGCCCACACTAGCATGTCCGTGTGTTGGCTTACACAGGAGAACGTCGCTTATGAGCTCGTCCTTGCTTCTCCAGCAGTGTCCAGCATGCCTTGTCCGTCTAACTCGGATGGTTTGTGATATGAGGGGCAGGTGTCCATACAGCTGTTTTCTCGTAGGGTGCTGTTTCCACGATTTGTTCAAGACCGCACGCAGCATTTTTGTGCAGCTTCCATCTAGCTTATTCTCAAGGCGTCTCGTTAGGGTCCAGGCGGTGCATATATATATATATATATATATATATATATATATATATATATATATATATATATATATATATATGTGTGTGTGTGTGTGTGTGTTGTGTGTGGTTATAATCTTATGGCATGAAATGTCTGGACGATATGAGTAAGAAGTTGGCTCAGTTAATAAATATGAAGAATTTCATTAATTACTAGTGCTAAATTCACATAGTGCCAGAATAAAAACATTAAGGAAACATTTCAGAATATATTCCATTCTGTTTCTAAGTAACAATGGTTAAAAAAAACAAAATGAAATGGAAACAAATTTAATAAATCAAATTATTCAATTGAATGAAAGTAAAATTATTTTTTAAAAGTAATAAAATATTGAAAACGCTCACAAACAACTAATCGAAAATAGAAAAGCAGGAAAAATAAAAATATAAAATTCGAATAGCAATCACTTATAAATTAAACAAAACACCGGCCAACGTAAGCTGAAAACGGAATCAGACACAAACATAAAATAATCAAATATCAGAATATTTATCGATAAATAAATAAAATGCAATAACAAAGAAATCAAGCAATAAATTAAGCAAAATAAAGAGTAAATTCATATGATGTAATCTTTTTAACTTTATACTTACGTTCTCTCGCTCCACCGTCGTGTCTTCTTTGCCGGTACCAAGTGACTGTCGGTTGCGGTATCCCCGTCACATTGCAGACCAGACTGACTGTCTCTCCTTCTCTAACGCTGGTGTCGCTACTCGACAAATGATCAATGATCTTTGGAGGCACTGTAAAGACGAAGACAAGACGTTGGCATCAAGCTCAGTTGAAAATATAGCCAATATCGAATCACATCAACGGGAAATAATTAATGGCTTTGCTGACTGGAAATCGCAAAGATCGCCAAGACATTTTCAATGGTTTTACTTTTTCTTTGTTTAGATCGAGTGGTTCTTTTTTCCTTTTTTTTTTTTTTTTTTGTCGTGTAAAGGCTTCAACGTTTTGGGCCGAGATTTGGGTGTCAAGACTGGTGTTGAATAGATTTGAAATTATGTGATAAATGTAAAAAAGAAAACATAAAAAAACTATTTTTTCACACTTTGATATTTATTTACTTATTTATGTTATTTTTTGTTTTGTTTTGTTTTTGATGGATAGTATTTTGGAGTTATCTTCACAGGATTAGAATTCTATATTTCTCCAGTGATGATTTATAACTAGGTTCAATGTAGACATCCATATACAATGTGAAAAGATGTATCTCTGTAATTGGTTATTTACTGGAATTAGTTGTGTATATCATGCCCCCTCCCCCTGATTTTGGACAACGAAATTTAAGAAAAAGAAAATCTTGTGTATAATACGCACTGAAATTTTAGAAATTGTATGTATTTACCTAAATCCACCGCACGAATAGAATGTGACACAAGGCCATCTTTAAAGCTAAGTTTAACAGGTATAACTTCAGAGTTTTCCTTCGCCGAGACCGGTTCCTATACAAAAGTAAAGTCGTCGAGGCGGCCTAATATTAGCCATACAGCGAGGGAGTCTATCCTCTTTTCACTAGCGCTAGAGGAAGGACATTGTTTTGGTTTTTTAGCGTCTGGGGTGATGCGCCACGCCTACCATCAGCCCCTTACTTTACCGCACAGATACCTGTGCTACTCATACGCTGAGATGGCGAGGGCGGGTATTGAACTAGGAACCTTGTGGTTTCTAGCCGAACGCTCTACCGACTGAGCTAACCCGACCCTGATTAAAAAACCCAGACCCCCCTTCTATTCACCCTTAACTGGAGGGAGATTAATTGGATCTATACCTTTTCACAAGTGTATTAGCGATATGGGAAATTAAATCACTTTGTCCAGGACTTGAACTCGTATCCCCGTGTCCATTTCCTATGGCGAAAAACATTATGCAATGTGGGCTCTCTAAGAAATTGAAGCAGAAAATTTTGATTTAAATGCAGTATTCGGTCAATTCTTAATCAGTTCTTTCTCACTAAAAATAGGAATTTATATAGTTTATATTACGTTTTGATATACAGAGTTTATACAGTATTTAAAGCAAATACCCGGACATGTTTACACAAAAATACGAAAAGTTTACAACAAAAATATCATATGAGAAAGATGAAATTTATTTAAAAAAACACACAAGTGGATATTTCTCTGTAACGACGTAAAACATTAGTTTGGACTAAAGATAAATATTATTTTCGGTCATCGCATCCTGAATATGGTGAATTATATGGGCGGATAGAAGTTAAGTATTTTATTTTCGTGTATAATAAGCACCTCTAACGTTTGGGCTAAAAAAATATGAACTATTAGTGCGCCTTATACGCAGATAATTAAGGAT
>CM042139.1:140159094-140199094 GCA_023376005.1 Doryteuthis pealeii | reverse complement strand
CTATGATTCTGTTGCAATGATCCATTAAATTAGACTAGCCACATCTAATATCATATACAACTATACGAGACGCGAACATATACACATGATAACTTGCTAAATCATTTCACGCGCCACAAATTCGAAATTCTATGAAGGATTATCATAAAAGTATTGATGTGCCAGATGAAAGTGTTTTCTAGTTTCGTTATAGTCCAAGTGGTACAAGCATACAATAGTACTGACACAGTTACATCTGTTGAGATCAGATATACATATGATCATTAAACATGTCAATTACAAAATGTGCTTTACTAAAGCGTATGTTGACATGACTTTCCTTAAATGAGGATGGTCGGTTGGATTTTACGGCATGTCAACGCTTGGGTTAATTTATGCTGAATGATGTTTGTGCTCTATTCAGGTTATTTTAATTATATCTCAATTAATTTCTATATAAAATCATTCATAGGATTGATTTTAATACGTTGAAGAATAAAAATGATATTAGAGATCAATATCACCAAGCAATTATTTATTAAAACTAGCATGCAAATTAACCTCACCATATATCATGTAAACCTTTATTTCTTCGTGATATATAAGACACATTGCAGCATTTTAAATGCACAAATAATATTGTCTGTGTTAATGCAAATCTAACTTAAATTTTCATTGAGACATCGTTAATAAATTAGATTTATTCCATGTATTAATGATTTTGACTATACGGTTGTTATTTGTGCTTCTAGGATTCCTAATAAGTTCTCTCATTCCGGATTAGTCTGGACCTGAGAATAATGAGAATGAAGGGATACTCTACATTCACTTGATCTGCAGAACTAAAGCCGTACCATTAGATGTAGTTTAGGGTCATCTACAGGCGACCCTTATCTTTTGTGGGTATCTTAATCCTCTGCCGGGGATAACGTAAGCATTTTCTAGGGCCACGAACAATGTACAAGTCCAATGAATCACTGGGACTGTATCAGGCAAGTGTAGACCCAGGCTTTTATAGCGAGCAGCCACTTTAATATCTCAAATCAGATAGAATACACCAACTTTTTGTTTGATTGATTGATTGATTGGTTTTATGGCATGTCTACCTTTCTGGGGTTATTTTATGCCTATAGTTTAGGGAATCGCGTGCATTACACGTTTATATTGACATTTATTGACCAATTGTTTCTTAAGTGTTTTTGTACCCAATCTAGAAGAAAAACTTTATTCAAACCTGTTAAACTCAGCTTAAGAAATTGACTTCATGTCACATTCTGCTCGGGCGGAGGGGTTGGTAAATATATATAGTGTCTCAAGCATTCCTATCTAAAACTAATATATTTTAAATATATTTGATACATAGATGGAAGCCCAATAGGTACTACTCAGCCAGGACAGGGTGGGCCTGGGAGTAACGCCAATGCAGAGATTTTGCTTACTGCCTAGATCCTCAGAACCACAACTCCAGATGTAGTATAGTGATCAACCATACTTTCGGTGGGTCCTATCCCTCTGTAGAGGGTACAGTCGGCATAGTCTGAGCACGAACATTCAAGTGTTTATAATGTAAAGTCGGCGCAGTGGCCTAAATAGGGTGTGTGTCACCATTTTGCCAGCGCGAAACCACGGAAATTATTTTTGATGAGGTGGAGTGCCACACCTACCGTCACCTCCCACATGTTGCTTAACCGCACAGATCAAATTGCCTAAGCTATTCTACTCATGCACTAAGTTGGAGAATATCGAACAAAGAATCTTGCGATTTTTGGGTGGATGCTGTATCGTGTGAACTAAGCCGGTCCCAAATGTTAATAGGCCCCTTGAAAAGCAAACTAATTCTATTTCTCTGAATTTTTGAATGAGGTTTGATAATTAGTATTATTTGGATTATTCGGACTATTGTCCTCATCTTCATTGCCATGTGTACAACGTTTCGGCCGATGTGTCCTCTGGCCTTCTTCAGTTATTTTTCTTCCCGGAATTCACACTGAGTTGTCCAATTAGACACATAGCCTAGTAGATAAAGGAGTTGGGGTAAGACAGATCTAAGTGACAGTTATCTCTAGACTGCAGGCTCAATCCTGCTTAGGGGCAGCAGTAACATAGAATAATGATTAACACAACTTAACACCTGTACCATAGATATGGTTAGCGGAATGAGAACAGTATATCCCCGTGGACTGAATAAAGGGTTAGGTTCAAAGTTCCGTGATGGCTCCCGATTACAAGAAGGATCCCAAGTTCGAAAATAAGGTTCCGAATTCGAAAAGAAGGTTCCCGAGTCCGACAAGGAATACCTGAAGAAGGCCGGAGGGCACATCGGCTGAAACGTTGTACAGATGACAATGAAGATGAGGACAATATTCCGAATAATACCAAACCAATTCTGGTGGCAACATTTGATAATTGTGTCTTTTTCCTTGCGTTTATTTATTTCAGTTCACTATCTAATTTTCTCGTGTTCGACTCATTTTCACAATCTCTAACTTAAGATTCTACTTGAGGAAGCTGTTTGACGTCAAATGTATTTATCTGTAGGCATATGTCGTGTTATTTTATGATGCAATCAATAGTATTAACGATGATTATTTTTCCTTTTCAAACGCTTTTTATTCTTTTAATACACCTTACATTGATGTTTTAGAAAGGATGTAATCCTAAATACGAAAATGATATAAGTACGCCCACTTAAATATTGCAATTTTTCACACGAATGGTATCACTAATATATATATATATATATATATATATATATATATATATATATATATGTGTGTGTGTGTGTGTCTGTGTCTGTTTCTCTGTCTGTCTTTGTGTCTATGTGTGTTTATGTCTATGCGTGTTTATGCTTATGTATGTATACGTCAATAATCTTTTTGCTTCGAGAGTAATTGATACCAATTTCTAATTTCCGTATGAGGTATCTGAAATTGATATCATTTTTTGCTGAGTGCACTTTCTCACCAAACACCAATCACAAATGCTTTGGTTTTCTAAAAAGTTACTCTAGCATATTTCTAATAGAGCAGAATACGTTCCAAACAGGAATTGCTTTTTCATATCTGTGCTCTACAATGATGAATATTTGCACTTTGATGCATTTTCCTGTATATGATTACGTACCCCCCCCTATATATAGAAAAAAATAAATGGGATATATATTTTCGATAAATTGTTATTCGAGCTCAAATATATATTGGTTTATATGTTGTCGAATGTTGTTTTTCCAATTTTGTATATGTTCTTTTCCAAGAACCATTAAATTAATATCATTTTTGAGAGGTTAGTTGCTCAATAATAAACATTATAATTACTAGTAAAAATAAAAAAACGGCCTCCGTTCGATGTAAAAATAGATTTTTGAAACATATTGCCTGAGTGATGGGAGTAAAAAATTCAGTCAGCGAGTTTGTACCCTAAGTAAGTAAAATCATCAAATTCATTAAAGGATTAAAAAATAAAACAATTTGAAATGTGAACTTTAAATATATATTAAAATAAAACAAACTATATATAGATATATAATACCAGTCTTGTATTTATTAAAATTTGTTTTTAAAAAGCAATGAGGACTATCTAATGTTGCATTTCAAATTTTGAGAGTATTTATTCTATGTTATGACGCGATTTTGGGTAATGTCACATTATAGTAAGCAGTGACGTAATTTTTGTTACAGACAAAAATCGGAAGCGAATCTCCAATATTAATAGAAATAGATTTTGTTTAATAATATTATTTACATATGTCTACTAACTCTAAGATTTGTGCGAATGATCATATATTGTTGAATCCTTTAAACTATGTTAGTATTTACGGCCGGACAAAATCGGTTATTTGAGTGAATTAAAGTTGATTTACTCACATTTTCTCATTTCAATTATTATTTACCAAATTATCTAAATATTAAATCCTTGTCTGTAATTTTTAATAAAACATGCATACTTCTTATATATATATATATATTATATATATATATATATATATATATATATATATATATGTGTGTGTGTGTGTGTGTGTGTGTGTGTGTGTGTGTGTGTGTGTGTCAGTGTCTGTGTCTTTGTCTGTGTATGTCCTTTTAATTTTCTAAAGCTAGTGTTGTACATTACGGAATAGAGAATGCAATGATTAGACGAGATTTAGTATTTAAATTGAAAAAAAACTAGGTTGTTTATTAAAAGAAAAGTTTAAGAGATAGGAAGACTCGTTCAATGTAAAGTAAGAGTTTACTATATACAAGCATTGGACATATACATAGATCAAAAGGAACACAATGAATTATTAAATGAGAAAATACTAATCTTAATAGAATAAATTAAAAAACCAAGCAAATATTATTTTAACATTTTTTCTATATATGTGGCGCCTAATATGTTAGCAATTAGTCAAGACTTTCTCAATATGAAGCAGAAATAAATTAATTGAAGTTGTAATAGAATAATAATCTCATGAATATTTATATATTTTATTTTTATCTTCAGTCAGATAGGAAGGTGTTTTTCTCGTATCCGGACAATGTACCGCACCTCACCAATCCACAGAAGTGAATAAAACTTCATTATCTGGCTAGAATCCGGGATAATATCCACCCTTTCTAATTTTTCTGCACACGTCTTCAAGTTTTTCTCAGTGACCTATGATGAATTATTCCTGTTTTATTGTGTTGTCCCTTTACAAAGTAGTCAGATCCATTAGCGCAAACGCCCCTAAGAGAATGTATATTCCCATCATTTGTTTTAGTGTACAGTGTTATTTGGGTTGAAAGCTGCATCTTTTAGTCTCAAAACGTCTTGTCTCGATAGCTCCATTTCTTTCTTGTGCTAAAATGGAGGTGCGACTTTGAAATGTGTATTTGAACTGGGTTCTTATGTATCGAGACTAACGATTTATTTACCAAGATAGAAATAATTAATTTAATGTTAATTTTCTTTAAAATTTTGAAATTCAACACACTTCTTCCAACAAGTCTTTCATTTTCCCAAAACTCCACTTGTAATATGTGTTGGAGCTGTGTTGTGTTTTTAATGCCCCTTCCCTAAAGAAAATGGAACTCCCAGTGGGATAATTGTTAACGTGTTTAACACAATTGGGCAATATAAGAATCATATTATCCTCTCAACTATGGGTTAATTAATACCACTACTCTTCTAATACTAGGCTGTCTTTGGTATTAGATAAAGGAGAGAGTTGCACTGGCACAATCATGTATTTCACCATAAACTCCTAATAAAAAAGTAACAATAATTGTTACTAACAACAGCCGGGACATTAGTTTATCATATCTTACTCAATTATATACCTGTCTTTATTTACATTTCCAGAATTAAAAGAAATTAGAGCTTCAGTTACGATATATTTGGCTGCACTTAATCTGTGATTTCCTGCGCTTTAACTGGAAGAGTGGAACCCTCACATTATACTGCCCATGTGTCATACCCTGAACGATATTTATTCATGAAAAATTAGATTTTGCAACTATGTCACTTTCTCACTAAGATGCAGTTTTTATTATAACGAGCATAGGCTGATAATTATACTGCTCTTCTGTTTTCTTTCCTTTTTCCTCTTGGTAAATCACTTTAGCTGTTATTAATGCCACAGACATAGACAGTCTCTTATATGTAGGGGATCAGTAGCAAAATCGCATCTATTGAAATCTATGTAAATTTACGCATAGGTAAAGCATCGACATATGTTAACAGTTTATCGTCCATAAGGAAAATTGATCTCTCTAATAAAATAAAATGTGATTTTTTTTCCGAAATAAAGCCGTGTATCATTTGGACTCGAATGAAATGATTGACAAGGAACCTAGATGGGAACTTCACAGTATGCTGCCTTATGTGTTACAAAATCCTTAAGCAACATCATACAATTCTGCAGCCGTACAACCACCTACCTTCCATCTCAACAAACATCCAAAAAAGACGAGCAATACATTCTGGGAACCGCAGGGAAAGTAAGGACAAAGCTATAAACACCATTCTCTTATGGACTCCTCCATATAGAAATACCAGTCTTGACCAATAATCTAAAGATAACTTTTATCAGCTTTGAGATGACCCTGGTTGTCGTTTATAGGACTTAGCAAATCTTCTGGTCTATAGAAACTGATAATTCTTGCATGGCCCCTTTTTGTGAGAACATATCTTATATACTTATTTTTTTTTATTATCTGGATAGTGTCTGGGTAGCCGTTATTTTATCTGTGTAGCTGTATCTGTCTATCGGTGGTCTATCTTTGTATGGCTTTTATCTGTTATTCTGGATCTGCCTGGATTTCTGCTATTTTGGGAAGTCTTCTGTCTTGGTCCGTTGTTTGTTTGTTTTTAAATTAACTAACACAAGTCTTTGGTATGTACTTAGAGCTCATATTATTTTATAAAACCCGGATTAAGTTAAACGCACGTGTGACGAAAGACGCTATCGTACGTCTTAATTCTACAGTCACCCAGGCAAATCCGATTCCCTAAGCTAATTTCCTTACGTTCACTCCAGCGAATCAGAGGTGAGGTCAAACACAAGTTAAAATTTTGTCAGTCATATAACCTGCATTTTTCATTAAACCGTTAGTTTGATTTAAGATACATACACTAATGTACGTAATTGATAGGCTGCCTGTCAATTATGTAACATAACGAGAGAAAATCGAAGGAATGATGATCAATTCAAATATTAGTCTGCCAAACAAGCATTTCTGAAGATATATTCTGGAATTCATCATATATATCTACCGTGAGTAGCTTTTCTTTAGCAACTATCATACATCTGGGCCACCTTATGTGGATTGGCAATCTACTCAATAATAATGCCAGACAAATCTCCTAATCATCAGAGCAAGACAAAATGTCCCAAAGTGTCAATATCCTTTTACTGGGTAGGAATGATACAGTCACTTAATATAATATTAACTGTTTCCTCTGTCTCTCTCCCCCCCTCTCTCTCTCTCTCTCTGTGTCTCTCACACACACACCTCTCTCTCTCTCTCTAGCTCTTTCTCTTTATTCCTATCTCGTTCTCACTCTATTTCGCTCTTTCTTACTCTCTCTCTCTCTCTCTCTCTCTCTCTCTCTCTCTCTATATATATATATATATATATATATATAGATAGATAGATAGATAGAGATATATAGAGAGAAATATATGCATATATATGTATATATGTGTGTGTGTGTGCGTGCGTGTGTGTGTGTATATGTATATCGCTCTCTGTCCCCTATGTATTCCTCTCTATCTCCTTTTGTATCTATCAATCTACATTCTCTCTTTATCTCTTTCCCTCTCTCTCTCTTTCCCTCTCTCTCTCTCTCCCGTCTCTATCTCCTTCTCTTTCCCCGTTTTTTTTTTCTATTTTGGAATACATGATCGATTTTTTCTTCATAAAAGTGAATTTATAGCTTTTGTCCGGGGGTTGAAATTAATACTGATACTGTTTCTCTTAAAAAAGATTTTTTTTAAATCCGAAATCACCTCAAAATAATAACGAGGTCTTTTCGTTTGTAATTAACCTTAGATTTCTCCTAGATATTTTAAATAATTGCATTCCTTTTCATTTTCCATTTTTATTTCTTTTGTTTGGTATTTGGATGATACACCGTATTTCACATTGCTTGTTACCATCTTTGCAGTAACATGTTTTCTCAATTAGTCCTTTTGCCTTCAATATTGATAAATCCCTTCCCTTTTACGTATACTTTGCCTCCTTCAAATTCAATAGGGTTTAATCAAGGTGGTGACATATGGGAAATTTATAGACTAGTTCACCTCGATAGGCATGTCTCGTCTACTGAAAGCGATGGCAAGATACGATAGGAAAGGCGCGTGGTCAAATTATTAAAGTCATGGACTCGTCACCCCGGGTTCAAATCCTGGACGTGGAAATTGCATTTTCACTCGGCGCTAATATCCTTGGGAAAGGTATGAATCGTATTCTCCCTCCAGCAATGGGTAAATAGTAGGGCAGACCTGGCTCTTAAACCATGGTTAGGCAAGCGGTCTAGGAGAAGGAAAACTCTGAATTCAAACCTGTTAAACTTCGCCTAATAAATTAACCTCGTTTCACATCTTGCTCGTGTGGAGGGGTTGTTAAATATATGAAATGCTATGTAAAGGTTAACGACCAAGTGGAAATCTGATATCTGATAAAATAAAATGAGAATTCTTCTGAGTTGTACCACTATCAGTTCTATTGTATGATTGCACCTATTGGTCGCTCACAAAACGTATAGAGATTAAGTTAGATGCGATTTCACAAGAATTCTGAATGCTGTTTTGAATGAATTCTGGAAGGCTCTTGGTCGCTCACAAACGTATAGAGATTAAGTTAGATGCGATTTCACAAGAATTCTGAATGCTGTTTTGAATGAATTCTGGAAGGCTCTTGGTCGCTCACAAACGTATAGAGATTAAGTTAGATGCGATTTCACAAGAATTCTGAATGCTGTTTTGAATGAATTCTGGAAGGCTCTTGGTCGCTCACAAACGTATAGAGATTAAGTTAGATGCAAATTTCACAAGAATTCTGAATGCTGTTTTGAATTAATTCTGCTAGGAGCAGCCTACAAAACCGTAGTTGAACTGCAATTTACTCCCTATCACACAAACTCCCTTACTGATTTCTTTCCTTTTTACTTCACAAGAATTGAAAAATCAACTAGATGACAACTTCTTTTTTTTTCTTGATATATATCACTAGGTTTGGTCTTCTAGTTGGGATTAGGTAATCTGTTTGTATCTCAAATTACTAAAGAATGATACGAGTCTCTTTTTCGATATCGTATTCTTTATTTTACAAATACCATTTGGTAATTTGGTTAAATTATAATTATTTCTCGCCAAATTTAAGAATGGTTCAGGGTATCTTACTAGTGGGGCAGCCCAGCTGCTTATTACCTTGATGAGATTTCTGCTGCAGAGTTTAGTTTCTAGCAGTTTTCTTATCCTTGTGATGTATTCATTGCTCACTTTATATTTCCTCTCTCTCTCTTTCTTTGTCGGTGTCCGCTTCCAGTAGTCTCAAGTATTTGTAGTTTTCCTTTTCTCCAAGTGTATTTATTTTATCTGTTTATTTTATTCGGTAATTCTATTCCTTCCGTTGTTTGTTTATTTTTATGTTCTTTTTTAAATTTTTACCACGATGATGGCACACTTGTCGATCCCGGATTCCATTCCTTATTATTATGATGTTTTTAAATCTGCCGTAGCCGATGATTCACTAGAGGCTGAGTGACAGCAAGTCTTCTCAGGTCTCCAGGACTCTTCTGAGTATTGTAGCCGAATCCAACAGTGCTGTAATTTAGATGGTCTCGATTCTTCCTTTCATTTCTAATTCACCCAAATTCTTTTCCAGAGAATCGGGGACCGTTCCAAGTGCACCAATTACAATTGGTACGACCTTCACATTCATGTGTCAAAGTTCCCTCAGTTCTTAATATTTGTCTATTTTTTCGCTTTCTTTTATTTTCACACGGTGATCGGCCGAAACAGCAAACTCCACGATATGACAGGTTCTCTTCTTGTCGATTAATACTATGTCCCGTCTCCTGGCTGGGATTAGGTGATCCGTCTGTATCTCGACGTCTCATAGAATTTTATGCGTCTCGTTCTCCAGGACAGGTTCAGGTTTGTGCATATATCATTTGGTTGTATGGTGAAAATTGAATTTCTTGCACAATTCCCAGTGGATTAGCGTTCCAACAGAGTCATGCCTAGTCTTGTACTCTCTTTATTATTATTATTATTATTATTATTATTATTATTATTATTATTATTATCTATTTGAATTCACCATTAACTGCTTTTTTAATTAGAAGCGTTTTAGTTGGCACACAAAATTACAAGAGCAAACTCTCTCTTTCCATAAGCATTTCTTCTTTTACTAGGATCGATATAGCTGATCGATTTCGCAGCTCCAAACATCTCCCGATTCAATTGGACCAAAACATTTGTTCACCGACTGATGATAGCTTTAATCATCGACCCATTCATAATTAGAAAACGAAAATGTCTGACAACAGTCATATTGAAAATATTGGTTTAGAATATTTTTATTGGCCGTACATAATCACTATTTAACAATCACACTGTTACAGGAATGATTTTTGGAATGAAGTCATTTGGAAAACTAATTGACCCTTTTGATCTTATCTGGTTTTTTATTTCTCTCGGCTGAAACCGGAATAAAACCATAGATCGTTGAATGCACTACAATGATTAGACTACTGAATCCCGGCTTTGAATTAGACTATGAAACGTTTGTAATGAGGGCAAAGGAGCGATTGGCGCTCTCGCCAAGACCTGATTCAATTTTCGACCCTGTGATTCACAAAGGTGAACAATTCTCATTGATATACTTGGGAAAGATACATCTGTTTACTCAATGAAATAATGCTTAATTACATTCATCTAATTAATTGCTGCCTTTTTTTGTAAATGCCAGAGTTTTATACATAAATATGACATCATATGAAACGGAATATGTTAATAAGAGTATCTGAATAACACCTGATGACTTGTTTGAGGGATGTATGAATTCTGTCTTAATTATTATCAGAATTGTCTATGATTTGTGAATAATTGCAATTTAGTTGATAAAAATTACATAAAAACTTACATTGAAGATCAACATATATTTTGTATGAATTTTAACATTTCTAGACAAATTTTCAAAATATTTTCTATCGAAAATACAATTAATTCTTATATAATTAATTATTTATTCTTTTTTTTCTTTTTCCTTGTCTTAATAACGCACTACTTGCTCATTCTCTCGCACTATTCGCTAATTCTTAAAAGCAAGCATGGTGTAAAGGAAGCGCGCGTGTTGTAACTGTTAGACGATTAGGAAATGGAAACGGTTACTCGAGTTCAAATCCTGGACTAGGCTGTTTGCATTTCCATTGCGCTAATAAATTTGGGAAGTGCCTCCAATTAGTCTCTATCCAGCTAGAGAAAAATAGTATGACTGATTCGGCTCTTTAACCTTTGTTTGCCAATTGGTCTACGTGGAGGAAAAAAACATTTGCCTACCAAATTTCCATCACGACCGTGCCAAATTTTGTTGGTATTTTTTTTAAATTCATGATGGGGAATAGGAAAGTACATCGTATTTTTAATGAGAACAAGAATGAACAAATATAAAAAGACAATAAACAATGTACTAGACCAATGTAAAAGAGAAAGAGAGAAAGAGGTAGAGTGAAAGAAGAGCCCAAGTGAATGTGTCATAATATTATACACAAGCATGCAGTTATAGATAAGCATGTGTGTGTATTAGCTAACGAATATATATATATATATATATATATATATATATATATATATATATATATATATATATATATATATATATATATAAGTGCTTAGTTGGAGTCGTACCTAATTTTGAAAATTAATTAATTAATAATGAATTAGGGATACGACTCCAACTAAGCACTTATTCTCCCAAAAATTGTCGGCAAAAAAAGCCATTCCAAACAAACCGTGTTTACAACATATATATATATATATATATATATATATATATATATATAATAAGTAATCCACAGACACGTGTTTCGGAGTATCACTCCTCATCAGTGTGGTTATACCGTTTAATAGCTACTTCTGGCCAGGTTTGAGACCCGAATGAACTTTTGTTCGCCAATCCTCTTACCCGTACAGCCAGAGGCAGCTGTCAAATATTTAATCGCTACATTTCTAAGCGGAAATGAATTCACTAGAGGCCTCAAACATATGTAAACAAAGCGAGGCTTAGCTGCGCGCCAGATACGGTGAATTTGCAATTAAATCCCTATCTAAAGTGCTCGACCAAATTGGGAGCATATATAATAAATAAGTAATATAATATATATATATATATATATATATATATATATATATATATATATATATATATATATATACGGGTGGTTTATTTGCGAGTGTTTGCATTTACCTATCGTTGTAGCGTTCATACTTACTGATCATATGACGGCTTGCGCTCCATTTCTGAATCTTACGCCTCAAACCTAATCAAGAATATTCTTAATGATATACCTCCATACTGCCATTTCCACAAACCTTTGAGATGACGCCTCGCAGTAGATAAGACGACCGTGCTGGATAAACGTTATTATCTTCTAGAAGAAAGCGAACTTTTCAGCTCGAAATGAGAAGCTAGTAGCAAGTAAGCAAATGACTGCCTCTAGATGGTGTATGTAATAAGTGTAAAATCTATGATCAGTTCGATACGTCATGCTTGATCTTTGACCCCTGACCCTGAGGGTCATATCTTGAAGGTTATAAATTATGGCCTCGCTAGGTCGATGGCCAAATAGAAGAGAAAAAGAAGAAAAAAAATTCGCAAGCAGGTTTAGTAAATTACACCACGTTGCTATTTCATCGTCAGTTGAAGAAAGGTTACTTGCCGGGAGAGGAAACTGTTCCACGGAAGTTCATCGTAGCATATTTTGTTTATTGTTATTTATATTATCGAAAGACGATGAACCCTGCTATGAACGCTTGCCAAGCCGATATCGGCGCCATTTTGACTTGCAGGAAAGGCATAATATTGAAAAAGAAACAAAATCACATAGGAATCTCAGTCGAAGACCTTTCTTTCTTTCTTTCTTTCTTTCTTTTATTGTAGAATAAATACAACCTGAAGCCAAAAAACAAAAACAAAAAAAAAGTAATTAGAACGGTGATACTTGTCGAAATTTACAGAGTCTATTATCTAGATATATATCATCTTCATCATAATCAAGTCACGTTGACAGCATGGATTTTAATGACTATCTCTTGCCACCCGTCCCTATCAATCATGGCTTCTGCCGAATCCTCAGCACGGCACCCAGTGTTTGCACATAACTGTATTATGTAATGATTTTCCTAGTCGGCTAACATTGGTGTGTCCATGTGTAGATGGCTACAGCAGAACTTGACTTATATGTTTGCCCTTATTTATTCGTCGGTGTCCAGCATGTTTTGTTCGGCCTACTTGATAATTCATGTGACAGGGGTTAGAACAACGTGCAGCTACTTTTTGTGGGGTACTGCTTCCAGGATTTATTCAGGACAGCACGTATCATCCTTATGTTGTTCCCATCTAGCCTTTTCTTCAGTTTCATTATTACAACCATACGAAAGGGCTACAACTTGATCTCCCGTTTTATCTCAACAGAAAGATAATATTTCTATATGATCTTTAATCTGTCAATAGCAATTCATGACTTTCCTATGCGTATATTCACATTTTCTTTTGTTTAGTAAAGTAAATGTGTATGCGGACGTGTGTGTTTGTGCGTGCGGATACATAGATGTATTTTATATTTTTTTACATGGTGACATAAATAACAGTAATCAATGGATTATGTTTTCAGGAACATACTATTAGTTTTCTTAGATGTATTGAAGATATTTAGTAAAGTTTCAATTTTCTACATGCTAATATTAACATTGGTATATCAGTGTAACACTAATACTGAAGAAAAAAAACGCAAGGAAAGACAAGATAGGCTCTTTTACATACATATAAAATAAGATATACACATAATATACCTACAGAAATACACAATCGTATCCCAACATATAAAATATACAGATATTGTTTTTAACAAGCAGTATGTGAAATTGATAGAATACCAAAAACAAAATTTACTTGATTATGATGGAGAAGTCAAATCGCATAAGCAACAGACGACGTCTTTACTGTCATCTGACAGTCCATAACCAACCTAACAAACAAAACCATTAATTTCGTCTTTCTACAATGCTAAAGAGAAAAAAATTGAGAAATTTAAAAAAATCCCCTTCTGTTCCCACTTTAAAACACATTGAGAATTTCATAATGATGTTGATATCATTGGGCGAAATAATTGACTGAATAAAGTATTTCGGCGAAGATAAATCGTTTCTGAATTAAATCATTTGGTTATATTGATCGATTTATTTCTAATTGCAGTTTCAAATACGTTTCAATTCTAACGCGTGACATGTTCACTTAACACGTTTAACATAACTTTATTTGCCAAATCTAGTTAGACAAATGGCTTAGCAAAATTGAAGAGATTTTTCATTACAAATCCAGATCAATTGTCTATTCAGATAAGATTAGTCGATACTTGAATATATTTAGAGATTTAACTTCTTTAATGCTGCTGCTTTTATGAGAAGCAGTCAGTATTTGATGGTTCTTTTAAAATGTATACATACAAAGACAAAATCCGTTTTAATAAGCCCTGTCGGTTGGTAAATGTAATACGCGGATTGCTCCTATGCTAAGGGATTAGATCCCACTCCAATAAGTCCAGCTGTTAACTTAGTTTGGTGACATGTGATGCTTTAGGACAGGATCCTAGTGTCTGAGAAGTCCATGATATTCAATACTCCATATTTGTCCTTTCTTGGGCTGGAAGGATGGTTGGAGAGACACCATCCGATCAATCGCCTGGTTACATCAATCTCTTTTGGATTATAGCGACCGTATTGTCCTTATGTCATCCTCTTTTCTATCATCATCCATCCTTGTAGAATAGTATTCGTACTATTTAACACATAGCTGGATGAATGGGGGGCGTTAGAACCTTTCCCAAGAGAACGTAATAGCATGACTGAAATTCGAACTCGCTTACAATGTTGTCGCAGCCTTGTACGTTAATATCGTCCAATTCAAATCTGATCAAATTCGCTAAAATTGTGTAATTAAAAGATTATGAGATATGACTAGATTCTCTATGAATTTTCTACATAGTTGGATGATCTATCTATCTATCTATTTATCGATCAATCTATCATATTGTGCAACTAGAAATATCATTAAGATTATTCATATACTTAAAAAAAAGAACACGAAAACTTCCTATAACTATACTTAATTTTACAGCTGTTAAAAAAACAATAAACATATTTTTTTTAAAGTTAACATTTGTAATTTTTTATTTTCAATTACTTTATTATTTTTTCCCTGTTGTTACTTGGATTAGTTCATTTTTTTTTATCGATTGAGTATGTACATTTTTTTTGGTAGTTTGAATGGCGACAGATGAATAAATGTTCATCTTGCGTGTGAAATTGTAAGTTGGACCACAGAATGAATGACAAAAACCATTGAAATAAACCATTCAGTACAATGAACTTTTATTATCACGCTCTTTATCGCAATGTTTGTCTGTTTATCTTCTATAAAACTCAAGTGCAGTGGAAGAAAATAGAAATGCGATTGCTTCTGTTATATTGCACTGAATGCTTAAAATAAATCCTTGGCTTATATTCTTTAACCACTTGTAGATCAAATTGGCTATAACTGAACATTCAAAGCAACATATATTTGCATCAACTTTCCATTCAGTAATTTGGCTTGTTATTTTATAGTACATAAATAACTGTAAATATTATTTTTGACTTTGCAAACTGCCATATATTTTTCAGCATGAAATTTCCTTTTTAGCAAGCATTTTTATGAAACTCTTATGTCCAATATAAAATATAAGAAAATGTGTTGTTGCTCTAAATACTTTTTTGGAAATAAATATGTAAATATATACAATGTATTAGAATTTATAGGCATAAAGGGCAAGGACCTATAATTTCCAAGATTTCACAACTAAAGCATACATTAATTCTCACACACACACACACACACACACACACACACACACATATATATATATATATATATATATATATATATATGTGTGTGTGTGTGTGTGTGTGTGTGTGTGTATGTGTGAATGCAAAAACACAAAGAACTCACACCTATGTACACATTATCTCACTCAAAATTACTCTCACACACATGCAGATACACACCAACTCACATACATCACAGACACACACATGCGCATACCAATTGGTCTATCTATTTGTATAACTTGGTCTATTGATTTTACCATATATATATATATATATATATATATATATATCAATATATAAATATATATAAAGACAGCAGGATTGATGGATCAAAATATGCGGATGGAAAAGTGAGTGATATATATATATATATATATATATATATATATATATATATATATATATATATATATAGATAGATAGATAGATAGATAGATAGTAATTAATGTTAATGTATAGACGAATTGCTGGCTGGATGATACATTCACACATTTTCCCATTATCTGACAGCGTTTATTTCATTTATTGTACTACATTCACGACAACTATGTATAGGTTTGTCATATGCACCACAACACTCACTTGCAGAAACATAAATATATAATAAGTGCTGTGAAATCCCCAAAGCAGCGACACATATTTCTTTTTCAGAATGCACCCTTATATGGTGTTTGAAATCAAGTACTTATTTCCGTAGACCACGTTTTGATGCTGTCAAATCAACCCATTACGCCTAAATTATTGCTATTTGGAATCTTTTATCATGAATATGAGTGACCCAGACACGACGCGATACATTACGGCAGTCGCTCCATTGAGTATAGTTGTCTCCTTTACACGCAAAGGGATGCACTTCCGAACTTGGTATCAATTTACGTTAACAGCCTGATAATCGACTTCTAAGTAATATCCATAGACATCACAGACGATTGGATGATGGTATATTGGACATATTATTTTTCTTGTTTATATAGGTAACTCTGGCGTAATTATTATGTCACTTGGGTATTTCCTACCGTCCATTGATGTACCTGTAAGATTCATCAGTGTTTTATAATTTCTTGTGCATATATATCTTACTCTATTGGAAATATATAACCAGCACTGATATAACACTGTAGAAAATGAGGCGGGCTTTGTCTGTCAGGTTTTGGAACATTAACATCTTTCATGTGGAGTTTGTTTTGTTTTTTTTTACTCGGAGTTTTGCATTTTATAACTAAATATTATCGCTATCGTATTTTTTCTCTGTAAAGATGAACCGCTTGATATACAGAGGTGTGTCGGAAATATTAGTTTTAAAGCGAAAAATGATGAATGACGTGGTATATTTCCTCATATCATTTTCATTAATCATAGTATGCTTAGTTTAAATGCTATTTTTTCATATCCAATATCCATTGATAATAACGCACAAAACACGTCAGGCTTTGTTTTTTTCGTTTTGTTTTTAGTTATTTTTTCTGTCGATGTGTGGTTAGACCCGCTTAAAATAATTGGCGTCTCCTTGGACAGCTGTAGCAGGAATAACCAAAACTAGGAAGTATTCATGTTAACCACAATCAAAAAATATTCCAATACTGAAATATTGTCTTGTGATATGAAACAATATAAAATCCATAATAAAGCCAAATTTGTAAACAGGTATAAATAAGTAATTCAAAATTAATTTTCAGTAGTGAAATTAAAATATATTTTGCCAGCATAGATTTATTCTAATTATATGACTTTCTTACAAAATTAATAATCATAAAATGATAATAATAATAATAATAATAAATAATAATAATAATAATAATAATAATAATAATAATAATAATAATATGTGTGTGTATTTGTACCCAGGAACAGGATGTGACACAAGATCAATTTTAAAGCAAAGTTCAGCTGGTTTGATTTCAGAGTTTTTCTTATCCTAAACTCATTGTTTATCGAATCCTAAATAAACCAGTCTGAACTATCATTTACCCGTGAGACAGATGGATTCATGTCTTTCCTAAGGACATTAGCGGAAGTGAAATGCAAACGATCAGTTCAGCAATTCTTTTTTATACCAGGATAACCATTATGTTGAGCATGCTTCTCGCATTGATATATGTAACTTGAAAGAGCACAGCGATTCGTCAGACTATGAAATTAAATTGCAACTTTTAACTTAGCGAAAGCAAAAATTGTAACCTTGTATTCGAACACCTGCTTTATTCGTTTTGGGCTGCTATAAAAAAAAAACATAAGATAAATATCAATGAATGGAGGCGCTCTTAGCATACGTTTATCGACGTCAGAAATGTAACCACTAACCAGAATTCAAATCCTAGTCTAGGCTGTTTGTGTTAACCCTTTGCGGTGATGCCATTGGGAAAAGTATTAATCCATGTTTTCTCTCTCTTCCCCGGCTAAGGGGAAATTGTAGTCCAGAGGGTTATTTAGCTTTGATAAGGCAACCAATATTGCAGAAGGAAAACTCTGAAATCAGACCAGCTGCGCTCTGCTTAAAATTGACCTTGTGTGGCACCCTGTCCTTTGCAGAGCAGACCCCACCACACACACGGGCGCGCACGCAGGGAAAACACAACTCAAAATTTTGCTAAAAATGTTTTCAGGTTACGAAATATATATATATATATATATATATATATATATATATATATATATATAGAGAGAGAGAGAGAGAGAGAGACAGTGAGACAGACAGAGAATGAGAGAGTATGCATTTCCACAATCCCTCCCCACGTGCACTTGTGACACAAGTTCAATTTCTTAACCGGAGTTTAACAGTTTTTAATACCGGGTTTTTCCTACTCACACCACGTAATATATGTTCATTTAGTAGATGGGTTGGAAGAATCTGCCTGTTTTATAACCAAATCACGTTTGATAAATCTTTACTTGGTTGCATTGATTTCTAATATTATTTTTATTCGAAGTTTATTAAAAGCAATCTTATGTATAATCTTATATCGAAATCAATTAACATGAAATAAAATGAAAATATGCGTAATCTTATTTTGTTTCTTAAGTCTTTCTCATTAGGATCATACAAACCATAGAAGTAAGACAAACAAAACACACTGGACAGTACCGGAGAAGCATCGACGGACTTATAAGTGACGTTCTCTTGTAGACACCTACGCATGGACACACCAGAGTGGTCCGACAAGCAAACACTTACATCGATCAGCTCCGAGCAGATATATATATATCACGAGGAGGACTTGCCAGGGGCGGTCGCCGATAGGGATGGGTGATGAATGTCAGTCATAGGAATCATGAATCATGATGATTATGATGATGATGATGATGATGAATTTATAATTAAATATAATGTTCTATTAAATTAAAACGTAAATATTTTTACTAGTGCATTTGATTATGAATCTTTAGAATAATGCATCATATGCGTTCTATCTATACATTCATATACAAATATGTATATTTTCACTGTTTACCTATGCATGCATTCATCTAATTACGTTTGTGTTCCTATAATTTGCATGTGAACAATGATCTTAGAAACCAAGCTAGGCCATCGAATTTCTTCAATATTGCACTTTTCTTTGTAAACCTTTCATCAACAACTCGGTATTATCCAGGAAGATTTCTCTATTACCCCTGGGGCCAAGCCAGTGTAAGATTATGCTGTCTTACTTCGCTCCTCATTCAATATAGCTCCTTACAAACAACCATGACTCACGAACATGTGATAATCTATTTTGATTACGTAACCAGTATGAGACGTGTCTGAAGATCCTACAAGTGAAACGGGCGTTAGCATTAATAAAGATTTATATACAGCGCAATTTTCGTGGATTTTACAAGTACATTTGTATTTATTATGATGCACATTTATTGCTTTTTTATGCTGTCTGCAAAAGACATTTCCTCCCAATTTTTTCAACTTTTCAAAAGAACAATTGTAATAAATTTGTTACATAATCAATATATCATATACTATCATTTTTTGTAGTGTTATATTTAAATTTAACGTTTAACCGTAAGTCATTCATGGCAAAGTACTTATGTCATGAAGTTTGAGGAGCAGGCTTTCCCATCGAGGTCATCCGAGAGGTGCTCTCTGGCTGGCCTAGGATGATCACGTGATCAGACAGACATGGTAAAATAGAGTTCACTGAGAATTGACTAAGAAGCCAGAGCGAACATATGCAGTTTGGCATTAGCTGCTGATTTCTAACACGCCCGCGCGTGTTAAAGTGGGATCATGAAATAAAACTGAAACTTGTACATCAAAAATATCAAGTCTCTGTGTACCTGATATAATACGAACTATCAAAGTGGAAGCAAAGAGATTCAACCCCCGATAAGATCGGATGAGTATATATATACATACTCATCCGATCGTAAAACAGACATACACACATACACATACTCATTCATTTTTGACCCACCCCCATCATCAAACATTCTTGACCCACACCTGCATCACCATATAAACACACCCCATCTAGATAGAAGAAAATCCACTACCCATCCCCAACCACTCCTGTCCCTACTGACAACCTACTGTTTTCACCATTTTGAAAATGCCCTTCATTGAAGCAAGAACTATATTTGTGTCCTGAAGAAGGTCTAAATAACCGAAACTTTGTATCGTCGACAATAAACATCCAGTTTCCATAACATCCCGTGTTTGTCTACTTTTCTCCATATATATATATATATGTGTGTGTGTGTTGAGAAAAAAATATGTGTGTGTGTGTGTGTGTGTGTGTGTGTGTGTGTGTGTGTGAAGTATAAAATCAGATGATAAAACAGGATACAATCTCAGGACAAATGTACATTTTTTTACTATTACGTGATTGACAGATTAAATCACACAGCTCCTTAATCCAAAGATTTACTATGTTATTTTCCGCCTGATTGAATCCCGTGTGTTGATATGTCAACCACATAATAGTAAATATTTACATGCTTCAAAAGAGAACATGTTGAATACTACTTCCCCTCTGTGTGGGTGTGGGTGGTGCTTCACCATTATCATAAGAACTATTGTTCCGTTACTTAACAATGTATGTGTGTTTATGAATTGCTTTGTTCGTATTCATCCAAACATGAAATTCTGTACAAACTATGTTTGCTATTGGTACTGCAACGTATTTTGTAATGTGACTGCTTGTGGTAGTTGACAAAGGTAAAATCTAGAGACATATTAGTGAATTCTTTATTCAGTACCAGGTAGTAACACACACTCTCATTGTGATGTGATTTTTTTTAGTTTTCCTCATACTTGGTTCAACACATAGAAAAATAATTCCACACACACACAAACACACACACTCACAAAAAAAGAACCCACATTTCTTTTTTTCTTCGCGTATGAATATATGTAAAGTACATTTCTATAGGCTTTTTCTTTCATCTTTTACAGTGTCATTTATTTACTTTTTTTTTTATTCAGTCTTAATTCTCATCAGCTTTCATAGAATGCTTGAGCATTAGCTAAATAATGATAAATCGGCCTTAGAGACAGGTAGACAAGTGCATAGTTTCAAAGAGATTCAGCAAGTCAATCAACTTTCTATTCCGAGTGAAATACCTTTTGGGGAATATTCGATGTTTTACTCCTAGGGGTCTCGTAAATTCTGATGGACGAATTAAGTTGTTGACTGCTCTGTTCGTACCATTTTTGCCAACATTCAGAACAGTCTTTGGTAAAATAAAAATGACCCCCGACCCCCCCCCCCAAAAAAAAAAGAAAACAATAAAAACAGCACACATACATTCGCGTAATGCTTATCGTCGTTGAAAATGGAACCGGCGACTCGATTTCAAATCTTCAACAAGGCTGTTTACGATTCACGTTAATGCCCTTGTGAAAGGTACGACTCCTTCTATTTTGCGCTCCCCAACTATGGTTAATAGTAGGAAAGTATGGAATATTTATCCCGTTGTACTACGCTTTAACTTTGAGCTTCTGTTAAATCATTCTCCTATGAGAGCGGTTCGCGCTGTTTATAATAGTTACAATGAATAATTTACTATATTCCACCTTGAACATAACTAGTTCCCTTCCTAAACCTATAGGCATAGAATATCCCTAGACGGTTTCAGTAAAATCAATCCGTCATATAATAAGTGGCGGATGAAGTAGGGTCGGTTGGGGTAACTTAAAATCAAACCAGTGGAGTTGGGTTTTGGCTAACATAGGGTATGTAAAAAAGCGCAACTTTGTTTTTAACAATTTCAATTTAAAAATCTAAAAATAATTTTAAACACACACATTACAAAACTATGCTGATTATACATACATATTAACATTATAATGTAATTTGATTTTTTTCAGAACATACGTAGATTTATATCAGTTTCTTTATATTAATAAACAGCACACGAAGTTTATGATTATTTATGAATATTTAAAATCTCTCTTCCAATGTCAGTGTTTAATTCTTTAATTCTGGATTTGTAATGCTTCCGCATTCAATAATCCAGAAAGAACGACATTTTTATGTAAAATAAGGTATGGGAATAAAACCAAAATCCATGGAAAATGTAGTTAACACGATACAAAGAAATGGATGTTGGTGTTAAATAGCACATGCCTAATACTTTTTTCACGGGTAAATGCTTCTCTCGCTGAAGAGTATATTGCCATGGGACTAATACTGTAACATGAAATGTACGTCACCGTTAAGTCTGCCTTCTTATTTTTAGGCTTACGTTGTGAACGATCTTATATTTAAAATTTGATATTACTGTATTATGAATTTCTTTTAAAACTGGTAACTGAACACACCGTCTCACGATGTATATATTTTTATGTTTCTATATATTTGTTCCTACTTTTCTTTTTTATGAGATTATAATCCCCTTGCCCCCCTCGCTGTATGTCTGTCTGTCTGTCTATCTGTGTGTGTGTGTGTGTGTCTCTCTCTCTCTCTCTCTCTCTCTCTATATATATATATATATATATATATATATATATATATATTATATATATATGTATGTATATATAAATATATGTATATATATGTATGTATATATATATATATATATATATATATATATATATATATATATATATATATCATCCTCTCTTTCTCTCATACACAGCCTTTATGTGTGCGTGTGGGTACCCCCTCTCTCTCTATCTCTGCATCTCTCTGTGGTATTTGAACACGTGTGCGTGTGTGTCTGTGTTGAAAAGTTAAGAAAAGACACAAAGCTTTGACATAGTTACTTCTCTTATTATTTTCTAGAATAATTATTAACGACCTGAAGATCTTAAGCGCCCCAGGAAAGGGAGGTGAAACAGTAAGAAGTGAATTACACAATAAATCCTTGCTACGTCGATGGAAAGGAAAGAAAAGGCGGGAAAAAATTGTTAATAAAATAAAAAAAATGAAAAATAAATTCTGCAGTTTTACCTACAAAGAATCTAACACAGTCTTAACAATGAAAAAAAAAATCTATAACGAATAAAGATTGAAAAAGAAATGAAAATTATTTCCTGCAGCTGAATATATGTAATTTTAAGATGGCTCTACCTTCAGCAACAGATTTTTATAAGATTTTCATATATTTTTCTGAGGTCGACATGCGTTGTATATACCTTTTGAGAGCATGTGTGTGTGTTTATGAATATTTTTTGTCTGTATGCCTATGTATTATTTGTCTGCATCTTCACCACATTCCCTCTCCCTACATGGAAAATGAGAGCAAGGTGGGAAGACTAAATCACAAACAGTGTAAAGAAAATGTATCAGAAAGATAAGAAGTAAATAAATAAAATGGTAAATAAAACGTACAAAAGGAGAGGAAAGGAATAGTATATAATATATGTAGACACCAAAAGAACAAATTCAATCGATTCTCGTTATAATCTACTTATATATATATATATATATATATATATATATATATATATATATATATATATATATATATATATATATATATATATATATATATATATATATATGTGTGTGTGTGTGTGTGTGTGTGTGTGTGTGTGTAAGTTTTTTTTCTGTAGAATACGGAGGAAATTCGTTCTCATGGGAACGCTTAGCATTTACTGTCACTTCTAAAAATATTCCCAAAGAATTTCGAATATGTACATTATATCTTTTTAAACGCGTGATAGAATATGTAGTATACTAATTAATATCTGTCTCCCTTACTTTTTGATTTTTTTCCCACTAGATATTCTGTCACCAAGATAAAACAATAAAACTTCTATTACCATTAATATCGGCGCGAACTAAAATAATATCTTGCGAATAAAATAGCCGGTAAAAAGGAAAAATAACAAAAGAAACATTGTCAAGAAATAGCAAGACAAAACAAAAATATCAGTATACACTACGCGAATGGGATATATATCAAGTCACACTGCCACGAGCAGGATGTGACACAAGTTCAATTTAAGGTAAATTAAGCTGGTTTGAATCCAGATTTCCTTCTTTCTAGACTGGTTGCTAAATAACTCTTTAGCTCTATTTGAAAAAAAAAAAAAACACATACGTAAATAGACAGCAATAGGATTTATTTAATGGTACACAAAGGCCTGAAGAAGTTCGGAGGATACAGCGCCGAAACGTTGTGTTTTTCATACCAATTTAAAGATGAAAACAACAGTCCGAAAAATCAAAATAATACATATTTATCTTTATCTGATCGTTTCTTTCGGGCTGCTTTAAAAAGAATATTTTTTCAGAGATTTCCTGGACATTTTCCTTATTTCATGATCCAAAATGACGCAGCGTGATTGGGATTTAAACGTCTATGGGACAAATGCAAAATGAGTTTCTATTAGATGGACTAGGAGGTAATAACACGGCGGAAACTATTTCTTTCTTCTTATTTCACACAACTTTAAAAAAATAATTTGCAAATGCAGATTGGTATTGGAACTAGATGTATGTAAAATGAAAAAGAAATGTAGCAAGAAACGGTAAAAAATAAATAATGAAAATACTTCATCTCAGAATTCAAAGAACCCAGATAAAATTCTGAATAAATAGAATTTAATGGCTACAAGCAAAAGATAGGAAGTTGAAAAGTGAGAATAAGAATGAAGTTTGCTGTAGTATCTGGTGTTGCTCTGGGATAAAATGTAAGAAATAAAATAGCTTTCTGAAAGAATTCTGGTATATATTTTAACAAGATCCTATGACTACAAGAGGGAGAATCGGGTTAATGGTTACCGTCTAAGAAAGATATGGTCATGGTGAACCAATTTCTTATTTTCTGCTAATGCTCTTGAAACCCAATTCTTATACACATAGCTATATGTAAGTAATAGGGTAGACTGGCTTTTGATGTGACAAATGAACTAAAACAAAAAAATCACCCTCTATACAAATAGGAAATGGTAACTTGCCCCGACGGAGTGAAAAAACTATGAACGAAGCTCTAAGACAGAATAAATGTGGTCCATTGTGGTTCAAAGCTAAATAACCCTCTGGACTACAATTTCCCCTTAGCCGGGGAAGAGAGAGAAAACATGGATTAATAGTTAGCAAGTGAGTTTCAAAGATCCTCCACATCTCAATAGCGAGTTCGATCCTCGCTGGATGTAACATATTTGCGACCTTGTTTGACATCCTACCCCTGGCGAACAGGTTGGGTAATTCCTACCCTAAGGCTGTAATGTTTATCATAGTAGAAAATGGTTTAGCTTCATTGAGCTAAAATCCTGGGAAAGATTTGTATTTCTCTATTCGTCCTCCAAATACGGGTCAATAGTTGGACAGAATTGTTTATTTAGCCTTTTTGTGACAACCAGTTTAAGAAAAGTAAAATTCTTCATTCCAACCAGCAACACTCAACTTACAAATTGACCTTGTGTTGCATCCTCCCCGTTTCGTATGGTTTAAGTAAATAATATCCTAAGACCGTGCGATGTTGTTCTCAAACTCATTCTTAAATAGATGTTTATATCATATGGTACGGTAACTTGTCATTTTCTCGGAAAATATCGGTGCCAATACAAAAAATCTGCAGTATGGGTAAGTGCGGTTATTTTTCATAGAATATAGAGCAGTTGTGACATGTTAAATAATAGATTGGAGAAATCTAATATTAGTATGTAGTATAGTTAGTTTAAAACGTTCATGAAAAACCGTTGGATCATCCAGTGTACATGGCGTGTGCTTATCCCGTAGCCATTTAAGAGCGTGGCTTTCATTGGGCGAAAATTATATGATCATTTGAATGGAGAAAGTTAAATAATAGATTTAACGTATATTTAGACAGTTAGAAATCACCAATGAGAATGGATCTACTGTGAGATCCCCACCATCAAATGCAGTTTAGTGTCATACCTAGGAGATACCTTTTTCTGGTAGGGGTCTTACCCCTCCGCAGTGGATGCAGTAAGCGAATGCAAAGCCCCACAATGCAGGTTTTTGAGCTTAAGTCATTATCTCGTTTTATTAAGTGATGAGCTTATATTGCCATCTTAGGGCTTCCAGTCCCTCTAAATAAGCGAGTCTGTTTGGTTAGATGGATTTTAATACATGGAAAACCTAATAATAAATATTATGCCAAATACGTTTTGTTTTATTCATTCATGTTGGTTATTCAATTTTTTAAAAACTTAATTTTTAAAGAGATTTTAAAACTCATTTTAAAAACTTATGTAACCAATAGATGGGAACTTAATAGGTAATACTACTCCGGGGCAGGTTGGACATGGGAGTAATGAATAATGGAAGTGGAACTCCATATTCCTCAGAGTTCCAGAATTTGAACTTCACCACTAGATGCAGTTTAATATCATACTCAGGTCACTAAGACCCTCAGCTACCATCTTCTAGCAAATATATAAAATATATAAAAATAAGAAATGTTGGGGTTTTGCCATAAGAGCAATAGGGTCTGGACAATCATATAGGTGCTGTGTCTTGACATTTCCAGTCTATTGTTTGGAGGGGACCCTACGACCACCCGTCTAGCCTAAGTAAAGACCAAAATAGAGTGTTGCATGTCATGGACTGCTTACCCACCAGGAATCCGTCCGTAAGCATCATGGGTCACCATGATTGGTGGCCCCTTTGGTTGGATTTTACCTCTCAGTCGGTAGAGCGTTCGGCTAGAAACCACAAGGTTCTTAGTTCGATACCGGCCCTCGCCAACTCAGCGTATTAGTAGCACAGGGATATGTGCGGTAACATAAGGAGCTGATGGTAGGTGTGACGCTCCACCTCAGATGCTAAAATAATCTCCTTGGTCTAGTGCTAGTGAAAGGGGGATAGACTTCCTCACTGTCTGGCTGATATCAACATTAGGCCACCCCGACGACTTTACTTTTACTTACAGGGCGGCTAAGTTTAGGATCGACGTCAAGTACATAGCGAAGGAAAAATCAAGTCTCATGTGCTTCCTTTTTTATCCTGATCCTCAGACATACACAGATACGCATAAATTTCAGTCGAATAGTATAAAAAGAAATCTTGTTAGACAGACTGTTACTGCGAAAAAGAAATACGTAAATTGAATAATACTGAGAAGAGTTGGGAGAACGAAATAGAAGACGACGGCAGTCAAACCTAATAGAATACATAAAAAGAAAAGAAAAACCGGAAAATTGATTAACATACACACACAAAAAATTGCAATCTACTCTTTTCGACTATGACACCAACAAATTTGAATTAGGAACATGAAAGAACAATTAGATATGTCTAGTACGCAGAAATGTTCATTTTACAGTCGATTTGTGATACCATGAATACAAAAGGTAAAACTGTCTAATGTTTTTACGTCTTTCCTCGGAAGCAATTTTGGGCAGGCCTATATTAACGCCAAATTAATGACTGGTTGATGTCCATCATTTCCATCTAATAACGATTAAATGAGAGTTCAGTACACTGTCCAAGGTATACATTTGTTGACATTTCTTTGACTCTTCGCTCTAAGACAGAAAACAAACATAGAATGCTTTTTTTATTACCTAACGTTCAATTACTGTCTTTTTTTCGATTTTTTCTTTCCTTTGTTCTTATTTGCAAAATGTCAAAGGATGTATTATTAAAGAGGGATGTCTTAAAGGGAATAACAAGAATTATATTCTCTTATACTTAAAGTATTATATTTTGTATAATGTGAAAAATTACAAACAATTAAAGCTTTTAGTTGGTGTCAGTTGCCAGAGATAACATCTTATTTTTCCCTCATTCGGAATATTGAATCGTATACTAAATGATATTACTTTTTTCTAATCGTTCTTGTCATTGTCCATCTGTTCGACTTCATTTTTTGTATTTAATGGCATATCAACCTTCCTAATTTATTCAATGCCAATGTAGAAGGATACTAGTGGTGCTACTTAACTTATGGCTAGGTGGATAAGTGATTTCATTCACATTTCAAATTACAAAGGTATTAGTAAAATAGTGAACGTAATAACGTAACTGGAGTTCGACCACGCTTACCATGATCTTGGAATACATCATGATAGCCACTACACTAGGGTGTTGATAGTGAAGCATCTATGCAGGCTGTCTTGGATAAAAGTGTTGTTCATTGGAACATCTGCATAGAGCCAGTATTACATAGTCCGGTACTACTTCGGGGGTTGCTGCATAGCCAATCCTATGTTGTCGTTTTCTTGATGTATGAGTTTATCTGGGCATCTGTATATTTGGTTCCACATCTTCTTGTGTTCAGCCTACACTTGAAGTCACTGCTTTTCTTCTCGTTCGAACGGTCTCCGCAGTTTGATGTGTCTCGTGTTTATTCATCTTAACTCGGTTACTTTCATTGACAGCATAGAGATAGAACTTTACCGGTGTATGATTTTATTTGTCCCCAGATACATTTCGACCAACAGTGTCGTAGAAGCAAGAAATAGAGGAGATAGGGAGTCCAACTGCACGGATGCAGTGGGCCTTCACGAGCCTACTCCAACAAATGCTTGCCTCAAGTGACTAACCGACTCTGAACCACAAATTCCCAATTCAGACTGCATGTAACGTATTGACCACGCCTAGTTCTGGTTGAATGTCTATGCCTACTTAATCATTTCTTCTTCCGGTCAGGCCACCTACCTCGGTCACCAGGCGTTGTTATACTTCTCTTTCCGTATTTACTAAACACTTCCTAGAACTAATCTTTAATCCTGAACAAAGGATGATCAGACACACTGTCTCTGTACCTATCTCTGTGTGGAGTCTTTTTTTTTTACTCTCTTAAGATTCCGTATTGACTTTTAAAAATGTATTTTATTTCATTAACACAAATGCAGCATCAGTACGTATCTACCAGTTTCAGGATAGCGTAGTTAACAGCTCTATTTTTGTAAGTTGTAAACCATCGCAGCCAAAGTGTTTATGATGTGTTCTTTCCACTGTATTGTATTGTTCCTCATACAGTGCCAGATATGTTGATAAATGTCAGAGTTTCTGCTAATTAACTAAACAGCAATTAAGCGATGTATTCTGTGATAATTAAATGACAGCGTTCATCGCGAGCAGTTGACGTAGTGTTAAAAAGCGCAGTCCCTTGTTGACTGGTTTGAATATTTAAAAATCAAGGATCAGGATCACGTGACTATGAACCATCGAGACTGTAGAACTATGCAGAACTGTCAAATTTATGGTGTTATATTTAAGTATTATATTTTATTACATTAAATATTATATTGTGATATAATCACAGAATACATCATATATTATAAGATGTGGTTGTTCCCACCTCCTCGTCAATGATGAACGCAGGTGGAAAGTACATGTACTCAAAATCAAACAATCAAAAATGTAGAAAATACAAGAGAAAAACTCAGAATAACTTTCATTTCTGTATGTATAGTTATGTATAGTGCACCCCTCAGTGACTACTAAATTCATTTAAATGGATGCATTCCAGTGGGTGAATATCGTTAGCCATTTATTGAGCTATCATTTCTCTGAATTTTAGACACATAGCGTAGTGGATTTAGGCGTTGAGTTAATACATATCAGTGACATTTATCTCTAGGGTGCATGTTCAATCCTGATCAAGGGCGATAGTAACATAGAATAATAATTAACACAGCTTAACACTTGTACCTAGCTATGGTTAGTGGAATGAGAACACTATACCTCCGTGTATTGAATAAAGGGCTCGATTCAAAGTTCCATGATGGCTCCCGATTACGACAAGATGATTCCTGAAGTCGAAAAATCCAACAAGAAATATCTGAAGAAGGCTGGGAGGCACATCGACCGAAACGATGTACAGATAAAAATAAAAATGTGGAAGATAGTCCGAATAATACAAATAATACAAATTATTTGAGCTTTCTGTAAGTAATATATAAGAATTCCATACAAGTAAGTAAAAAGCAAAAATATTTGTCTTCTTCTACGTAAGAATCGTGCGAAAAGAAATGCTATCGGCATTGACATTAGGCTAAAATTTTCATTTCGAGGTAAATTGGATGGATTAAGAAGAAAACGATTATCAAACTGGCTACATAGGTCACCAGGTTTGTGGAAAAGAGAATCGGCTTCAGGTTATCTTGTAAATTGATCTAAATTGCTTCAGCCTTAGTTCTAAAGTAACAAGTGGAAAAAAAATTCTTGCGGAAATCGTAGGTAAAAGTGTATGTTCACGTAAAATAAATTTGCCAGGATTAGAATTAGTTGGCTATGACTATGACTAAATCTGCTAATAATTGTGTGCACAAGATGTATATATATATATATATATATATATATATATATATATATATATATATGTGTGTGTGTGTGTGTGTGTGTGTGTGTGTACAAACGCGACCATGAATATACACAATCATAGGCACAGATTATATATATATATATATATATATATATATATATATATATATATATATATATATATACACACAAAAACATGCATGCATATATATATGTGTGTGTGTATGTGTTGGTGTGCACACACACATACGCATATATATATATATATATATACGCATATATGTAGATGCACATAGCTGCATTTATAAACATCCACACATAGGCACACACATATACACAGGTATATGTATACACATCTACACACATGCACTAAAAGAAACTCAGACATACATACATACATATATATATATATATATATATATATATATATATACATACATATATATATACATACATACATAGAGAGGGACACACATACACGCATTGCTCAATGTAGGTCCTTGGTGGGCGGACCACATTAGCATGTCCATGTGTTGGCTTCCACAGGAGAACGTCGCTTATGAGCTCGTTCTTGCTTCTCTAGCAGTGTCCGGCATGCCTTGTCTGTCTGACTCGGATTGTTTGTGAGATGGGGGCAGGTGGCCATAGAGCTGCTTCCTTGTGTGATGCCGTTTCCACAACTTGTTCAAGACCGCACGCAGCTCCCATCTAGCTTATTCTCAAGGCACCTCGTTAGGGTCCAAGTGCTGCAGCCATACAGATGTACTAATATAACCACAGCCTGGAATAATTGTCGTTTTAACTTTTCAGTGGGACTGGATTTCCATATTACTGATAATCTGTGTCCGACATTGCGTTACCTATTCGTGTATTAACATAGGTTTCTGTGGATGAGATATTGCTACCTAGGTATGTGAATTGTTCTACTGGCTTTAGAGGCTTACCGTTGAGTGTGGACATTCCTTTCTTTTTTAAACACATGAACTCAGTTTTATCGGAGTTCACATAGAGGCCGATATTCTTTGCTGCCTTTTCCAGGTTATGCAGTAGTGACTCGGTCAGTGCCGGTGTATCGGCAAGAAGTCCAAAGTTATCAGCGTAGTCTGCATCTGTGACAGTCTGCACGGGATATCGTCTGCTTCTTGCCTTTTTTGGTGTGAAACCTTTTTCTTTTATGGTCTCTAATGATGTTCAGAGTACATACTCTAGGCATATTATAAACAATATGAATAATATGTTGCTAATGTATCTCCTTGTAGGACTCCAGCTAAGATATATAATGCTCTTCTTCTTAATCACATCCGACCCGAAATAGAGAAAATCCTTAGGAAAAAACAAAAAGGATTCCGCAGAAATAGATCCCCAACCTCTCAGATCCTAACTATTCGATAGATCATAGAAGGGGTTCGAGCAAAGAATCTAGTGGCAACGCTGCTCTTCGTAGATTTCTCCAAGGCATTTGATTCCATACACAGAAGGAAAATGGAACAAATACTACTAGCATACGGTCTCCCCAAATAAACGGCTACCGCTATAATGAAAGCTCTACAAATACACTAAAGCAATGGTACACTCACCTGATGGCGACACAGATTTCTTTGGCACACACACACACACACACACACACACACACATATATATATATATATATATATATATATATATATATATATATATATATATTCAATTAGATTGCGTTTATGACAATCTTGCATTTTCAGAAAGATTATATCGTTGATTCTTCCATACAGAGTTGAAATACATAATACATTATATTGGTTTCTGATTTCTTTTCAATTCTCGTAAATTGCATGTTTCTCGAATTTACACCATGTTTCTCACAGCCCAATGTTAACACAAAATAACAGAAATAAATCCAAGGCGTTTTGAAAGAAAAATATATGAATGATTCCACTTGAATAATTTCTTTTTTTTTCAATTGACACTTTTTGATAACATCCATCTATGTTCTCTCCATGAATCGCAATTTCCCCCATTCTGATGAACCGAGCACTTTTTTTCTGGGATCACCATTTTATTGCCTCATGCGGATAATTGTTCTTTTTTTTTTCCTTTTTTTAAAAGTCAGCTTCATTATAATGAACATCATATCATACGTTCTTCAAATAACATATTTACACGGCTGAGAAATAAGAATATATATATATATATATATATATATATATATATATATATATATATATATATATATTAGCAAATATATGCACCCTCCGGGTGCAAGTATTTAAGATTTAATGTAATAAAATATTGTATTAAATTAGAAAGGCTAATGAAACTAAATAAGAATACAGATAAAATGATTTGAAACAGAAGGAGTATAATAAAGATTAGAAACAGAGGGAGTATAATAAAAAATGGAACAACTGAAACTTACTCTTCCATCACTTCTCGTCTTTCATTGTTATTTTTCTAATTTAAGTATTTAGTTATAAGAGGAATTAAAGAATAAAATGACAGTTATTTTATCTTGTTAATGGATTTCATTTAAGATTCATTGAAGAGATTTCTTATATTCATTAAAATAAAACCAAACAATTAGAAATCAATAATACTAAGCACATATTTATTAAATTAGATTTTTTAATATTAATATGCAAATTAGCCTTCCCGTTCAAACTGTAAACCGCTATTTTGTTGTATATATAAATATAATTGCATGTTGTCAGTATGTAGACATAGTTAACAGTATTAATATTGTAAGACAATTTTATTAATAATTGAGGTTTAGATAAAAATAAAATCATGGAGAATGTGATGTCAATAACTAAGGGAATTGTGACTTGAGTAGGAATATAGTTTCGGTTACAGACGGAAAAACACACAATCTCCATTATAATAAGATATATATATATATATATATATATATATATATATACATAATGTGTCATAGAAGTATCGAGATTGAAGTTATATTTACCGAGATAGAAGTAAACAATGAATGGAACATTAATTCTTTTCATAATACAAAGTGTGTCAAAAAAGTGCCGAGTTTGAAGCTGTATTTACCGAGATAGAAATGAATAATGAATGGACCGTTAATTTTTTCAGAATGCAATGTGTGTCAAAAAGTACAAAAAATCTCGATACTTTTTTGACCGATATGTATACATATATATATATATATATAGATAGATAGATAGATAGATCATCGTAAACGGAATTCTTCATACCAAACGGTTCAGGATGGAGTTCTAAAAGTAAGAGTTAGCTCAAAGATGTGTGTTACTATTTATATATGTATACATGTCGCATGTTTAATACTGCCACCTCCAGAAGCTTTGGGTATTTTTATCATATGTTATTTAACTTTCGGTAAGCCTCGTTTTCCTTCTCCTATGCAGGTTGCCAGAGCAACGCCAACAATCTCTCCTTTAGTATTTAGTATCTTAGTATTTCTGTATCTCGGAGTAGATGAGAAGGACGCATTTCTTTGCCAAAAGCATTAGCAAAGAGTGTACCAAGAACAGTTTAGAACAGGATTTGAACTCGATTGGTCGAATTTATTTACTGACGATAACTGTCTAATATATATATATATATATATATATATATCACGAATCTTTGCTAATCCACGAAGCAAACAAATTTACTTCTGGGTTAATAAAAATCGATTTAAAAAGTGCTCAATAAAAAGAGATAAATATACGTTTTTAAAAGCGAATGTTATAAAATATTCCAACTGCAGTTTCTTGCCGTAGCAATTCTTCAGGGAATTATTGCTTATTCCAGCCATCTACTTTTATTTGTATCCGGGTTGTACCCATTCTTAAGTACGTGGGTGTGCCACCCACCCTACTGCAGTTGGAATATTTTATAACATTCGCTTTTAAAAACGTACATATATATGAAAGCTTTGGACTTTGTAATCAGGAGTGGTCTCTTCCCGTTGATAGAACGAATAGGCTGCTCCCCCCAAAAACTTCTCCGCATTCTTCAGTCCTTTCACACTGACATGAAAGGCACCATCTAGTTTGATGGGTCCACCTCATACGCTTTCAGCATTCCTTGTGGTGTCAAGCTGGGATGCGTGTTGGCACCCACTCTGTTTGAGATCTTCTTTTCTCTCCTTCTGCGCCAGGCTTTTGGTAAAAGAACAGAAGGGGTCTACCTTCACACAAGGACAGATGGTAATCTGTTCAATCTCGGCCGTTTAAAAGCCAAAACAAAGTTCAAGCAATTTGTCATTCGGGACATGCTATTTGCTGATGATGCAGCAGTGGTAGCACACTCCCAGGAGCACCTGCAAACACTCATGGACCAGTTCACCCAAGCCTGTCAGGACTTCAGCCTGATCATTAAGAAAACCAAGACGATGGGTCAGGGAACTGTAAATCCTCCCTTCATCACCATCAACAGCTACACCCTGGAAGCCGTAAACACTTTCACCTACCTTGGATCCACCATCACTGACAACCTGTCACTTGATACTGAACTCAGTTGCCGGATCGGAAAAGTTGCCTCAACTTTTGGGAAGCTCAGAGCAAGAGTGTGATACAACAGCAAGCTCACTATCCGTACAAAGGTACAAGTGTATAGGGCATGTGTTATCAGCACCCTCGTGTATTGGAGTGAAACATGACCTTATACTCCCATCAAGAGCGGCGGCTAAATAACTTCTACCTTCGCTGCCTTAGACGTGTACTGGGCATCACCTGGAGTGACAGGATCACTAACACAGCAGTCCTAGAGAGAGCTCAACTCCCCAGCTTGTACTCTCTTCTGAGACAACGTCGTCTCCGATGGTTGGGTCACGTACGTCGGATGGATGATGGACGAATCCCAAAGACATCCTCTATGGAGAGCTTTCGTCTGGTAAAAGACAGATTGGTCGCCCCCAGCTGAGATTCAAGGATGTCTGCAAAAATGATCTCATATGCTTTGGCATTGTCCCTTCCAGCTGGGAAAATTTGGCTCAAGACAGCCCTCGGTGGCGGCAGAATCTTCATAGAGGACTGTATATGTCAGAAGTCACCTTGACACAACTCCATGAAGCTAAGAGGTCCAGAAGAAAGCAGCGGCAACAAAGCATCGGAACATCATCATCTACAGGGACAACCTTCAAATGCAATCTCTGTGGTCGAGAATGTTTTTAAAACATCAGACTTCAGGGGCACACAAAAACTTTATCATAGTCTTTCGAGACTGAAATGCCAATGAATATATATACGTTTTTATGTGGAGCAGTCACACACACACACACACACACACACACACACACATATATATATATATATATATATATATATATATATATATATATATGTGTGTGTGTGTGTGTGTGTGTGTGTGTGTGTGTGTGTGTGTGTGGCTACTCCACATAAGCAGGATAACCCATGAGATTAACGGATTTAAATTTTTCTTGACCGTTTGCCATACCATGGTTAAAGACGAATTCTGTCCTACTATTTACCCATAGCTGGAATGAGAATAATGATAATAATTCTTACTTTTTTCAATGGGATCAACGCCATGTGAATGCAAATATCTTTGTCCATTATATGCATACATATATATGTGCGTGTGTGTGTGTGTGTGTGTGTGTGTGTGTGTGAGTGTGTGAGTGTGTGTCTGTGTGCGTGTTCGTATGTACGCATACACACAGACAGACACGTACACACAAGAAGAAAATATTAGTTGCCGGATTACTATTAACAATAACAAACGCCAAATAGCTGTATTACTCTTCGCTCACGTGCACTATTCAAATTCTCTCTCTTATCACTCACTCTCTCTCTCTCTCTCTCTCTCTCTCTCTCTCTCTCTCTCTCTCTCTCTCTCTCTCTCTCCTTCTGACTTTTTCTCTAATTTCACACACACGTACGCACCCCCCCATATATATATATATATATATATATATATATATATAGAGAGAGAGAGAGAGAGGGGAGGTTAGGGGAAGAGAGGTCTTAAGGAAATAAACTGTGTACTGACATACACATTTGTGTACTCTGTTGTATATCGCTACAAACAGGTTATTCCTTTAATTGTATTTCTCTGTTTTGCCGTAAATCAAAATAGGCTTGTTAGCTTTAGTGTGTATGAAAAAAGAACTCACACACCCAAACACACATACTGATAATTTTGAGTAATATCAAAAACACACACACACACACACAACACACACAGAACCCCCCCACACACACACACACCAAAAAAAGTTGGTGTTGTGGAGCTTGTATCTCCTCTACGTGTGCTTGAATAGAAAGGTCTCTTATCAAGAAGGTAATCTAATGTCTCGTTTGAGGGCTTTATGAGACTACTTCAAAAGGACCCGACTTTTCTTGCGTCCAAAGAAATCATCTTAAATTATCCTCCTATTTATTTATTTTTTATTCTTACTATTATTTCTCGTCTCTTACTTCCGTTAGATTCACCTAACACTGCCCAACTTAACACAGCACTATGTGTATAAGATCGAATCCCTGTAGCGTAAAGGAGGTCGACATCTATGACAAGAATTACTTTTGTTTTATTTCCCACAACTAGCCAGCGGGTTTCCGTAGTAAATGCAGTAGACATTAGACTCAGAATTTGGACGTTACATCCTACTGTTATCAACTGAAAAAAAAAATCTTTAATACTTGCCAAATTTTACTGTAGAGCTCGAAAATTTGGGTTACGCATCCTTTTCAAGTAGTGCGGGGTTGCCTGTCTAGAAAACCAGTATTTGAAGACATGACATTTTACCTGTACTCGAACACCAAACCCTGACATGTCATGTAATCTTCTTTCAGGCAGCTGTTACCCCCGAAAATATTGAGTCTCATTATGATATCAATATATACAAAACATTTCTAGAATGTTTAAATGTTAATACACCAACGTAATCTTTAACAAAACTATTAATAGATGTTCAAGTTGGAAGCGCGTGGTGTAATGGCTAAAGTAGTTGGGAATTGACTCGTCGACACGAGTTCAAATCCTAGAGGAGTCTGCCTACATTTCACATATCTCTGATACCCTTAGGTATATTTATGCCTCCGCCTTCTCTCCCTCCAGCTCTGGGTAAATTGTAGTGCAGACTGGGCTCTTTAAACTCGGTTAGTCTTGGAGAAGGTATATTCTGAATTCAATCTTGTTAAAAAAATGACCTTGTGCCAAAACCTGTTCGTGCGGAGGGTTTGGTAAATATGTATTAATAGATGTTCAAGTACTCGTCTATATTAACATAATAAATATTTTTGTTTAAATCGTTAACAATGATATTTACTAGAGATAATTCGCAGATATTTTATTTGTTTCTTCGTTTGTTGGCATATCAAACTTCGTGGGTTATTTAATGCCAAAGCCATCATTCTAGAAGAACATAAAGTGTAGGTCTGGGATAAGGAAATGCGTAGCTTTCTCAAGTATATTAGTCCAAAAGTGAACTTTATAACACGAGTGGAGTTCGAACTCAATGACTACGATTTCGCAGCCTGGCACGTTAACTACAACGCCACAGTAATTCCAGCCCAAGATATTTAAAGAAGCGTCTTTATTCAGATTGCATTCTAACTTAGAAGCCGAATAAATTTAGAGATCAATGATCTGAAAGATTTCAAACGTATCGAAATTTGATTTTAAAAACCAGACATATTTTTTTAAATATTGGGCAGTACAATTTTCCTAATTCTATTTAATCTCTTTTTGACATCTGGATTAAGCTGAGATTAGAAAATATACGTTATGCCTATATTAGGACATAATCACAGTAGTAAGATTCCACCTCATTACATATGTGGCAGTAGCAATGGACAAGTAATCTGATATATATATATATATATATATATATATATATATATATATATATATATATATATATTGGTCATTAGTGCAGGATAAAAATGAAAATAAAACGAAAATGACTTCAGACGTCCTCGGGTCATTTTCATGAATATAACTTTCATGTGTTTTATTTTTAAAATATAGTAATCAGATAAGACGCTTCATTTAGAAATAGTATTGAGAGGCGAATATATATATATATATATATATATATATATATATATATATATATATATACATATATACATATATATATATATATATATATATATATATATATATATATATATCCTTGGTCTTTGTACTTCTATACGAGCGTTGTAGCTGCTCTCTTTTTCTCGTCCATGAATGAAACATTATTTCCATATATTTTTCGCTGGTTGTTGGATGTTTAGAGCTGTCTGGTTTTATTGTCCCTTCAAATATTACATATTTCCTACTGCATTTTCGTTTTAGCAGACAGTCCTTTTTGATTTTTCAGGAACATATTGGGACTTCCTTAGGTTTATGTTATTATGGATTTCATGGATAGCTCGCAGGTGTAACTGTTTTTATTGTATATCTGTTTAAAATTATATGCTATTTATATTTGGGTGTGAACTGTTTATCTATTAATTCCAAGAATTTTCTGCCTACATTCGTTCTAACATTTAGTGAATATAGAGGTGTAAACCAGATAATTTTTATTTTCCTCTTTCGGGATTTGTTAGATATGATTGTGTCTGTTATGTATGTTATTTTGTCTTTAAATCCACTATCATGTAGGGCCTTATTGTAGTAGGGAGCAGCTTTCTCAAAATTGTTTTTGTATGAGGATAGGCTAATGTTAGGGACTAGGTTTTTGAAAAGTATATATATACATAACCTATGTTTATATATTTATTTTCTCGTTAGGTTTATGGTATGGCTAATGTATTCTGTTTTTTAGGTTTAAATTAACATTTAGAAATTAATATTTATTAGATTTGTATATTTAGTAATCTTAGGCCCATGTTGTGTAGGAATATGAAGTTTGTCTAAGGTATGACCACTACAGTTCTGAGATGGACACATACCATCCTTACATTAAATCCGGAAGGTGTGTTCTGGGAAGTTACGTTTTAATGAGACTTGACATTCGACTTCGCATGTACCAATCACGTATTGACTTTCGTCTTCGCGTGTACAAATCACGTCATGAACTTTCAAAATGAACGCTGATCAATAAACGGTTATGGGCCTTTTTCTCTCATACACATTTCAAATTCAATTTATTTAAAAACATCCATCGCCATTTAAACAAAAGATTGTTTTACTTTTCTATTATGTGGTCCTGAAGATATAGACATAAGATAAACCGAAACGTTTAAACGTTGATATCAACATCAAATAAATAAATATATATATATATACTAAAATTTCGAAATTACATACATGAGTGTTTTGTATGTCAGTCTGAACTTGAAATTACAAACAATGTGTAAGGATAAATAAAAAAAGCCAACATTCAATTTTATATGATTTTTAGTTGAGTAAATTATGTTGCAAAAGACTGATGTAGCATAAGACTAATTTTCGAAGCACTTCGACCGTATAGAATCGACTGATATGGACCTGCAATTTCATTTTATGCAGCAGTGAGTGTGCGTATTGATAGCGTTGTTACATTCCAAGAACCGACTAGAATTACAGGGAGAAATCTTTAAGTATTGGATTGGTATCTAAGCTTTTTTGTTGTTGTTGTTAATCTGGGAAGCAGTGAAACGTGGGGGAAGGAACATTGTTAAAAACATAAAGTCATTATGCATGTGTAACATGAGCAAAAAAGAATAATTGAATTATGGAAAGATCTATCCGAAATAAATGATAACTAGATTAGTATATCAAAAGCGGTAATTTAATATTAATTTAATGTGATACAATACAACGTTTGATATACACTTTTCATTCAGAGGTTACTATCGATTTGTTCATTTTTATTCTATTCTTATTTTTATTGTTTGAATGCTGTGAATATGTT
>CM042139.1:140129094-140149094 GCA_023376005.1 Doryteuthis pealeii | reverse complement strand
CTCAATGTGTGACCCATGATGTTTAAGGAAGGAATCCTGGTGGTGAGCGGTCCATGATATGTACTACTCCAATTTGGCACTTTCGCTAGACGGGTCGTCGATGAGACACTCTCCGATCAAACGGCTGGACATGTCAAGTCTTATCACCTATATGATTGTCCCAACCATATTGCTCTTATGGCAAACCTAACCCTTTTTATCTTCTTTGTGCTAGAACACGATATCTGAGCGTCTTAGTGTCCCGTTTATGACGTGGTGAAGTTACAATTTTGGAGCTCTGGGGAGTATGGAGGACCCCTTCATCGCAATTACTCGTTCTGAGGGTCCCATCTATGGGTTAAATAGAGAAAATGAGTTTAAAATGTGTTTAACAATTGAGTTTGAAAGAATAACCCATGAAGTTTGATATGCCATTAAACAAAGAAATCAAACGAAACCACAAATCTATTGATTTACAGGGAATGCTCGTCCGTAACTGACAACGGCGTATTTCGGGTCAGTGTGTTTCCTATATGCTTCACCTTCATAGGCTAAACTGACATTTCATATTAACACTGATAAGAATAATATCAACAGATTCATCAAGCTAGTTGGGAGGTCAAGCGGAATTGAAAAACATGAAAAAATTTCCATTAATCTATATCAAATTACATAGCTTTTTTTTCCTAATCGTTTATGGGATGGAAAAACAATTGTGCTTGATTGATAGTGTACGTTTAAACATTTTCTTGGTTTTGGATTTGGCGCAAAAGGAATATACAGTTTATGCGGCCGGAACAAGGTCAGGCGTATCGATCGACACCCAAGAGATACAACGGGTCTGACGATAAAAATCTCTACAATTGAATATATTCATATCAATATATCGTCTAATGTGCGCTTTACTGTAGGTATATGGATATGCATGTGAATAATTGCATACATGTATGTCTGTAAACACACGCACATCAATAAGTCCTCACTTCCATGAATGTATGCAGGAAAATAATGATGTAAATATGTATAGTATCATCATAATCATCATCAGGTCGCTGTGTCAGCACGGATCTCTGTGACGCTTCTTCTCGATCCGACCCTATCCGCCAACGGTCCTGATAGATTCTCTGCACAGCATCGTTCTTAATATTATATTCGTGTATTAGGATTTTTGCAAGAATGGGTGCAATTTGAATGAAACCAGACGTCGTTGACTCCATGTTCACGCTACCTTAACTTAGATATAAATGCTCTATCCCTGATATTGAGTTCTGTTTACTTATAGATTTATCACTTATATTATCTATTTATATATATCCCTCTCTCCCCTCCTCTCTCTTCATATATATATATATATATATATATATATATATATATATATATATATATATATATTGTAAAGTAGGCGGAAAGGCCTATAATCGATATGAGCCGTACAGCAACTGAGACCATCCCCTTTTCGCTAGCGCCCGACCAGTGAGATTGTTTTGCGCCTGAGACGGAGTACCACACCTATCAAGAGCTCCCCACTCCAGGCCCAAGCAATGTTACTCATGTGCGGAATTGCCAAGGACTGGTATCGAACCCGGAAACTTGCGGTTCAGAGATATATTTTCGCACTATATGTATGGTTTAAAGAAATTAATAATGATTTTCAGTAGACATTTACTGGTTCTAATAGCTATTTTTAATTCAAATAATTTACACACAGTTATATAATATTTAGCATTCTCATTCAACACTACATAGTTTTTAAACAGATCTATCTGTCCATACATGGCACCCTAGATGTTACTAGTACTCAAGGTCAGAGTGGACCTGGGAATAATTGCAATGAAGGTATAATTCACACTCCCAAAAGCTTCAAAACTGGGGCCGAAATATCAGACGTAGTTTATTGTCATACCTAAAACAACCACGTGAGGTGGGGACTAAATTCTCTGCAGGGGTGGGGCAGTCAGCCTATTTTAGGGCGATTTTAGAACATGTTCTAATTAATGTTCTTTTCTTTTCCTTTAGTTTTAATTTTTATAGATTTTAGCTAAAAAAAAGATTTATTTTTATTTCTACTTTTTTCGATTCTTATGAGCAAGTTGAAGTAGTAAATTTTGCGAATATTTTATTGGCTTCGGGTGAATTGCCTCTTTCAAACTAAAGCTATTATTCGATTTCCAATTCAATAGGAGTGGCAAGATTTTTAATAGTGATCTTAAAACACGTTAGCAGACTTCAAGCACAAAATATAAATGTACTAAACATTTTCCTATCTGTGTTTAACATACTTTACGCTGTGATAATTTGACAAACATGTTCTATTCTTATCCAAAAAGAAAAAATCTGGATAAAATATCAGCGAAAATAAAGATATGTATATGAATTCGTTTAGGTCTATTACTAGTTACTTGGATGAATATCATTCAATCTATTTGTTCTATATCACTGGAAGTTTGGAATCAAAGAAATCCATGAGACAAAATACACTGAACTGTAAAAAAAAAGTGTATGTTTTTAGTATTTTAAGAATTGTTTTGTACTTACACTGAACAATTAAGTTGATTCGTTTCACTTTAACTGGAGCTGTGTTGATATGACAGGAGTAGATTCCTCCATCCGACGGATCAACGTCTCGAATATGTAAGTTCCATGACGTTGTCGTCGGCCTTTCAACACTTATCCGACTGTCGTCTGTGATCCGCCTGTCTTGCAGAGTCACTGTTGTTGCTTTTGGATTTGCCCAGACTATCTGCAAAGTCACAAGAAATGAAAACATGAGAAAACAGAACCATATATATATATATATATATATATATATATATATATATATATATATATATATATATATATATATATATATATATTCGAAGACAGATAGAAATATACAAAACATGATGTGGGCTGGTGTCTCCGGCTAATTAGTATTAGAGTGATTGTCATCTGTCACTCATATGCGAAAGCGATGTCTGCGTAATGTAGAATATTTCTCTTTTAGAATAAGACACATTTAGCAGATGTAATTAATTCCCTAGGAACGGAGATTAGAGTGCTGATAATACAGAAAGAAAGAAATAAACAAAAAAACAACAACAATATATCTGGATATATGTAATTCATTAATCAAGCACACATGAATATAAACACAGGCTTAACACACACACAATATATATATATATATATATATATGTGTGTGTGTGTGTGTGTGTGTGTGTGCGTGCGTGCACACGCGAGTGTGTGTGTGCGCGCGCGCACGAGTGTGTGTGTGTGTGTGTGTGTGTGTGTGCCGGTGTCTACAATAATAATAACAACCATAATAATTTAAAAAAACAATAACAATATAATGTATGGTGACGGAGATGAGACAATAAACCACGTATTAAGCGAATGCAGCAAACTAGCACAACGGGAATACAAGTCTAGGCATGACTGGGTTGGAAAGCGCTGATTGATGTACATGTTTTTTCGCCTCACACTTGTGAGTTCATGTGTAGGTGTTCACAGATGAACGTTACTTATTAATTCGTCCTTTGCTTTAGAGCAGCATTCAGCGTATCTTGTTCGTCTTGCTTGGATGTTTTGTGTTATCGGTGGTAAGTGGGCATACAGATACTTTTTTGCGGGGTGCCCCTTCCAAGATTTGTTCAAAACATCTTCCAGCATTTTTGTATAGTTCCAATCCAGCTTTTTATTTAGACGTTTTTTTTTAGAGTTCAAGTGGAACAGCCATAAAATAGCACTGACACGGACACCGTTAACTTTCCTGTCAATGAAAACTGGTTTTAATTTCTGTAAGATTCTACTCAAAATTTTAATTAAAAGAACTATTCTAAATCATTATCAAAAGCCATGCGGGCATATTGTGCGTGCTTAAGTGCGTATATATGTCTGCATGCGCCTTATGTTTGTATGAATTTGTGTATATATTCGTGAGTGTTTGTGTACTGATATAACGAAGCTTTTAAGTTTATGAAATTAACTTCTATCATATTCATGGTTCATTAGAATATTTCTATGTGTCCTGCTCTGGGATTTTGTTCATTTTATTTTAATGATTTCGAATTTCTACTTTAATTCAAATGATTTTTTTTTGTGGTAAAGAAAAATATAATTTAGCAGACAAGCTGGAGCAGATATTATTAATGTTTTTATTCATAAAGAAATTCGATTATGCTCTGTGTGATAAATTCAATAGAGCCTGCGTGGAAAAAATCAATGACCAAAGAAACGTGCTGAATAGCATCGTATATATATATATATATATATATATATATGTGTGTGTGTGTGTGTGTGTGTGTGTGTGTGTGTGTGTGTGTGTGTGTGTGTTTGTGCATAATTGTGAATGTAGATATGTAAAGATATAGATATATACGCATGCGGGAGTATGTGTATTTATCGTATAATCATGGAGAATCTATTTTCTTTTTTTTAAAATATCTTTTATTAATATGTTCTTTTATGACAGAAGATATATAATGTGATTATTTTGAAACTGAAATTAAAAATATAAAGGAACAATTATATTAAATAGTGAATAATAATGTAATTTGGTCTTTATAAAGTTAGGTCAATTTCGGTTTTTTTTAAGTTTTCTTAACAAAGCATTTTGAATATTATATTTTTGTAAATATCTTTTAGTTCAAATATAGCGTAGGTATTTACCCAACACATTCATCTTGCATAGGATGAAACTGGCTATTTAGTAAGAATAGATTTGCAAGAGTACGTTGTTAACCAATCCACCATGATAGGATGCCCTTTAGTGTGAATGTAGTATATTCCTAAATTCTCTTCAACTTTGAATATATAAAAAAAAGCCTGTGCCCATAAATAGAAAGAGATAAGTTAGGTTAACTGTTCCTTATTCAATGCAATGATTAAATAAAAAGGTAGACAAATGATAAATACATTGAAAAGAAAATAATGTATATTCAAAAAATATACCGTAATGTTTTTGTGTAGGGGATGCACCTTTAACTTTGGTTAGGAAATTCTGGAAAACAATTAGCGTCTATAATACCAGCTAAAATGGAGATGTGTGAGTTATAATGGTTATCGTCGACGGAACAAAAAATGTTTAATTGGGAGTTTCAGAGTCCAGGCTGTGACACGTTGTGTATGGGAACATACTAATCCTTCTGATAGGACATATCTGTGAGTATCCATTATACGAATACACGCAGAGTCTCTCTCTCTCTCTCTCTATCTCTCTCTCTCTCTATCTATCTCTCTCTCTCTCTATATATATATATATATATATATATATATATATATAAAGATAAAAGGTGGCTTATGGTGAATATGGGCATGATCGTTGGAGGTGCAAAATTCAGGGGTTAAGTCAGCGATATAACAAATACAAAGTGCTCAATACGAAGTAGAGCAGATTTAATAAAAAATGGATACAATAGAAACCTACACGATTTTCACCATAAGGATCTTCAGGGTTAAATCCATTGAATTAATCGAGGTACCGATTAATTGCAGCTGATCACACGTGTGTTCATTGTATAAGATGTTATTTTAATATAATATATATATATATATATATATATATATATATATATATATATATATATATATATATATATTATCACTAACAGAGACATTAGGGATAGAGCATAAGTTTGTATTTGCCAAACCCTCGGCACGAGCAGGTTGTAACAATTTGTAAGCAGAATTTAACGGATTTGTATTCTGGGTCTTTCTGCTCCTATGGATATTACATATCTATCTATGTATATATCGTTCATCTGTATATCTATATGTCCTGTATATATATATATATATATATATATATATATAATATATATATATATATATAATTGAAGGATTACACGGGTGTATAAATTGTACACATATGTTAACCCTATATCCACAGGAAACTGTCCGTGTTGGTATTTGTATGTACATGCGTACATTTTGTCTTTTTTATTATGCGTTCATACACTTACAAATTCACAGTCATATATATATATATATATATATATATATATATATATATATATATATATATATAGGACATATAGATATACAGATGAACGATATATACATAGATAGATAGAGAGATGCATAGATAGAGAGAGAGAGAGGGGGAGGAGAGAAAGAGGACGAGATAATAAATGGATAGAGAGATATATTTGTAAGATATACTCACATATTCTTACTTTTTTAGGCTGAATTTTAAAAAGGAGTGTGTGTGTGTGTGTGTGCGTGTGCGTGTGCGTGTCTGTGTCTGTGTGAATGCGTTTTTGTCGTGGTAAAAGAATATATCTTTAAATTATTTTGGTAATCAATTTTTACATTTATCTCAATTTCCAAGATAATCTTTATTATTATTATTATTATTATTATTATTATTATTATTATTATTATTATTATTATTATTATTATTATTATTATTATTAAATTCAAACTGGAATCCTTGTTCTTATATACTTTAATTTCCCATATCCTATTAGCACTGGTTTCAGACATATTTAACGATTTCTTAAATTAAACTGACGAGACCTTTTAAGTTCACTTAGAGGAACGATAAAGGTCATGAATCATCCCTGACCTTTTACTGTTAAGATCCTGCAGTATTTCGATATCCGTACGCAGGGTACAGGGTCAAGTAGAGGTTAATCGGTTTGAACCAGAAATCAGTCCCTCTTAAACGAATATCCTTTACCTTAGATAATTATCGAATGATTAACATATTACACGTTTATTCTTTGTTTTTTCTTCTTCTTAAACGTGATCTAGTTTGTAATAGAATGAGAAAAAATTAAGAGAAAACTAAAGACAAATGTAAAAAGAAATGTAAGTAAAGAATGGGAAAATAAATAAACTATTATATTACTAATTTAAACATAAAGTCTGTTAGCTGTGACATTGTTTAAGCGAAAGGCAATTGGCCTTTAATCCACTTTGTCTGCTTCAATAGCTCTGCTATGCAGATGAAGACGATGTTCAGGAATGTGCGTCTTTAAAGTCAGAATTCACATTTATGGTGCCTGCTGTTGTAAGCCCTGTCGACTGAGATAGTAGAATACACCGACTGCACCTCTGCCAAGTGGAAAGACCCCTCCCCAACCAATGGGGGTGCCTGTTGGCTTGGGTGGCGTTCCATAAAGATTAAGGACGGAATCCTTATGACTGAGCAATCCATGTCATTTTTTACATTGATGGGGAAAAAATCTTTTAAAAAATCTTTTGCTATTTTACAAAACATAACCCCTTACTTATTAAATGACCCTCACACAGACATATATATGCTACCTTAAAAGCCGCTCTGTCGGGCGGCAATTAAGCTACCTTCAGCAGAGGGTATTTGATAGCATCTTCGGCCCAACAACGACACTTCAGGTTTTGAGTATACATTATATTTTATCATACAAAATAATCCTCGCAAAATATCACGTAAAAACTCGCCCTTAACATTCGCAGTAATTAAAAGTTGGGAATCCAAAATGTCAGGATTGCATGTACGAATTTGATCCTTAATGTTTCTAGTTTGATAACGGAGTCGACGTTATCTAAAGATTGTATGATATGTTGGTTTACGTCATCTAGGAGTAAAGTTGAAAAGTATGACACACTGATTCATTGATACAATTAATAATAGAGATATAAAACGTCCGATATTTGAATTCGGTTCATTGAGTCTTTTGTTATACGGTGATTACCATTATGCCATACGTACTTTCTAGGATATCAGAATCATTAAGGTGTATATGTAGTGTTTTAGGATGTTATTGTACATGGTTGTACATTTCTAGGATCGCATGTACCCTTTATAACTTAGGTTTAAAGCAAACAGTCAATAATAAGTTTATAGAAGATATATACTTTGAAAGATAAAGAGAATTTACTCCATATTTATTTGTACATGCACAGATACAAACACAAATCAGCCACACGAATTCAATCATTTCCTACATAAAAAGACATCGGGTCTCATAGAAGTAAAACGAAACAAAAATATTAAATGATATAAAAATGAGCAATAGAAAGAAAGAAATTACCGTGAGAAAAAAAAGTGATTTCAACAAGAAAAAAATATTAGAAATCAGTGAGAAAGTTTGCAAAAAGAAATGTGTCTATTGGCAAAAAGTAAAGAATGGGAAATAAATAAAAATAGGTGGTTGAACATTTATATAAAATCGGGAAAATTGTTTGGGAGAAGAGGATCGAAGGGTGGAATATGGAATCAGAGGGAGAATAAAAGAAAGGGAATGTTAAGCCAGCTTTGAAGATGCCATAGAGATAGGTAAATGGAAGGAAAATATACTTTATTTTCGATTTCTGCATGTATTTGTCCATTTATAGTGTTCCCTTTGTAACACACACACGCATATATATATATATATATATATATATATATATATATATATATATATATATATATATGTGTGTGTGTGTGTGTGTGTGTGTGTGTGTGTATGAGTCGTGGCTTACTGGTGGGTACGGGAACGATCGTTGTGAGCGCACAGTATCCAGGGGTTAAGACCGTGAAAAAACAAATACAAAGTGCTCAATACAATGTAGAGCAAAATTTATTTAAGAAATGGATATAAAGTAACCTACTTGAGTTTCATCATCTGAATCGTCAGGGTTACATCCGTTGAATTAATCGAGTTTTCGATTAATCGAAAACTCGATTAATTCAACGGATGTAACCCCGACGATTCAGATGATGAAACTCGAGTAGGTTACTTTATATTCATTTCTTATATATATATATATATATATATATATATATATATATATATATATATATATAAGTGTCAAAAAGTATCGAGAATTTCAATACTTTTTGACACACCTTGCATTCTGAAAACTTAACGTTCCATTCATTCTTCATTTCTATCTTGGTAAATACAGCTTTAAAATCTGTACTTTTTGACACACCTTGTATTCAGAAAAAAATAACGTTACATCTTTTGTTCATTCCTATCTTGGTAAATACAGCTTCAATTTTCATACTTTTTTGACACACCTTGTATATACATATATATAGACACAGAGAAAACGAGAGAAAAGAGAGATGGATAGATAGACAAAGAGGATAAAGATTGATAGGGAGAGAGTGTATGTGTATTTGTGTTTGTTTTCACTTAGCTTAGCAGTTATCTCCTTTGTGTTTGTTATAATCTGTACATGTAATATGAAAAAGGATCTAAGGCGAGCCTTGTGTACGCTTATGTTTACTTAGATGAACACTGTATACATCATAAACAAGCCATAAAATACCCAGAACAACTCAAAATATCAGGAGTAAAAAGAATATTTTTTTTAGTATATGTATTTTTAAAGTCCATGAAATTATTTACAAATTTAAATAAAGATTGATTGTGTAGTTAAAAGAATCAAACGAAACGTTGTTGAGAAATAAACCAATGTATCACGAAAATAAAATCGTTATTAAAATTGTTTAATAAAAAAAGGATCTATGTTTTATGGCTCACGTTATTTCATTGATATCTTTTGTCAAATATGACGGCCGTTTCTTATGTTTTGATTTTGAATTGAATTTAGGTTTTCTTTTTATCAGTCTTAGTTTTTTCGACAGTCGGAATTACTCAGCTTAAATGTGATTGATGGGAAAAAAAAAACTGAAATAACAACTCGTATGAGTGAAAGAACTGAATAAACAAAGAAAAACTTCTAAAATCTGTTCAAACATTGAAAATATTGAAATAACATGAGAAAAATGACTTACTCTGATGGGTCGTAAATAGAAATGCATCTCGCATCTTTATATAATAATAATAATAATAATAATAATAATAATAATACTGTCCGTAAAATGACTGATCCTGTCCGAAATGATACCATGTGACCATAATCAATTGGTTGTTTCAACCCAGCTCGTCGTTTTTCTTCTGTTTCAGGGGCAAAGATATTAATCAACTCTTGGGTCTGGTATAACCACACTATACAACATCATGAAAAATGTCTTATAACAAATTTATAAGACTTCAGGTCTTTGGGTCATGATTGGCATGTGCTCCCTTGATGGCCAAAATAAGGGACCCGATCGACATTCTACGAATGTTGGCTGTATTTTCCCTTTCATCTACTCAACACATAAAAGGACTTGTACATGGTAAAGAAGAGGAAACCTTAAGATAGAAACTGAATCGCTAATAACTGCTGCATGTGGATAATGCCATAAGAACAAATTATATCAAAGCAAACATGGATAAGACACAACAAAACAGTAAATATAGACTATGCGTTGACAGAGATGAGACTGTAAACCATATATTAAGTGAATGTAGCAAACTAGCACTACAGAAATACAAAGCTAGGCACGAGTGGTTTGGGAAGGTGATCCACTGGGTATTATGCAAGAAATTAAATTTTGACCATACTCCAAAATGGTATATGCATAAAACAAAATCTGTTCTTGAGAATGAAACGCTTAAAATTCTCTGAGACTTTGAGACAAAGACTGATCACCCTATCCCAACCAGGAGACCAGACCTAGTGTTGATAACCAAAAAAAAAAAAAAAGAAAAGAAAAAGAGAATGGGTCAACTAGTGGACTTTGCGGTTCTAGCAGATCACAGGATGAAGCTGAAGGAAAATGAAAATATGGATAAATACCTGGACCTAGCCAGAGAATTTAAAAAGCTGTGGAATATGAGAATGAAAGTGATAGCAATTGTAGTTGGTGCACTTGGAACGGTCCCCAAAAACTTGAAAAAAGACTGAAGGATCTGGGAATCAGAGGAAGAATTTGAGACCATCCAGACTACTACACTGCTGCAATCGGCTAGAATACTCAGAATAGTCCTGGAGACCTGAGAAGACTTCTTGTCACTTCAGTGTAATACCACCAGCTAACACTGATGTGGAAAACTCAAAAGGAGTGAAATAATAATAATAATAATAATAATAATAATAATAATAATAATAATAATAATAATAATAATAATAATAAACAGATTAGAGGAATTAGAAATCAGAGGAAGAATCAAAAGCATCCAAACAACAACTGGATCGGTTAGAATACTCAAAAGAGACCTAAAGACCTGAGGAGACTTGTCTAGTGAGAGACAATCTGCTCGTGCTGGTGAGAAAAATTCGCAGGGTATTAAATAATCCAATTAGAATTCTTTCTTTATATATACATATATATATATAAATGTGCGCGTTTGTGTGGGTGTGGGGTTTTTTCGTCAGAGGGATCAAATCGACTATTTGCAAAATAGATGGGATTATGTTATCGATAATGAGAGGAAATATAAAATCGATTAAATCTATCAATTAAGACCAAAAACCATAATCGAGAAAAATCCTAAGCAAACTGCACAAGAATCAGCAAAAACTTTCATACAAATCCCACTTCATAAAACGTTTTTATTAACTCAAAAAATACCCAACCATGTTCACTTCACCCCATCAGTCGGCTTCGTCAGATTTACAGCCTAATCTTTCGTATGCAGAATCATCACCAGTGATGTAAAGTGGGTACTCTATCATCATATCTGTTGTGATGTTAGTCCAACAGTAAAAAGAAGTCAAGTCGTGATAGGGTAAAATAAGACAAGTGTATTTACAATAATGGTACATGTACGACTAGCTTGTCGTTAACGGGAACAGTACTACCTTTCCACTCGGTGTCTCACTATTTATAGTGAGAACCGGTGTATATTCCCCACTGTATGAACGGCCGGTACAACAATATCCAACGAAAGAAAAATTAGCACCAAATGAAAAAAGAAGAATCCATATGATATTATCTGTGGATCCTTTGATCCAGTACCACTTCAGGGCAGTATGAAACGCCAAGGGGATCAATTGAAAATCTGGCTCAGAACAGTCAAGCAGGATGACTAGCTGATCCAGAGCCAGGACTTTTATATAGTTGGTCAGTGGAACTGTGAATGGCTGACGCCCAATATCATCAATTACGTTGAATCGTTGCGCATGGTCTGTGTTCATTTGGGATACGGTGAATTCATTTGGAATAAACAAGAACAAGAACAAGAACAAGATACATCTGATATTGAATGTTTATTTGCATCAACACCTTAGAAATTGTACACAAATTTTCGAAATAGTAGGTATTATGTTCTTGATAATGATGGAATATATTTTGATGCTTAAAAAATATAAATTAAGCAAGAATAAGCATTTGTTTCTTTTTCATCTTTAAAGGTACAAATCATCCAATGATGAAGGGTAAACATTCTCGAAAATTGGTATTAATGTACCTTGATTTTATATAGTTGTGTACATCGATAGTGACACTGACGAAAAATGCACGTCTAACTCAGACTGAGAGAAGATTTATGGACATTTTTAATCTCTTCGATCTGTTTGGTTGCATATCTCAACATTGCTGATCTTTTATTATCGTTAATTCTTTCTTTTATGTCCCGGATGTTTACTATTTTAAAATGTTAAGCATACATGGTATGTATTTTAAAAGATTACAATAGAGCTACCAAGTGTAGTGCATTTAACAAAAAGGTATTTTTGTAATCTCTTCTCAGACCTGATTATAAAAAAGGCGATACACTTCAGCTCGGAGGCATACACTCTACAACGCAGAAATTAAACTCAGAGCATCAGAAGGTAAAAATAGAATTACGTACACCCCAATTTCATATCTGGTTCTTGGAGATTAATTTTATTCTGATTAAAGTCATTACCAAAGCAAAAATAATGCATGTAATTTTAAAAGCAAAATTCCATAATGAAAGGAAAAAAAAATTAACACACACACACACACACACACACAAGCATACATACATATATGCACACATAAAGAAATGTATATATATATATATATATATATATATATATATATATATATGTATGTATATATATATGCATGTGTGTGTGTGTGTGTGTGTCTGTGTGTGTGTGTGTGTGTGTGTATGTATGTGTGTTAAGGATGTAATAATGCTTTTAAAAATCCAATGTTCAATGCAAATAATATCATCGGGGTTATATAAAAATATTTAAAAAAATATTTATTCCCTGTCTCTCTCAGTCACTTTTTATCTGTCTCTTTCACTCTCTCTTTCTCTATCTCTCTCTTCATTTCTCTCTCTCACAAACACACACACACACACACACACACACACACACACACACACACAGACAGACAGACATATATATATATATATATATATATGTAGGGGTTGTGATATCGGCCTGTCAGCTTGGCAGTCCAGTTTCAAATCACGCACAGGGCGGCCTTCCTATCTATAGCTCTGCTGATGAGGCCTAATAGGCCGAAATGTACATACAGAGACTGATTTTTCTCGATTTGTTTAGCCATACATTTAAATAGGCATTCCCGCCTAATTCATTATTAATTAATTAATTTTCAAAATTAGGTACGACTCCAATTAAGCACATATTCTCCAAAAAATTGTCGGCAAAAAGCCATTCCAAACATACCGTGTTTACATATATATATATATATATATATATATATATATATATATATATATATATATATATAATCTGGATTGAGAGATTAATGGTAGGTGGAATAATATTCAAATTTTTGATAGTAAATCTCACATTTATCCTATGATTTTTCCATGTTTAATACCCTTAGGAACACATTTTCCAATCTTCTAGAATGACTGCATAATAGCAGTTCTACTTTTTTAAATGACGGACAACCGTCAATATTTCAGTCTCCTCGAGAAGGTAATGATAAGGATTGTGAACTCCTGATGACTTAACTCATACTCCGAAATAAGTGTTACATTGTTTAAATCCCTGTCCTTCCCCATACACACACACACACAAACACACACACACACACACACACACACACACACACACACACACATATATATATATATATATATATATATATTATATATATATACGTGAGTGATTGAGTCAAAAAGTAATGCCATTTTGTTTAAGACAGGTATAATTACCTACGCAGGAACATCAAAATGAATCTGATCTTCTGTGGATCACATCCCTATTTCATCACACCGTTTCTCTTAATAGCAATGTTCCACCTTCGAATGAGAGCATGTATCTCTGCCCCAGAAAATTATGTTGACTGTTCTTTGAGCCACTTCTTCCCTACAGATTTCACTTTTTCGCCGCTGGAATAATGTTTGCCCCTCAAACCATCTTTCATGGGAACGAAGAGAAACAAACATTAATCTACTGACGGGGTCTGTTAAACCTTTGTATCGCAACCGAGAGAAGTAAAACTAAATTTAAAACTATTAACCTCCGCATAAAAATTGACCATTAGTCATATTCCGCTCGTGCAGAGGGGTTGGGTAAATATATACCACTCAAGGTTAAAGTGGACCTGGGAGTAATGGCAATGAAGGTGTGCTCCACACTCTCCAAATTTACAGAAGTGGAGCTTTAACATCAAATGCAGTTTAGTATCATACTCAGGACATCATAGTCTATGTAATCCAAAAAGTCACCCCCCCCCAGCAAAAAAAAAGAACAACAGCCAGAAAACTGAAACGGGAATTTCATATGCAGTCTAGTCTTCTTATTATCATTTACTTTTTTTTCCCATGAAACAGATTTATAAAGCCAAATGTCAAAAAATGTTGTGATGACTCAGAATTTCTCCAAGTAACATCAAAATTGATTTTTTATGTAATTTATCTGAATGTGACTTAAGGTCAATAGACGCTAGGAAAATAATTTGATGGCAAAATAATGGGGCTATGACAAATGTATGTGCAAATATGTGTCCACGTGTCTAATATGCATCTATAAGAATATAAGTGCACACGGGTAAAGTTTAGGAACAGTACTAGATTCATATGAAAACAATTATATTTGCATAATCAATCTTATACATTCGGATCCATGTGTGTGGTGAAAGACAAGTGTTTACTGAGTAAGTACATACACTTGTGTGTTTTCATTCTTAAAATAACTATTAAGTATCATATCAGTGTTATTTAGTTTTATAATATGTGATGTTTGCGTTATTATAACACACATCAATCTAAAGCTATACTGTCGTGTTGTTTGTTGTTTTTTTTTTTTTTTTTTTCTTGTGACAAAATGAAAATTGTAACTAATCACAATTGATCGCTAATTGAATATCGGCTAGATCGAAATAGTACAGATTCGAGTGTAAATTGCCGAAAGTTAGTAATTTACTATTCATATTATTTAATTTGCACAGATTTTAACGTATGTATTTATCCAAACGCACCGTCACAAGAAGGATGTGACACAAGGACAACATTAAGTAGACCCCATAAATGGTCGAAAATCTGCATCCTCCAATTCCCCTCAAAGTGACCACGATATCACAAAGGACTACAGAAGTATAACTTTCATTGTCATATTCCTTCTTCTAGACCAGTTCTTAAAATCTTTGTTTTCTTCAAATTCTTTAAACACAAAAAATCTAAGATTTACAATACCATTCTTCAGAATCGCATCCGACATGTAGGAGAGAGAATGCTTAGGAAAAAAAACCAGGTTTCTTAGAAATCGATCCACAACATCACAAATCATGTCTATCCATCGAATCATAGATGCTGTTGGAGCAAATATTTTTCAAAAATTCAAAAAGATCTTTTAAAAATACTATTTGTAGATTACACCAAAATATTTATCTACATACACAGAGGAAATATGGAGGATGCTCTATAAAAGTACAAAAGCAATGATCCGTTCCCCCGTGACACAGGTTTATGTGACATTGTCACTGGAGTCCTATAAAGAGATACACTAGCATCCTATATATTTATAATATACCTAGACTACGAACACAGAACATCATTAGATACCATAAAAGAAAACGCCATGATACTAAAAAAGTCTATAAGACGATGATATCCCGCAGAGAGTATTACAGATGCCGACTACGCAGATTTTCTGAGGCTTCTAACACACACTCACGCAATATCCCTGATACATATCATAGAGAGGGTGAAAAGAGGCAATGGCCTCAATGTGAACTCAGATAAAACATAATTCATGTGTTTTAAACATGTCCACGTTGGAGGGTAAGTCATGGTTTGGTTTGGTTTGTTTTGTTTTACGGCATATCAACTTCAGTGGGTCTTTTAATGCCGATAAAATTTTGAAATAAATCAATTCTTAATGGATAATACAATTTTTTTATAAATACATTTTTCTATTTAACCCATGGATGGGACCCTAACAGGTACTACCACTCCGGGTCAGAGTGGACCAGGGAGAAATGGTGATGAAGAGGTGCTCCACATTCCCCTAACCTCCAAAACTGGAACCTCACCATCAGATAGAGTTTAACGTCATTCCCAGGACATGTAGACCCGCAGCCACCGCCTTCTAGCACCCATATGATAAAAAGGGGTGGGACTTGCCATAAGGGCAATAGGGTTGAGAAAATCATATAGGTGCTAGGGCTTGACGTGACCAGCCGATTGATCGGAGGGGGCCTCTCCGACCGCCCGTCTAGCCCAAAATATGGAGGGTAAGCCTCTAATTCACATATCTATATAGTAACATCTCATCTACTGAAAGCGATGTAAGTGCACGTATAGGAAATGCATGGAATGCTATAGAGAATATTATTCATATGAAAATCTAATCTAAATGATAAGATAAAGCGAGGATTCTTCTAAGCCGAAGCCGTATCAGTACGAATACACAACATTAACACATGGACCCTAATAAAGCAATTGGAGAATAAGGTATATGGGAGCTGCACAAATATGCTTCATGTAACGTTGACCAAATCCTGGAAGCAGCGTACGACAAGAAAACAGCTGCATGGTCATCTGTTTTTTATTACATAGAATCATATGTTGGAGATTAACAACGCATTTTGGACACTGCTGGAGAGGAAGGGGAAACATATGGGAATCCGTGCTACCAAAGCAACCTGATTAAATATATATATATATATATATATATATATATATATATATATATATATTGTTTTTGTTGTATTGGCACATTCTTCTCGTCTACGAGAGACGATGCAGTAGTGTACATTTTTAGGTGAACTACGTAGCTTTGCCGTGGTTAAATGGAGGATGAGCTGTTGACCAAGCAGCAAATCCTACTGCCGCTGTGATCCAAATGAAATGTAAGAAGCCAATGCATTTTGGCAGCAGTAGTGTCACAGGAGTTGATGGGTAACACTGCAATTCTGCATTACACCACTTTAGGGACTCCGGTTCCGGGTTTGTTTTCGGGATTTATTCCCCTCTTAATCAATTCCATAGTATTGCTTTTTTTTTACAAAACATTACAAATAATATGACATTTAGTAAAGTGACGGAAAGAAGAAATAATGTATGACTTGAATGCATATTTAGGAAGACCTACTGGGAAGAAATATAAAGACATACTATTTTAACGATCTTAGATTTATTGACGTCAATTTTCTAATATCAGAATGCATGGGTAAGTTGCAAGTATTGCTAAATGAATAGAAAACAGACATTATTTATTTATTTATATATATATATATATATATATATATATATATATATATGTATTAATAATGTCTATATATATATATATATATATATATATATGTATTAATAATGTGTGTGTGTGTGTGTGTGTGTGTGTGTGTGTGTGTGTGTGTGTGTGAAGTAAATAGAGGGAGAGAGAGAAAGTATTTATGGATATATGTCTGTGTGTTTATATATTTTTGAATTAGTTTTATTTCTTAGCCTTCCCATTGATTTCCATCTTTTGTATTTTAGGGAATTTTCCTTGTTCTATTTATCTGAAAATCAGAGCGAATTTGCTTTTTTGTTATGGTTAAGAATTTACAATCGGATAAACCACAAAATATTAAACGAACGAAAATCCTTTGATCTTGTCCAGGGCAAATATGGTCGCTTCACATATTAACCAATGAATTATGAAAAGATTCATCAGATGTTCCTTCACAAAAATAGGTCACAAGACGAAATATTCAATATATAATATAAAATCTGACGTTGCAGAAAAATGTAGGCACTATCGACAATACACACATACACACACACACATACACACACACACACACACACACACACACATATATATATATATATATATATATATATATATATATATACGTCGTTGGTGGGAGAAGTTCATGTGATGACCTCATGTCTGCTGTTGATGGCTTTCATCAGGCCGTTTGCATTTCACAGAGCGCTAATAATATTGGGAAAGGGATGAATACAGCTATTTCCCCCCAGCTATGTGTAAATAGAAGGGCTGACTAGATTATTTAAACTTGGTTAGACAATCAGTCTAGAACAAAGAAAACTAGGAATTCAACCCAGTTAAATCCCGCTTGAGAAATTGACTTTGTGTCATATTTTATTCGTGCGCGGTGGTTGTTTGTGTGATTTGTTGTTTGGTTAGATTTTATGGCTAACCTTGTTAGGTTATTTTATGCCGAATAAATTTTGTTTTATTCATTATTGATGGGTATTCATTTTCTTTCTAAACTCAAATTTTAAAATTCATTTTTCATCTATTCAACCCATAAGTGGGAACCTAAGAGATACTATCACCCCAGATAAGGGTGGAGCTGGGAGTACTGGCGACGAAGGTGTACTCTACAATCCTCAGAGCCACAGAAGTGGAACTTCACCATTAGATGAATTTTATCGTCATACCCAGGCCACTAAGACACCCACTCGCCGATTTAAACACATATATGATAAAAATTGTTGTGGTTTGTCATTAAAGCAATAGGTTCCGGACAATCATATAGCCTTGTTCATTGTTCATTTATAATAACACTTCTTCCGTCGTTGCTTCATAAGACTTTTGTACATAGTTTTATGATATCAAGGATTTCTATCAAATGCAAATAAGTTGTGAATACTAATATGTCACCATGTCTTGACAAATGAATTTTACCAGAAAGAAAAATGACAACCATTGCTACCATAACTTTATATATATATATATATATATATATATATATATATATATATATATATCACCATGAGATCTATTTAGCACGTAGAGCTTTTTAATCAGTAAAATATTTACAGTATTATATGCACAATATATATATATATATAATGTTGAACACTCTTGATTCCTAAATATACCGAACCACACACACACACACACACATATATATATATATAGATACGAAGACCGCCCCGTGTGTGATTCGAAACCTGTCTGTCAAATTAGCAGGCAAGTGTCTTACCTCCACACCAAACGGACTTAGCAAGATTTTCTTCGCTTTGTTAAGTAGTAGTATTTTATATTCCTCTTAAGTGACCTCTACACGAACTTACGAGACGTAAACAAACAGACGATGTTTGTGATATGGCTATTTTCAGCCGACAATATTTGGGAGAATATGTGCTTAAATGAAGTCGAACCTATTTTTTGAAATTTAATTAATTAATAATTAATTAGGCGGGATTAAACTATATTAAATGTAAGGCTAAACAAATCGAGAAAAATCAATCTCTGTATGTACATTTCGGCCTATTAGGCCTCATCAGCAGAGCTATAGATACGAAGACCGCCCCGTGTGTGATTCGAAACCTGTCTGTCAAATTAGCAGGCAAGTGTCTTACCTCCACACCAAACGTTTGTTTACGTCTCGTAAGTTCGTGTAGAGGTCACTTAAGAGGAATATAAAATACTACTACTTAACAAAGCGAAGAAAATCTTGCTAAGTCCGTTTGGTGTGGAGGTAAGACACTTGCCTGCTAATTTGACAGACAGGTTTCGAATCACACACGGGGCGGTCTTCGTATCTATAGCTCTGCTGATGAGGCCTAATAGGCCGAAATGTACATACATATATATATATATATATGCTCCCAAAACTTTCTATGGGGTGACTTAAATTAACTTTCACTGCCAGCATATATAATGCAATGATCGTCTGTTTACATACTGTATCTCTGTGGTGATCGTAAAATATATAAACAAATGTATGTATTTAATAGTTTAACCCCCCCCCCTTACGACAACTGTCGAATAGCCGAGCGGTTAACAAATCGGGCGGACGCAAAGTCAGTCGGATTTCGCTCCTGGTCAGATGTAGTTGTTATGTCTAGTCGCACGGTGTCTGTGGATGAATTATATATACA
>CM042139.1:140111594-140121594 GCA_023376005.1 Doryteuthis pealeii | reverse complement strand
CACTGTGGACCCCGATTTCGTTATATCTTTTTGGACCAAAGGGGCCATGCGGACCCCGGTTGAGAACAATGGTTTAAACATTAAAAATGATATTATCGTTTAAAACATTTACTATTCTTTGGTTTTGCTTTTTGTTTTTTATATCGCCAATAAAAGCTTTTTTGTTATGAAAGAATTTCATGAGAACATACGTTTCTTCGACCAATAATTGTATCTGTTGTCATATCTTATAATTTTCTCTTTGCCTTTGAGCAATTGTATTTCTGACTTGCTCTTATGCTCCCGACTCAAGGTCAACCACTCTCCACTGAAATTGAGGTCGAAGTTTTAATCTCGTTCACTTACGAGTCACCGGAAACGCCTCCTCATACACATTTGTTAACTTATAGATATCACTGATTCCTAATTCAATATTTTAACTACTCAAGAACTCCTTAAAGAAATATATCTCCGGTGAACCAATTACGAGTCAAGAACTATTGAATTATACGTGAGTATGCCTTTAGATCGAAATATGGGGTACACGAATACTTCAGTCAATATAGACTAGCTACCATCTAACGAGTAACGGATATGCAAACATATGTGAGTAGTATTATGCAGTTAGAAACATGATCTTACTAATATAATTAAACCGTATTCTGCGGTATATGATTCTCGAAATAGTTAAAGATATTTAGTGATGTTCATACGCAAATATCCACGTACTTTAAGAGTAAATCTCGTCTAGATGTTTACGGCAGCAAGAGGATTTATTTTAAAACACACACTACACCTTCGTCTATATCCTATTATATACATACTCATGTATATACATATGCTGTAACTTAATTCCCAGAGTTAACAGTGAAGAAACAAAGCAACTATTAAGAATCGTGGGAAAAGGTTTACTAAGCAAAGATACAAGATGAATAGAGAAATTAAGTAATCCTCAGTTGAATTAATAAGTCCCGTGAGATATCGATCATTCTCTTCTCTGAGGTTTCGTCAAATATTATATATATGAAAAATACATAATTCCATTCTCATTATTTGGGCAATATATGACGATATATATATATATATATATATATATATATATATATATATATATATATATATATATATATATATATATATAATATATATATATATATATATATATATATATATATATATATATATATATATATAATTGATAATTGAATCATATTACCACGACCAGACAACTCGGCAAACACCATTTGTGACATCCGGAGCACTGGACAGCTGTTTCGACCTCCTTTGGTCTCATCAGCAGTGCATACCACAATCTTTAATTTAATATATACCCTTTGCCCATTAGGTTGTGTTCTGAGGATTCAGGCCCCGAATTGGGAAGTCGTTGTCCTGGAGGTGACATTGCCCTCTGTAATCCTGCGATGGTATACACGGCAATACAATATTAGATGGCTGTGCAGTTTGAATTAATGTTACCATTGACTAGATGATTTGGCATTCTCCGTTTGTGGCATGGGCTGGTGGCCCAGTGTGTTAAGTCCCCGCTCTTCACACTGTGGTCCGCTGGTTCAATCTCTAGTGGCGGAGATTGTGGTATGCACTGCTGATGAGACCAAAGGAGGTCGAAACAGCTGTCCAGTGCTCCGGATGTCGCAAATGGTGTTTGCCGAGTTTTCTGGTCGTGGTAATATGATTCAATTATCAATTATATATAATTCCTCTATCAAAATTTATATATATATATATATATATATATATATATATATATATATATATATATATATATATATATATATATATATATATATATATATATATATCTGGTGCGTCTAATTTTCATTGAATATATATATATATCCAATATATACATGCATATATCTATATATATCTGGTGCGTCTAATTTTCATTGTATATATATATATATATATATATATATATATATATATATATACAATGAAAATTAGACGTACCAGATATATATAGATATATGCATGTATATATATATATATATATATATATATATATATATAGAGAGAGAGAGAGAGAGAGAGATGGGTCCATTCATAATCCTGCATATCTATTATATACATATGTACCTGACTATATGCAATTGAATGTATATGTCAATTGTGTAGCTTTATATTTTCCCGTACACATATACAGTATGTATTTTTAAATATTCTGAAAGTTATTAAAATTATACACAGGAAATGTTATTGTAATTTTGTTTTAGCCATTTTCTAAACGAAGCAAATATAAAAGTCATAAAATACAAAAGGCGACAGAGTACGTGCCCCCAGTCATGGAAATGCCCTCGCCATGATAAACTGTGCTATTTTTTTTACGATTTTCATGAAAACAATTCAATAATTTCAGATTCCGAACAAATATTAAAAGACGTTCTATTGTATCAACATTTTACTAGATACGAGATGATTGTATTTAAGAAAAATTATTGCTTGGCATTATTTTATCATTTTCTTTTCTTTCTTTTTTTTTTTGTTGTAAAGAAATAAGATAAACGAAGAATTTAATGAATACTGCAACGTTGGACATGTTTTTACAAAAATCAAAAGAAAAAAATCACACCCAGTTTTTGTGCAAAACTAACACAATGAACGCAAGCTCTGCCACAATGAACCATACGATACTAATAAAAAGCCAAGGAAAGCAATGAAAAAGTGAAGTTTAATTAAATTAAAATACTAGCAATAAAATAGTATTTAAAGGAGAAAAAAAAAGAAATGACACTCCCGTATTGTCTTTATGTCATATATTAATGGTCTGTTTCATTGTTCACAACAGGCGAATTTCAGCGCCATTTTGATTTCGAACAAAAGAGTTCCCTTGCTCGCGCAACGAGTGAAAAAGCTGTAAAAACCAGACAGCCATCGTGATTTATCGATGACCGGTGCGCTGGCAGACAGCAGTAATGTGTGAAGGACAAAAAGTCAGCATCATAGAGTCAAAAGTAAAAGACACATGGGACGGTTATAATTTTAGCAAAAATTGCTTTAAATATTACAAAGCGGAAAATTGCTCATTTTATGATTTTTCAATTTGAATATTTGAGAGAAATTCTGAATAATGCGATTTGTGATCATAGCAATCACGAAGATCGCTTTTACACAATACATGTTCGTCTTTTTAAGAAAAAGAATGACTCAATGGAGAAAGAAAAAGACAAAAATCAATATTGACGATGTTGGAAAAAAGAGAAAGAAACTGATTAAATCGCAATAAACACACACACACACACACATATATATATATATATATATATATATATATATATATATATATATATATATATATATATAACCTAGTTTATGTATGCATGCTCTATCCACGATATTGAACACTATTTACTTATAAATATAGCAATATATATATATATATATATATATATATATATAATTTCGGTTGAGCACTTTATTTAGGAGGTATATAATTGCAAATTCACCGTATTCGACGCACAGCTAAATCTCACTTTGTTTACAAAGTTTGAGAACTCTAGGTGAAGTTCATTTCATCTTAGGAATGTAGTGATTAGATAGCCTGCTATACTTGGTGACTGACTGTGGCTGTGTGGGTAAGAGATTTGGCGAGCGTAAGTTTGTTCGGGTCTCGAACCCGGCCAGAGGCAGCTGCTAAAAATCGTATAACTATACTGATGAGAGGTGATACCTCGAAACACGTGTCTATAGTTTACCCTATGTATATATATATATATATATATATATATATATATATATATATATATACATATATATGCGTGTGTGGGGGTGCATTTAACAGCCTCGTATATCGTATACACAGAGACAATGCCACCTAATAATTGTCAGTTTCTCGCCTATGCAATCTTAGAATATTGTTTCGAAATCAGACAACACATTTCACGCGTCGTTTACTCTATATGTGTTGACTCTCAGGCATACCGGATACAATATAACAGTAAATTATTTGTATCAAAAACAGTTATTTGATGCTATGATTGTTTACTAGGGATTATCATTAAGTACATTAAAACATATAACTGTGTGCAAATAAGTTACTATTTGTAGATATAAATATTTAATTTCATTTCACTTTTTAACGTTTTCCGGTGAATGAGTGAGACAATAATTAATTTGATTATAAGAATAATGTTTAAAAATAACACAAAGTGCTTGACGAATAAGACATTATACTGGAACCAATAAATTTAAAACAATCCCTAAATAAAACAATTGCTTTGTCAACAGATTTTACATTTTCCACACCGAGAGAAAATACACATATTTAGCTTATCTAAATACACTTAGCTTATCTCAGAAATTATTCATTAGGAATCGAACAGTTAGCAAGCAAGTCAAAATGGTTTTAAGTGCTTTTACTCCTCAACAGAAAAAAACGGGCCTCTGTTTTGTCGCATAATCCGAGAAGTGCTGATAAGTGATGGGTTAATGATATCAACTGAATGAATAATTTATATTATAATTAGATATATCAGCAGAATTCTCAGAAACCATGATGTATGTGGATCAAACCCGAAAATAGTGACGAATTATTTATAGGCTTCATTCTGCATTTGTTTGAGGAGTTTTCTGTTTTGATTTGGTAAAAGTTATCAATTCAACTGTACGTCTTTTTTTTGTATTTGCCGGAGATAATCGTTGTTTTTACCAATATCTACCGATGAATGATGACTCGTCGTGTTGTAATGGTTAGCAAGCCAGTCTCGCAAATCCGTTAATACTGTAAAGGCAAGTTCGATTCTCGCTGGATTCCCCATACTTGTGTCAAATCCTACATGTAGGTTGAATATTTTTGGCAGCCAACGAATGAGATAAATACACGTCAGCTTTACTACCGGTGTAACGTGTCCCATCGAGATGTAATGGTTTGCAAGCTGGACTCTCAAATCTATTGATACTGAAAAGCGAGTTCGATGCTCCTTAAATACCTCATACTTGTGACCTTATGTCAAATCCTACCCGTAGAGTAAATATTAATATATTTTTTGCCAACGAACAGATCCATAGAAATATTTCGCGGTATATAAATGTGCTAAATTTCATTATTCAGGTAGAGGGGAAAACTTGTGTCTGTGTCTGCGTCTGCGTCTGTGTCTGTATGTCTGTCTGTCAATCTGTCTCTTTGTATTTGGCCTTATGTATTTGTATATATTTGTGTATGAATGTACATGTATTTATGCATACCTGAAATGATATATGATTTGATCTCCCTGGTTTCTGAATTGCAAATCTTTATCCTTTGAATCATAAAATATTCACGCTCTTATAAGAATATTCATATATACCACACGATTTTTCTCTGTAGAGTCGACCTTTCCGAGACCCATAGTCTATTATTGATGTTGATGTCATTCTCGAGATACATTGTTAAAATATATAGTGATGAGACACAAATCAAATGTGCTGATTCATACGTTTTTTAAATCTCAGTTGTCCTAACTCACCACAACCATACTAAAATAGAATTGTGAATTCTAAATACCAATAGTTGTAGAAGCCCGGAGAATTGTGTGGCCGAACGTTGTTATAAAAACAACAGTGTGAATGTAAATAATTTGAAATATAAAGACTAAATCTTTCCTTTGCAAATGTGGCCCTGTTGTTGTTGTCCCTTATATAAACATATATATATTTCCGTCTGCTAGGGGTTCGATGGGATATTTGGCCCGAAGCTAACCGGCATCCACTCGCTAAAAATCCCACCTTTTCCCATGTTCAAGCTGGCAATCCCTATTACTATTTCGCCGTTAGCTTCGCTTTTCTGCTCACGGTGTAGAAACATTTCACGAAATGATTTGGCAACGTAAAGAAGTTGGCATCCTATCAGGCGGGAACAGTATCATCGGAGTAAATATAACAGTTTAACCGCTTTTCAATGTACTCATATATCAACAAGTTATCTGGTTGCATATAGTATTTAGAGCAAACTTAGGCTTTTGTAGTAAGTTAATGTAAAATATATTGTAAAGTATACATAAGTTTCTTGGGTGAGAAGTTCATTCCAATATTAAAAAATAACTTATAACATCTCTCTTTGATGTTTACTGTGGGTGTGCTGAAAGGTTCCAATGCTAAATAAATGCATACAGTTGTACCTTGAATTACGAGTTTAATTCGTTACCATTACGTAATAATAAAAGACTACAGAGGTTTTTAAAGGAAAATAAGAACAAAGTGATAATAAAATTATATACACCGTTACCTTGAGTTACGAGTTTAATTCGTTCCGCCCGTAAGTAAATTTCCTGCTATATCAAATCAATGTTCCTCATCGAAATAAACTGAAATGCCATTATTCCGTTCCAGACCCCAAAAGAATTACATCCTATTTTTTGCAACGTTTTTTATTTGTTTATGAAGTGGACCTTGACAAACGAGTGTCTCAACTTATGTGTTTTCCGAGTTGATTTGAGTTGAGAGTTAAAATTTCAGGTACGAGAGAACATATGATATTCTTATATTCATAAGATCACTAAAACATTCATATTTCCAAATTTATTTCGCAAAAATATAGTATTATCAGTAAGACATATTACTGCCTAACACACACACACACACACACACACACACATATATATATATATATATATATAAATATATATATATATATATCAAACAGACATATATATATATATATATATATCAAACAAATATATATATATATATGATATACGTATCCATATGTATATGTTTAATACACACATATATTCATATGTATATGTATATCCCGAGTACGCATACACATATATATATATATATATATATATATATATATATTATATATATATATATATATATATATATGAACACATATATATAGTAGGTCTTCAAGTAGGCGCTAGCTGTCTTCGTAAAAATCATTATAGGTGTAGAAGCGGAAAAGTCGAATTCCTTTATTACCTTCCAGCCCCGACAGAGATAACAACATATCAGCAGCAACCACGTGTCGCATGAACACTCAACATGCTTAATGTGCAATTTTTTACACTGTTCTTTTCTACCAGCTGAATATCAAGGACTTATGACTTTCTCTACTAACGACTATTTTCTTATTAGGGCATTTCGGTCATACAATTTTGCATAACGTCTTTCTTGTATCACATGTCCTGTTTGTATTCTCTTCTGCTAAGTTTGTTCAGACAATGAAATAGTCTTGTTATTACTTCGTAGTGAATATTCTCACATTTATTCTGTATGAGGGTAAGAAACTCAGCCAACTATCACACATTTTAAACCTCTCTTGCTCTATGGTGTTAAGCTTAATCGTCGTTCTCAAATCTTACACGTAAGACGAGTTAAAAAAACAAAACAAAAGAGACTGCTGTAATTGCACAATCCTGTATTTTGTAAAAAGACAAATAAAATTCCACGATGTCTACAGAATGGCCTCATAAATCTTTTTCCAAATCACCTCTGAATAATTAGTCGTCTCGATGTCTACATCTTATTATTAAGTTCATCATATTTATTCTTGTTCACTTATATACACATGTTTCATTTAAATTTCAAATAAAAAATGAAACGCTTAATCTGGACACATTCTGATGATTAATCATGGATATATATATATATATATATATATATATATATATATATGATATATGATCTATATTCTGGATGGATTGTGATCAGGTAACACATGATATATGCAAAGGTCAGTAGTGATAATAATAAATCACTGGTTTAATTTAACATTCTTCACCTTAACAATCAAAACCCTTTGCCGAAAATAGAAAACTCTCAGACAATTTACCTAATAAACATTCGTATGTACATACATAAATATGTCTGGATATAAATACACACTCTCACACACACTATATATTTGAGTGTGTGTGTGTGTATGTGTTTGTGTTCACACACACACACACACACACACCACACATATATATATATATATATATATATATATATATATATGGATATGTTTATTTCTCCTAGGCGTAACTTATTAAAGATGGCAGAAGTTTACAAGTTCGCGAGTGAAATGTCACTAACGAGGAAGGAGGTTGTGTAATAATAGTACGAAATAACTGATGTTGTATACTGAGCATCGAAAGTGAATGTACTCAGGATACAATTATTATTCTGATTTCCTCTTCATTTGCAACATTTCTCCCGTGCAACATGAAACCTTAATTAAAACAAATTTAAATGCTTGTCTGTCATCTTTAATAAAATATGTATACAGCAATATATATATATATATATATATATATATATATATATATATGTGTGTGTGTGTGTGTGTGTGTGTGTGTGTGTGTGTGTGTGTGTGTATATATGTATATATATATATATATATATCATATAAAGGAAGGAAGAACTCAACACCGTAATTCCATAATAAATTTATTTCGACCAAAAATGGGGCCTATATAAATCTAAGTTGATTTATTATAGCTCCCCAAAATTACGTCTCATCAGATGGGTCTCAATTCACTCATAAAATAAATATTGCTCTGTATATAATCTAAAAAGTTTATCATACATTGAGATCTCTTCAGTGATTTAAAGATTCGCTGTATGTATACATACTGGATCATACAATATTAATATTAATACTGTGTATCTTAGAAATCACATATAGAATCATCCCTTACTACCAAGTCTTGGATAAATCTCTTATATACACACACACACACACACACACACACACACACACCACACACACACACATATATATATATATATATATATATATATATATATATATATATATATATATCAGTGGCGCCATATTCTAAACAAAGTTAATAAAACCATACACTTCTGGCCTAAATTTACATATCTTAAATAATTCGTATACGTAATTTATAGAATTTATCTACATTAATTTATGCAATATATTATAATGTTAAATACGGGGGTTTATCAATATAAGTATGGACAGAGTTATTATCATTCCTGTGTTTACTGTAAAACAAGCCTCGGACTACTCCGACATTTATCTTTTTGCTACAATGAATGAACTGGTGCCGTGATGTCAACAGACTTCCTTTTGAATTTGGCTGAAAAAAAGTTACGGAAAAGTAACGGAGTTAGACACAATACAATTAGTTGCCGTTGGAAAACAATGTTTAGCTAGATAAAGCACGAATTAGAAGAAGGAAATCTTGTATTTAAACATTGATTTTATATGAATAAGTAATGCTTCAAATGAACATTTCTCTTTACCATCTTGTCGTAATGGGGAACCTTCTTATCGTAATCGGAAGCCATCAGGGAACTTTTAACCTAACCCTTTATTCAGTACACGGGGGTATCCTTTTCTCATTCCGCTAACCATAAATGGATTACAGGTGTTAAGCCATGTTAATTATTATTCTATGTTACTGCTGCCCCTGACCAGGATTGAACCTGCAATCTAGAGATAACTGTTACTTAGAACTGTCTTAACCTAAATCCCTTATCCACTAGGCTATATGTCTAATTGGACAAGTTGAAATAATTTATTGTAATGAAGTAAATTTAAAGTCGTTTTACTCCATTTATTGAGTATATATATATATATATATATATATATATATATATATATATATATATATATATGTGTGTGTGTGTGTGTGTGTGTGTGTGTGTGTGTGTGTGTGTGTGTGTGTGTGTGTGAAGAGAAATGGAAGTGAATCCGACGGTATGTAGTATAGTGAGAAATTTGAGTGGTACGTTTATTAGCCGACGCTGCAGTGTTTCGATCTGTTGAGTAGATCTTCTTCAGGGCTTTTGTTGATATAAGGAAGAGTAAAAAAAATCATCACATAATAATGAGGAGCCTGTGATAGTCCTTGTTTATCAATCTGTTCAGAGATATTTTGAAAGGGAGTTAATGTTCTTAGAATAATTCTAAGATTTGAGAAACGCTGGAAAGATAGACGGTTTGAAATATGACATCAAGTATTCTTCTTTTATGGTGTGTGTGTGAGTGTGTGTGTGTGTGTGTGTGTGCGCGCGCGTATGTATCGAAAAATGACATTGAGTATTTTCTTGGGTGTTGTGTGTGTGT
>CM042139.1:140076594-140106594 GCA_023376005.1 Doryteuthis pealeii | reverse complement strand
ATTGATTTTTCTCGATTTGTTTAGCCATACATTTAATAGGTATTCCCGCCTAATTCATTATTAATTAATTAATTTTCAAAATTAGGTACGACTCCAATTAAGCACTTATTCTCCCATTATATATATATATATATATATATATATATATATATAGATAGATAGATAGATAGATAGATAGTGTAGCGAAGTCAAGAATACAGTTGCGCTTGGTAACTGAAAGTTTCACGCCTATGTTATTTCCAAACGATGGAAATTGTCTATGTTCGTATTTTATGCTTCAGTATGGTGAATTATTGGAAGAATCAAACACATTAGGGGTGATGATTCAGGTGTTAAACCCTTCCCTCGAGGCGGCAAACAACATCATTTAAGGTAAATACGAACAAACATAATTCATTTGATTTGAAAATCGAATAGGTGAGAAACTGTTAGTTACCAAGTACCGTTACCTTCATGTCTTCGCTGCCCTAACTTAGATATACATGGTCTATGAAAGATATTGCGCACTCTTTACGTATATATATATAAAGTTTTCTTCATTTTCCTTTCTTCTTTTCTTCTTTTTCAATTTGTTTCTATTTCTTATTTTTATTTTTTATTTCATCCTTTTTCTTTCTTTCTCTTTTTTGTTTTCTTATATTCTTTTTCAGTTCATTTTTACTTTTATTCTTTTTGTTTCATTCTCTTTTTGGTTTCCTTTCATTCACATTCAAGTTTATTTTAGATATAATATTATAGATATATAGATATATATTTAAACATTTTTTTGGGGATGAAAAGAGGAATATATATATGTATATTATATATATATATATATATATATATAATATATATATATATATATATACATATGGTCATCTACTTACACGTATTTCGACTTATCAAGTATATATATAAAGAGAGAGAGACAGAGACAGAGACAGAAACAGAGAGAGACAGAGAGAGACTGAGACAAAAAGTGACAGAGAGACAGAAAGAGAGGTAGATACTGCTATAGATATGTTTGTGTGTTTCTTTCTCACTGTTGTGTGCTTATCTGTTGATATGTATGCTTACAGTTTGATGTTCAATAATAATTGGATTACGCCAGGTAAAAATAAAACTTAATTAGGAATATTGATTTGAAAAGGATGAATCTATTTCACTTGATGATGCCACAATAGGGAATATTTAACTACAATTTATATTTAAGTCGAATAAATCAGACGTATCTCTCTCTCTCTCTCTCTCTCTTTCTCTTTCTCTCTCTCTCTCTCTCTCTCTCTCTCTCTCTCTCTCTCTCTCTCTCTCTCTGTGTGTTTATGTATATATATATATATATATATATATATATATATATATGAATATTCTTCATTTTATATTTCACTTACTCATTCTGTCACTATATATATATATATATATATATATATATATATATATATATATATATATTTCATCCACATGCAATCCTGTTTTGCCGTTTCACGGCTCATCTCTGTGACTAGACAAAGCAGCTTGCTTCTGACTGCGATCGAAACCCCACCGATTTTATATTAGTCAGATATCTTACTACCACGCCATCTACACATCCACTTTTTAAAAATTGGCTTTTACTGCTCCTCCGGGAGTGCTCTATCCATCGGAACTAATAAGTTACTGTAGGTGAATAGGTACTTTTAGAGATGCGCATGCGAACACAAACTGACAAGAATTTATAAATTTATGATTATACAATAGTAATGCTATGCAGTATGTAAACTACTGGCAAGTTTAATTCGAAAAGTTATTTCTGAAGATTGTGTTTTCACCTGAATGTTCACGTCTGAGGAGAAGAAAAATCTGTATCTAAAAAAAATGAGAAAAAATTAAATAACTACCAAAGAAACTTCCGTTAGCGTATTAAACCACTGGAAATATTTTGGGTTGTCATGATATGGTGATACCACGATAGAGTATATACGCCCTCAATATATTAATATTACTTCTGTTAAATACGGCCAGTTTTCTTTAGATAGTTAACTGTTCAAAGAGAAAAATTGAGTGCTTTACCAATGGTATAAATGTGTGTTATAGAAAGAAGATAATATGAGGCAGACAAAAAAGACATAAGATATATACACTGGACATTAGATTCGTTGATATCGTTCGGCGTCCTACAGTTTTTCTCACATGTGCTTACATAGTTTATTACAAACCTTTTAGTTTTTTTCTTTCTTGCCTCTGATCGATCTAGATTTATTACTCATATATGATATGCACATCAATCTCAATCTCTCTTTACAGTACTCCCCGTTCCTGGATTTGTTACTGGCCGGATCTTTTCTCTTGCTGTGTTAGATCAAATCAAATAGAAGAAGAAGAAGAAGAAGAAGAAGAAGAAGAAGAAGAAGAAGAAGAAGAAGAAGAAGAAGAAGAAGGTATGGGGAAGGACAAAATCGCTAATACAAATGCATAAAAAATAAAGCAAACACTTATATTTCTTTTTCTTGATATTTTTTCTATCCCGCAAAGATTCAGTCCACAAACGCAAACAAAATGGCGTTCTTTCACTCAAGCACGCAACGGACAAAGAGTGTGGAAAACGACAACGGGGAAATGCGAGTGCATGTTTGGCGGGGTTGGGAAGATACAAGTTATTCTGTGGCTTTTAACACAGATACTGTCCGAAAAACAGCAGTAAATTTTTTATCTTCTATCAATTTTCACCAGTGATAATATAACTAACAAAGGACATTGTGAATATGCATATTAGATGTAGGCAAATATCATGTACGCAATAGATAGACAAAAATAGATAGATATGTTTGTAAGGTAAAGAACAACAAAGTGAGAATAAAATCATATACATTTGTAACTTGACTTACGAGTTTAATGTTTTCTGCTCGTAAATCAATTTTCCCGTACATCAAATTAATTTTACCCATTGAAATAAACTGAAATAACATTAATCCGTTCCAGTCTCCCCACCACAAAAAAGAAACACTGGTATTGTTGTTAATTTTTTGTTAAATAAGAACAAAGCCCTGTATTGTATGAGACAATAAAATAGAATGTAATTAATCTATGTGTTCTCATATGTTTTAATGTTTATTTTTATAAATATATTTATTTGAAGAAGTTTGGAAAATTAATTGTTCTTTAACTTAAGATCGCTCGTCTCAAAATGCTTAGCTCTCGACACAATGCAAAAAATCCATGCATATCTCTATATATTTTATTTATATCTATGTTTCTATCAGTCAGTCGTTTCATATATTTTATGTGTATATGCATATTCATATCTCTTTATGTATGTATATATACACACACACACACACACACACACACACACACACACACACACACACACACACACATATATATATATATATATATATATATATATATATATATATATATATATATATATATATCGGTATATCGGTATATTCATATACCTTTTATATATCTAGCATCAATCTATCTCGGTCTATTCATATATCTTTTATTTATCTATATATCTATCCCGGCTTCTTGATATTCTTATATATCCTTGAATCTGTCTATATCCCTTTCTATATATGTATATATCTATGTAGTTGTATTAATATACTTTTATGTATGTATGCATGCATGTATCTATCTATCTCTCGATCGATCGATCTTTCGAGCGTGGTATTTTCATATATGTATATTTATTTATGTATGCATGTATCTCTCTCTCTCTCTATCTCTCCCTCTCACACACACTCTCTATCTATCTATCTATCTATCTATCTATCTACATCGCCATTTTATCATCTCTCAATCTTGGTTTACTCATTTCTATCAATCAATCAATCAATATATCTCTCTATTTATCGTTCTTTCCTTCGCTGTCTGCATGTATGTGCGTGCGCATGTGTGTGTGTGTGCGTGTGTGTGTGTATCTGTGTGTATATGTGTGTCTATTAGACTATCGCATGTCAGGAAAACAGGAAAAGAGAGAGAATATTATGATAAAATGTATGTAATTATGTTAAGTACTTTAATACGACACAACAGAGAAAAGAAACTCATCAGGAAGAAAGAAAAAAAGAGTGTGCAACAAACGGAAGAAAACAAGATAAATATGAGGAAGGAAAATCAGCAAGTAAGAACATAACACGAGAAAATTAAATAAAACGAATTAAATCACCATCAGAAAATCTAATTAAGAAATGAATAAAAATGAAAAGAAACAATAAATTAGTAAATAATTCGACTAAAAATACTCAAACAATGAATTTCAATTTGTTGAGTTATGTTTGCGTAGGATAAGCAATGAAAATTGTATTGCGAGCACTGCTGTATATGCATGAAAAGGCCCGCCCCTAACTTGGGCCGAATCGCGAGATGACTCATTCGGCGTGCGCACGCACCGGCCCTTAGTAATACGCAACAGGTCAACGGGTGAGATAGGCTGGCTTCTCATTGGAAGACCACCAAGCTCATCTAAACGACCTTAAACCAATCCAATTTCAGCAATTTCCGACCAAGCACTGCCCCATCCCAGCACGGAAGCAGAAAGTAAAAAAATGACCCTACCCAACCCAGATCGTTTTGTGCGCCAACGTGCCCCAACGTTGGCTTGATCAAATCGAAAAATATCATCAGAGCCAAGATTGAACTCAAGATTAGATTGCACACGATGATTTGTCTGTGTGCTACAATTCTCTATTTTATTTCATTTATTTATTTATTTATTTATTTATTTATTAGAGTTGATGTTTGATTTATTGTTGTGTTGTTGAGTTTGCTCGTTTGATTTGGATTTTTATATTGAAGAATAATGAAACAAATATTTTCTATCCGATATATGTCTTTTTATTTGATTATTTTTAAATGCAAATTTGTATATGCATGTTAAAATGTTGGCCTGTTTGTATAGACATTTAATTACATATTTACACATGTATATCACACACACACATACACACACACACACACATATATATATGTGTGTGTGTGTGTGTGTGTGTAGGAATGTATATACATATATATATAGAGAGAGAGTGGGACTAAGACAGAGAGAAGAGAAGAGAGTGGAAGAAAGAATATATATATATATATATATATATATATATATATATATATATAGAGACAGAGAGAGAAAGGGAGAGGGGAGAGGATACATCTGTTTTTTTTATATTTTCATGTCTGCATATATTTGTTGGATATATATAAGTAAAGTAAAGTCGTCGGGGCGGCCTAATGTCGGTATCAGCCATGCAGCGAGGGAATCTATCCCCTTTTCACTAGCGCTAGACCAAGGAGATTGTTTTTAGCGTCTAAGTTGGAGCGCCACACCTACCATCAGCTCCTTACTTTACCGCACAGATCCCTGTGCTACTCATACGCTGAGTTGGCGAGGGCGGGTATCGAACTATGAACCTTGTGGTTTCTAGCCGAACGCTCTACCGACTGGGCTAACCCGGCCCATAAAATATATATATATATATTGGATATATATTGGAGTATGTTTTTCTTTATCTTATGAGGAATGCCTTTTTATTTATACATCATGGTACACTATTTTCATGTCTCTCACCAGAAAACATATGTCTATGTCTATTATAAAAGCAGTTTATTACTAAACCGCTGCATATATATATATATATATATATATATATATATATATATATATATATATATATGTGTCTTTCAAAAACAAAAGCGATATCTCAACCATTGATGGCAAACTCCTAAACTCTGTAGAACAATTTAGATACTTAGGCAGTAACATCTCCTCCCCAGAATACGACGTTAATGCATGTATAGGAAAAGCATGGGCCGCTATAAATAAATTATCGATCATATGGAGGTCCAATCTCACAGACAAGTTAAAGGGACAGTTCTTCCAGGCCGTGTCAGTACTGCTGTATGGTTGCACCACCTGGAACCTAACTAAGCGACTAGAGAATAAACTAGATGGGAGCTGCACAAGAATGCTGCGGGTGATCCTGAACAAGACGTGGAAAGAACACCCTACGTTTTGTTGAACTGTACAGACAATTCTTGTCGGACAAGTTTTTGGTTGATACTTTACTAATTTTCGGGCCATCTTTTTGGTGTCGGGGTGTAACTGGTGTAACAGTCCACCAAAGGTTTCAAAACGAGCGCTTTCGGCAATACAGTTTACCATCATCAGGTTGGAAACGATGGTATGGATTCGTGTCTCATTTTTAACAAGAACGAGTAGTAGCAAGGAATTAGAAGTGGGAGGTAATAACAATTGTAAGTGGGGGTTGTAGGAATGGTAGTGGTTCGAGCGAGCGATGCAGTAGTGATTTTTTGTGGGAGGGGGCACAAGTTGTGAGAAGGGGAAGGGGTATAGTGGAAGGAGGATAGGCGGGAAATTATAAGCATTTAAGAACATGTTGACTTAATTCAAAGTTTATTTTGTTTAAGGTAGGTTTTTTTGGTTGATATATAAAGCTTAAATTATTTGAAGTTTTTGTTTGTTTTTTTCTTTATGTAGTGTGCGTGTATTTTTCCACTATACCCCTCCCCTTCTCACAACTTGTATAAAAGAAAAAATGCTGCCAAAATTTACATGCATGTAAATTGAGGACATTTAGACAAATGTAAGTTTGAATTTTAAATTTTCAGTTTAAATTTGTTCTTTATATAAATCCTTCCATTGTTTTTTCTTAATACTTTCAGCAACTCTAAACTGACTAGACCCCATTTATTTACTTAATCACTATGTTCTTTTTTATTTTGTAATAAACGATGCAATTCGGATTCAAAACTAACAATATTGTAATATAGATTCACAAAAATCATCAGAATAAAACGTTCACAAGACAACGCTATCTAATTATTCAATATATCTCTAACATTTAATTATATAATATTATTTCCCTTTCTATAAAAAAGAAGATATCAGCTTCTATCTGATAATATCTCACATTCTCATTTAGTATCGAACAATACTTTTTTGTTTATCACGATTTGTATGCATAAATGTGATTCAGTACTTAACTATATTTTGTAAATGTTTTTCGCTCATCTCCCAATATTCGGTGAACATTTTTTCTCTGACGCCGCTAATGATAACCGGATTACGTGTCTGACACCATGTTATACAAATTAATTTATTCTGTAAATTTTGTGTTCATACAAATCTCTTAAACATGTCAAAATCAATGTTATTCTCATAAAAATTGCCTTTTGAATCTTCATTTTATCTATGAAATTTAAATTGTCTAGTCAAATAACTGTGGAGGAGCGTGGTTTAATTTACATCGTTAAAGAAAATGGACACCGTGACACGAGTTCAAATACTATATGAGGCTATTTGTATTTTTTATAGTCCTTGGAAAGAAATGAATCCATTTACTCTCCCTCCAGCCATGGGTAAATTATAGGATACATTGTGTGTTGATACAAGTCTCTTAAATATGTCAAAATCAATAAGAAAATGTCATTAAAAACTGCTATTTGAATATTTACTTTATTTGTGGCTTTTAGATTGTCTACTCGAATAACAGTGGAGGGGCGTGGTGTAATGTTTATCGTTTAAGGAATTGGACACCTCGACATGAATTCAAATCCTAGATGAGGCTGTTTGCCTTTCATATAGCACTAATACCATTAGGCAATGTATGGATCCTACTATTCTTCCTCCAGCGATTGTTAAATAGTAGGCTGGACTAGGCTCTTCAACCTTGGTTAGCCAGTCTGTCTAGGAGAAGGAAAACGGAATATATATATATATATATATATATATATAAGTAAGTAAGTAAAGTCGTCGGGCGGCCTAAATTGGTATCAGGCAATCAGGAGGGAGTCTATCCACTTTTCACTTGCACTAGACGAAGGAGATTATTTTAACATCTGAGGTGGAGCGCCACACCTACCATCAGATACTTACAGATCCCTGTGCTACTCATACGCTGAGTTGGCGAGGACCGGTATCGAACAAGGAACCTTGTGGTTTCTAGCCGACACTCTACCTACTGAGCTAACCCGGCCCCTGTTTGTTGGTTGGTTTTGAAGTGTAAAGAAAGAAGTGTAAAGAAAAAAGAAGGTAACTATAGTTTTGTTTGTTAATCTGTGATTTATTCTTAATATTTCGGGATAAAAATCCCTATATATATATATATATATATATATATATATATATATATTCATTCGGAGGATATTAAATATTTTTTTTATTCTCATGAATATCTGTGACAGCTAAAATGAAGTACACTACACTTCAGCCGCCTCATACATCCGTATATGCGTCAGTTTGGGGATAGGAACGTGTCATATTCTGCATTTGTTTTGTGACTGTGTGTGATTCGCACATTAATATGTCTGTGTTTTGGCACAGTGCCGCAAAATTGATGAACTTTGCCATTACTTACAACCATCTTTGGCCTGATCTTCTGATTTCCGTTTAGCACATTTCAAATGTATGTATCCATATTTGCACATTTTCTTTTCTTTTCTTTTCTTTTTGTATTCAGTTCGACAATCGCTGCTCTGACAAGGAGGTAATGACTTGGCCCGGTTCGTGGTAGACATTGTTGCATATTTCCCCTCAGACGCTAATGTTTCAGTGGCTGAGCTTAATTTAAAGCCAAATTTTCAAATGCTAATGCTAAAGACTGAACAAGATTAACGATGCAGTATCTTTATTAGCTCGATCTCTCAATTTGATATATATATATATATATATATATATATATATATATATATATATATATATATATATATATATAGAGAGAGAGAGAGAGAGAGAGAGAGAGAAATTTGAAAAAACAAGTGTTCCGAAAATGGGATGAATTTAATAATCGATGTTTAAAACATTTCGGTTACATTGAACCTTCATCAGGATGTCTCTTGGGGTGAAGAAAATGATGGATGTTTTTATATATATATTAATATATATATATTAATATTTATATTTTTGCTTGAAGGCAATTACAATGCGAATATCGCATTATTTCGATAATTATAGAAGATGATAATGACAAGTGAATTTCGCAAAGAATTACTCGGTGTGTAGAATATCGTACAGACTGTTTCAACTTTATTAAGTCTCATCAGCGATATATACTAACGATTTCCCTCCGACAGAAATCGAAACCGGGACTTCAGCAGGACAGTTAGAAACTATACTGTTTCGGCCACGATACAGCACGGAAAAATTCCTGCGAAATTAACCTGTCAATCATACTGTGACGTCTCTACCATATGAGACAAGGGAGGCGCTGAGTGAATAATAACAAACAAATCCGGGGCCTTATGCTCTTCGGCGAAGGAAATAAGATTTCTTGGATGTTTGATTATTTTTTAGAAGCATTGTTGATAATGTATATATATTAATATTTATATTTTTGCTTGAAGGCAATTACACTGCGAATATCGCATAAATTCGATTGCAGGAGGGGAAACAGCGGCAATTCAAAGCGGATTTGAATTCAGAGTATGCCTTTTCCTGGGCCGGTTGCATTATCAACTACCTATCTAGAGCTAGAAAATAGGTATATTTATACCTTCTAAAGGGGATTATCACGGAGTGAGGCACAGAACTAAACGCAACTCCAATACGTGTTTCTGGTTACCCAATTCATCCAACATAAGTAGGATTTGATACAAGCTCAATTTTAATTAGTTTGAATTCAGAGTTGTCCGTCTCCTATACTGGTTAATTAACCAACCTACAATTTACCCGGGGATGGAGCGTGACAGATGCATTTATGCCTTTTCCAAGGACATTTGCGTGAAGTGAAGTGCAAGCAGCATCGAACATGTTTTTAACTTGAGTCACTGATTCTATCTCCTACGACGATAACCGTTACTCAAGATATACACATGTGCACTGTGTTTCAAATTACTAATGAGGTAACAGTTTTTTTCCTTTTCTCCAAAAATTACCTGACGGAATCTAATAAAGTTTTCAGAGTTAATGGGATATATATATATATATATATATATATATATATATATATATATATATGTGTGTGTGTGTGTGTGTGTGTGTGTGTGTGTGTGCGCGCGTGTGCATGTGCGTTTTTTGTATGTGGAGGGGGTGTATAAAAACTGGACACAGAAATTATATAATAAAGGTACTCTCATAAGGGTGTTAATATTTTTTGAAACACCTAGACTATGTACACTGAATTGTATGTCTGTAGTATGTTATCGATTTTACGAATGCTGATTATATTAGTGAATAGTTTGATGTAATATTTATAATTTTTGTTCTTGTTTTAAATACAGGAAGACGATGCCCTTAAATAGGTGTTATAACAGCTAAAGATTTTATTGGGTTAGTTTTCTAATTGTAGAAGGCTTGTCTCCCTTTTAAGTGGAATGAATCCATTCTCCTTATATGATGTTTGCAAGGATATACGAAACCACTTGAGTTATTGCTACTGATATGTAATTTTCAAATTTAATCTTCTGCTTTAAAATAGCAATGCTTAAGACTATAATTAAATAACAAACGCTTGGAATTCAATGCATATATTTCCTCATATTAGATTATTATTTGGACAGCTTTAAAAAATTCCTCCACTTTAGATATCATATCATATCCTCTTGCTTCTGTACACACTATGCTACTTTGCACAGACATCTTTCAAGAGAATGATTGATAAAATATCTTAACCAAGTTTATTCCATTATATAAGATCTTCATTTAATCTGAATGAAAAAATACAGATGTAGAAAAGAATTATTGATATACCGTTCATCATAATTTGTTATAGAATACGTTATATAAACTATACTCTTCAAATGAAATCGACGTCTTTATCGAAGATTACTTCTGGCTATAATGAATTTGAGTTGTTCTTTTCTTCTAGGGTTACAGGGTTTACTATATATTATTAGATACTCATTATTTGACTTTCTCTGAGTTTTTGCACATCACTTTAGCTGATGGCGCACTGGAAGCTGATTCACAGCATGTTTCCTCGGGTCTACAGGACTCTTTTGAGTATTATACCCGATCATGATAATGCTGTAATTTTGATGGTCCCGATTCTTCCTCTGATTTCCAATTCACCCAGACTCTTTTTCAAACCATTGGAGAGCGTTTCAACGGCAACAATTACAATTGCTACAACCTTTTTCACATTTTTTTTTAATTATCTGACAAGATCCAAGTATTTTTTCGTTTTCTTTCATTTTCAGTCTGTGATCCACCGGGACGGAAAGATCCACGAGATGACAAGTTATTTTTTTCTTTTTAATGAATACTAGGCCGGGATTGAATCTGAACGTCTCCGAGAATTTTATGAGTCTTATTCTCTAGGACATTATTATTATTATTATTATTATTATTATTATTATTATTATTATTATTATTATTTACTCCTTTTGAGTTTTCACATCAGTGTTAGCTGATGGGCTTTCACTGGAGTCTGAGTGACAGCAAGTCTCCTCAGGACTCCAGGATTCTTCTGAGTATTCTGGCAGATTGCAGCAGTGCAGTGTTCTGAATGGTTTCAATCCTTCCTCTGATACCCAAACTTTCCAAGCCCTTTTCTAATCCTTTTGGGACTGTTCCAAGTGCACCAACTACAATTGGTATCACTTTGACTTTCATATTCCACAACTTTTTCAGTTCTCTGGCAAGGTCCAGATATTTGTCAATTTTTTCATTTTCCTTTAACTTCACCCTGTGATCTGCTGGCACTGCAAAATCCACCAGTTGACAAGTTCTTTCTTTTTTGCTAATCAACACTAGGTCTGGCTTCTTGCTGGGATAAGGTGATCCGTTTTAATTTCAAAGTCCCAGAGAATTTTGTGCGTTTCGTTCTCAAGAACAGATTCTGGTTTATGCATATACCATTTTGTTGTGTGGTCAAAATTTAATTTCTTGTATAATTCCCAGTGGATCACCTTCCCAACCCAGTCGTGTCTAGTTTTGTATTCTCGTTGTGCTAGTTTGCTACATTCGCAGAGTATATGGTTAACAGTCTCATCTCTATTACCGCAAAGTCTACATTTACTATTTTATTGGGTCTTATCAATTTTCACTTTGATGTAGTTTGTGCTTATGGCATTATTTTGTGCAGCAATTATAAGTGATTCTGTTTATCTTTTGAGGTTTCCTTTCTTAACCATGTCCAAGTCTTTTCATGTGCAACCTCATCTATCTGTCGTTTGAAGCGTCCATATAATTGTTTTTCTTCCCATTTTTGTTTTCTAGTCTTTGTCGTTTTTCTGTTTGTCCATCTGCAGTTTCTACTATTTTTGGCCGCCATAAGTAGTTTGTCTTTGCTATTCCATGTGTAATCTTCAAGTTGTTGGATTGTGGTTTCTACGCATTCCTCTATGTTGGCAAGTCCTCTTCCCCCTTCCTTTCTTGACACATACAATCTATCACTATCATCTCTAGGGTGGAGAGCCTTGTGCATGGTCATTAATTTTCTCGTCCTTTGGTCTATCTGTCTGAGTTCTTCTTTTGTCCATTTTAAGAATGGTCCTAAGTATCTTATAATGGGGACAGCCCAGGTATTAATTCCTTTGATCAGATTTCTGCTGTTAAGTTTGGTTTCTAGAAGTTTTCTAGTTCTCCTGAGATATTCTTTTTTAACTTTTCCTTTCATTTCTGCTTGCATGATTATTATTATTATTATTATTATTATTATAACAATAGCAAAACAACAACAACCACAACCACAACAACAGCAACAACAGCAGCAACAATACTAATAATAATAATAAATAATGCATACTAGCACAAAGGGAGAAAAAGACTAGGTCAGACTAGACTGAGAATGTGATCGACTGGGAATTGGGCAAAAAAATAAAGTTTGACAACTCTTCCAAGATGTACATGCACAACCCATAAGACTCATACAATTATCTGAGAATCTGAAATCCCCTAATCCCTCCCAGAAGGCCAGACCTAGGGTTAATTAAAAATAACTTGTCATCTATTGTTTTTGCCGATCCGGCGGGCCATAGCATGAAAAAAAAATAGACAAATACTTAGACATTGCCAGAGAACTAAAAAAAAAACAACCAAACAAAAAAACAAAAACAATGTTGGACATGAGATTGGTGCTGATACCAATTATAGTTGTTACAAGAATAGTTAAAATACTCAGGAAAATCGTTCTGGAGACTTGAAAAGGCTTCCTGTCACTCCAAACTCTTTTAAAGGCCACCAGGTAATGATGGTGTGAAAAACACACACGAAGTGATATCCTGTTGTTTGTTAGAGCATATGTAGATCTATGCTTGAATAGATAGGAAACACACCTTGACCTATCTATCTATCTAATGATCTATATATCTATCTTTCTATATATCTAATTTGATAATTGTTTTGGATGTCTGCGTTCGCCCTAAACGTAATTTCTTTCCATTATTCAAATTATTCAGATAACGGGAATGACAATATAATGCTAATTAGAAACATTTATTCCTCTATAAACAGAAGAGTCCATAACATCATGGTCTGCTGTTACAACGGGAAACAATCGGGTTCAAATATCTTTTTTTACTGTTAAAATACACCAATTCTTACCTACTCCTTATACAAACTTATTTACTTATAAATGTAGAGAGAAGCTTTAAAAACTCAGCAACATTTGAAAAATATAGATGTCGGCATTTCTCCAAACAAATTTGTCAAACCAGTGAGAACATACCCATAGGGCTGTTTGGCTGGAAATGAAAAAACGAAAAAAGAAAGCAAAATAAAACAAAATAGCACATTATCACATGAAGTAGATATATCTCAATGTATCATAAAGAAGAACTATCACAATATATCAGAAATTACTTCACATGTATCATCTATCATTCATCTAGATCGTGTGTGAAAAAATAACTAGAAATTAAGAACAAAACGAAGGATAAAAAAAACAGATACTTGAAACCATAAAACCCAGTGAATGGATAACATGACAAAAAAATGAAAACCGGTGTTTGCTCATCATTCATCTTGTAAAAAGAAACACATACAATTTTTATAGAATGCAGCACACCGATGTCAGTAAGATAGGTCGGTTTGCCATGTCAATCGAAATAACAGGTGTAAATTTTCTTTTTTCTTTTTCTTTATTTTTTATGTTCTGCCTGGGCATGGTATGTTGACAGAAATATTCCTTACTAACATATTCGCATGAGCTTTCACCAACATGGAAACCAAGGGAGACAACATTTTTTCTGTTTTAGAATTTCTATAAGTGTATTCTGCCCTCTTCTCTTTCGTCCAACCCCCACACCCCTTAATATAATTTCTGCGAGGGGACTCCCACTCACTCTCGCTACTACTAACTTGAAAAAAACTGGAACACTAACAAATCACCCCTGAAGATGGCACTTCGAAGTGCCGAAAGTATTTTGGACAAAAACTTTGGTGGACGAATGCACGGATTCCAGCCAAATATAAAGAGTTGGCCAGAAAGCTTCAAATAATAGTTATTAAACTCATTAAACAGGATACTTCTAATTTGTTCAATTCTATATGTATAAATGAAAACAATACTGCCCAAACACACACACATACACACACGCACACACACGCACACATATATATCTATGCGTGTGTGTATTTGGGCGGTATATATATATATATATATATATATATATATATATATATATATACGATTTTTTTATTTCATATATATAAATATAAATATATATATATATGTGTGTGGGGGGGGTGACTCTCAAAAAACATTATGTATATGGAAAAACAGATTAAGCGAATTTAACCAGAATTTGGTTTTTACTGACTGGCTACTTCTCGTACATTTTACTCTCTATTTTTGTGGCTTGTAAAACATTTAGAAAACATTTTTAAATCTTTCTAAAAACAATATATTTCACGAGAAATTTTTGAGTGACGATGTCTCAAGGTTGAAACTATTTGAGAACAATTCACAGATAAATAAATTGAAGTAAATATTGCGAGTTGTCTTATAACTTTTGTTCATCTTATATATATATATATATATATATATATATACGTGTTAATTGAATGACACACACACACACATATATATATATATATATATATATATATATATATATATATATATATATATATATATATATATAAGATGAACAAAAGTTATAAGACAATTATTGTAATTATATATAATTTTCAACCTTTTATTTTATTATTAACATTATTGAATATATAGGTCATGTCATGTTTTGGTTGTATAGGAACTATGGAAAAAGTAGAAAATAAGGAATAATAACGAAAATTCAAATGATTAAGAAGTATGTTATTTCTTATTTTCAATCTTCTTTCTGCCTTTTGTGAAATAATTTTATAGACAACGAAATTCGTAATCGTATACAGGTTATAAAATACTAACCAAAATTCTGAGATTTTTACTGAGATTTGCCTGTTACCATAAATCTGTCGCTATGGATTCAACGTAACCATTGTCTGTAAGGATACGCTGACTGGCAATGCGCATGCCCAAACACATCAATGCACGCATCAACAAAACGATTGAGAATTCTAACAAATATAACAGTAGTCAAATCAACGTTCAGTTCTCTTAAGATTAGGAACATTTTAGAGAGAGAATTAAGTATTCGAATATGGAATGAAGCGAAATACTTGTTTGTTTGCAAATTGGTTGGTGTTCAGTTTGGCTTAGATTTGCTCCGATTTGGCTTTCGTTTTGTGCTTTTTAGGCAGGGGATTAACTTTAAACAGAATGCCAATAAAAGAGCGGGTGACTGTCTTGACGCTGCTATGTCTTCTTCTCTTGTCTACACTGACTGATGTTTTAATGGAACTTTTTAGATTTTCGTTCGCGCCAAAGCTTCCATTAACCGAAGACATTTGGCTTTTAATGGCACTGTCATGAATTTTGTAAGTTGTCTCGTAGACATAATGTTGTTCAAGACTGAAGAATCCAGTACGACAACTTTCAAATCGAACATCGAATGCGACAAATTCTATATTAGAAGATTGAAGATATTTTCACACTGTGTAGTAGTAGGTATTAGTCACATATATTGTTGCAATAACTTGTTTAAAGATGTGGATTACACGCATGTACACATACAACTACACTCCCACCCATATATATATATATATATATATATATATATATATATATATATATATATATATATATATATATATATACGTATGTATATTTACTGCGTTTCAAATAATTAATGAAGTGACACTTTCACATCCTATCCAAAATCTTCCCGTTGGAATTTAACTAAACTATCGGATAATGCTGACACGATATATATATATATATATATATATATATATATATATATATATATGTATATATATATATATATGTGCCTACTCCGTAAACAATTTAAATTACTAAAAAAGGGGGCAGAAGTTACGCTTATTTACCTAACTGACACAAATTATTAGTAAGGTGTAATAATTAAAACCCTGTAAAAAAGAAAATAACACTTTAATTGCTCCATTTATGTATTGAAGGGATACATGCAGTAACTAAGAGGAAATACAATCGAAATAAAAAGCAAAGAGTTCAAAAATTATAGTCGAGTTGGTTAATATGAGATATGGGATCTTTCTTTTTAAAATTACTTGCAAAATGGCCAGATCCCTTGAACATGTCAATCTCTGGATTTCTTATGATATAATTTAACGTTTAATATTTCCTTGCTTCTAAATTAGCGTTTATTCTTATGAGCACGTCGTATCAGAACGCTCCACAGATTTTCAATTGGATTTAAACCCGGAAAATTGGTTGACCATTTCAGCTTTCGAGATCCACAGAAGTTTAATTTTTACAGATACTCCGTAGCTTTATACGCTAAATGCGAAGGAGCATTATCTTGCATAAATATGATGGTTCTTCTGAAGGGGGTTCTTTCCACTAGGAGCCAAGGTTGCATGTACTATTTGAGGAAAACTATATAACATCCGTGGTTATTTTCGTACCGTGAGGAACTCTCCATGGTCCAACCATGATACCTCTAATAATACTAGCCCAAATCATACTACTTCCTTCTACTTGTTGGCGCCGAAGGCTTCGATGACCATCTCGGTCATTTACGATCCAAACTTTGCTCGAAACATCAGGGACATAAAGTGTTTTAAGAGTTTCATCTATGAACAGAACTTTCGAGAAACCCACATTTTTGCTTATTTCAAACGCATTTTACAATAGCGAGTACCAATGGGCATTGTGTCTTCTTCAATTCTCCTAAAATGTACTTCACTGGACAGGCATGGGTTATCGCTTCAGGTTTCATTCTTGACAAAGACCGTCGGGAAACATCCATTGAGTGACCCCAAGAGGCTCTTTTACGTACTTTCTTAGGAGCTGCAAGAAACATTTTCACAGCTTATAATTATTTGGGACATTTCTGGTGTAGATTTGCTTTTGCAAACTTCAGATGTTATAATAACTTTCTCAGGAATGTCACATTTGCGAACTATAATGGCACGATTATAATGACACTCAATTATAGCATGAGATACTTCTATATCATATCAATATTGCAAATGGCCACTGTTTGTTCCCTGTTCTGCAGAACAATACAGTTTTATACAACATCCGTATTTATCTCTTCTCATTATACTGTGAACGTTTCGTTAAATTCTTACCTAGTAAATAATCTGAAACGCAGTTTAAACGTATTAAAGGTGCGCTTACATTAACGGTTATCGTCGGAGGAAATGAAATCATCGACTCGAGAGGTACTTTTTGGGGAAATTGAAAAGACGTCACCTCGTTAATAATTTGAAACGCAGAATATATATATATATAATATATATATATATATATATATATATATATATATATATATATATATATATTATATATATATATATATATAATATATATATATATATATACGTGTTAGTTTATGCGTATATACTGATTAAAAATCTTATCATCTCTAAAAAAGAAAACATGAAAGAACAATTTAGAACATAGCAGGGAAAGGCAGTCAAAATGACCATTGAGACATCAAAAACACACCCACATAAATGACAGATGAAGACATTTTACTTTCTATCCAATCAAATTACAATACGCATGCGATATATACACATACACCGACACAGACACACACACACACACACACACACACACATATATATATATGTGTGTGTGTGTGTGTGTGTGTGTGTGTGTCTGTGTCTGTGTCTGTGTGTGTGTGCATGTGTGTGTGTGTTTGGTCTGTTGTACGTGTGTGTGTATCTTACATGATTTCGTATATGGTTATATAACATATAACATAAAGACGTGTAATTCGAATGTGTGTATGTGTGTTTATGTGCGGATGTGTACGTTTGTATACATTATTGATTTTACAAACGCATTTCCAGTTATAAACATGCGTCCATACAACTTCATTTCGGACATTGTCTTTATAATTTTGTTACACAAACACATATAGATATACGTTCTTTTACACACAATGCAAAACAGACATCTTTCGTTGTTTATGTTTGCTTTTTTTTTAACATTCCACGGAGCAAGCTTAAATAAAATAATTTTAATACAAAAAGAACAAAATATAATTCTAATAAATTTGAATGAAACATTCTAATTTTTTAAATGAGAGATCAAAATTTGTCAGATCGAAGCATTTTACCAATCAATCATTTTTCTGCATACAGTAATTAATTTGCTCGAATATCCCGGTCATAATCGATATGAGACTGGTAGTTGGCGTTCATGCAAGACAGTGTTTGTGAATGATGATCAAACCAATGTTTTAGTGAGATTTTTTTTTGAGTTTCCACCTTATCGTTCTAAAGAACGACAGTTGTTTAGGAAAAAAAATACCGCCATTTTTAAAATGAAATATTTTCGCAAGGACTTTTTCCTATCCGCTCATCTTAACCACTTTATCTGTTGTTTGATTGAGGGAAACGGTTTAGTTTCCTGGATTGAGTACGGTTTAAAAATAGGGTCAAAAAGGCAATATTTTAGGCGCCATTCTGTGTGAATTTAGCAAGCTTGTTTCACGATCTTTTTAACTTTACTGGCCTCGATAATATCCGAATCTCTTACAGATCTGCCCCGAGCCAATCCAAACTAAATTTAGGAAATATCAATCAGGTGTGCGAGTTGTCTCTCAAAATAATTTCCCCATAGTTTACAGATGGCCGATATCAGTATTTTACCCCAATTAAAAACTTCAGTATTGCATGTTGTTCTTTTCTATACGGACAAAATTTTGCCAGGAGAAATTTAATGATTCCTTCTTTTCTATAGATGTTTGTAATACAGTGCATTACTCACTTCCGTTCATTGTCAAACCTATTTCGATAATACTTCCGATCGTGCTTATAATCTGGATAACCTGCAGGCTATTTGTCCCTATTGTTAAAATATTACCTACAATTGCGCACGTGCGTCCGTGCACGTGCGTGTGTGCGTGCCCCCTCTCTCTCTCTCTCTCTCTCTCTCTCTCTCTCTCTCTCTCTCTCTCTCTCTCTCTCTCTGATTTTATCGTTGTCGTTCTTATCTGTGTATTTCCAGATCAGATGTTTTTTGTAACTCGATTTAGAATCTCCTTTCTGCTTTCTATTACTGAATGTGCGTTTTTTCTACCACTGTTATCTTACAGAAACTAAAAAAGCAAATAAACTTAAAATCTAGTCTTAAAAATAGCTTGCTGATATATACACTCTATATTTACACACACACACGCACTATATATATATATATAATATATATATATATATATATGTGTGTGTGTGTGTGTGTGTGTGTGTGTGTGTGTGTGTGTGTGTGTGTGTCATTCTTTCTGTTTATTAAGATGAGAAAAAGCGAGAGTTGTTCCTACCAGTAGCCGTGTCAGAGCTACACCACTTGGACTTTAAGAAAACGGTTGGGGAAAAAAGCTAGATGGAAACTACACAAGGATGCTGCCTGCTGTACCGAACATGTCCTGGATGGCAGCATCCCACAAAATCAGGTAAGCATAGCCACTTACCAAATATCACACAAACTATGTAAGTAAGACGAACAAAACACGCAGGATTCTGATGAGGAAATGACTTATAAGTTACCTTCATCTGATAACACCTACACATGGACACACTAGAATGGGCCTACCAGTAAAGATGCGTATTGTGGATATGGGGTTTTCGGAAGGAGGACCTAGATGGGGCGATGAGAGAGAGAGAGAGAGAGAGAGAGAGAGAGAGAGAGAGGGGGGGAGATGGTTATATTATATGAGAATCTGTGCACTCTGCGAGCGAGTGATGATGATGATGATGATGATGATGATGATACGTATAAACATATATGTCCTATCTATCTAGGAATACATACGTTAATTTTACGGAGATCATTTTTTTGTTGCCCGTAGTAAACATTTTTTAAAGATCTGGTTTTATATTCGAATTCCCATATGCTAATTGAGCTAAATTTGGTTGAGACTATTTAATTTTCTCATTTTCTTCTTTTTCACGAGAAACAAGTTGAGTTTTATGAAATGATTAAAGGGTGGCACAAAAGAATCGCTAATCTCTGGCGAGAATAAAAGACGACTTTTTAAATCACACAAAGAGCGCATTCAATCAGGTCGAACTGGAGTCCGTCTTCAAATAGATTTTCCTCTTTTAGCGAATCAGAAATCCCTTACTAATTTAATCATTGTTATTATCCGGATTTAAAAAAAAAATGTGTGCTTGTTTTTAAATAATATTATTCTCAACAATATTTTAAAAAAAAATATTTAATAAATTGCAGCGTTAATCTGATTAGATATCCAATAAATACGTGACGTCTAAATTAAAGAAACATATAAATACAGATTTGTTTTTAATTTTCTGTCTACGTGAAATGGGTGATATTATGTCTTACAATTAAAGTAACTTGAGGGAAAGTCTGAAGATGATTAGGAATGTAAAGATATACAAAAAACGGTATAATTTGTCAAAGAGGGAATTTGTTTTACTGCTGTATTCCTTGAGGACAAAAATGATGATTGTCTTAATTTGACACGTGTATTTTAATAGAAAAATAGAAAAGGAAAATAGAAAATAAAAAGATAAAGGAATAAGAAAGAAAGAGAGAAGAAATAAGAAATGAAAGGAAAGAGAAAAAAGGGAAAAACATAAAGAAAGATATTGGAGGAAAGAAATAAAGAAAAGAATCAGTAAATAAAGGTAAGGAGAATGGTATAAACAGAAAGACAAACAAAACAAAAAGAAAGATAAGGTGAGTGAAAAATTAGAAAATCTGAAAAGACAGTACTGCCTTGATTTATAAATGCTCCAATTTACGAGTTTTCTGATTTACGAGCTGTCACTCGGCTGATTTTTTGCTTTATGTTGAGAGGTAAATTTAGTACCAGCGTGTTTCAAATACACTTATGGTGATAAGTTCACTCAGACATTTAAGTTCCCAAATATATGACACAAAATAAATTTTAAAAATCATAAAAAGATAAACATTATAACATATTACAGCATATAATTCATTAAATTCTATGTCATTAAATATTTTATATAGTACAGTGTTGTTTTTATTATTTAAACACGGAATGAATTAGGGTGTTTTTTTTTGGGGGGGGGGTTAATGGCCTTTCAGTTTATGTCAAAGGGGAAACTTTATTTGATATACGAGAAAATTGAGTTACGAGCGTAACGAATTAAACTCGTGCCAATCTATGAATGAAATATGAATTTATTTTGTGAAAGGAGAAAAGAAAGATGAAAGAGAAAAAGGACGAAGAAAAAAAAATGAAACAATAACCGAAATGTTATGAGGAACTAATGATAAATGTGTAATTAAAATAAACGAATATCTTCTTATCTTGTATCGAGCAAATTAAAATAAAGTAAAACCCATTTTGATTATTCTGATTTCTCTTTGAGACAGGGCCATTATTTTTGAACGAATACTATGGTTTAAATTCTCTTTACAGTAACACTTGCCTGCTGAATTAACTGTAGACAGAACATATGGTTAAACCTCTCGGATTAACGAAACGAAGCTAGATGGAAACTACATAAGGATATTGCGTGTTCTTTTATAAGATTTTGAACGAATTCTGAGGATTTAATTCACTTAATAATAATCATTGCCTGATAAATTAGCTGTAGGCATATGTATATTTTCGTATGGTTGCACCACTTGGATGTAAACAGTAACTATACAAGGATACTGCATGTTGTTTTTAACAAATCCTGGAAACAACAGATTACAAATGAGTAGATGTAAGATCAGTTATATCCAATGCCACAAACCAGTCAAGTAAGACGAAGTAAGTAAATATATCATATATATATATATATATATATATATATATATATATATATATATATATATGTGTGTGTGTGTGTGTGTGTGAGTGTGTAAGTGTGTATGTGTGTGTGTGTGTGTATACAGAAATATGTACACATACACCACAATATATCTATACATATACACACGCGCGCATATATATGTGTTTGCGTGTGTGGTGTGTGTGTGTGTGTGTTCATACATATCCACCAATATATACATGTATACAGTCAAATACACCCATGAAGACAAATTATATATATATATATATATTATATATATATATATATATATATATAGAGAGAGAGAGAGAGAGAGAGAGAAGGGGAGAGAGAGAGAGAAAGAGAGAGTGTGACAAACAGACAGACAGACAGACAGAGATTGCAATATATATATATATATATATATATATATATATACGTTTTTTTAAGAAGCGGGTGTTATAAAAATTCCAACATCAGTTTCATGCAGGAGCAATTCATCAGGGAATAATCACTTTTCCCAGTCATCTACTCTTATTAACATCCCGGCTGTATCCATTCTCAAGTAGGTGGGTGTACCACCCTACGTAATTTCAGAACCTACCTGGCTCAGTCTATGTTTATTTAAATGTCTACATTTTGTTAACTCAGATCGCGAGTTCAATATCTTCCCTGGGTCTCTGCATTCTGCTAATTTCAATTTCTCATTTAAACGCAGCATACAGGGTCTATCATTTCCTTTTATGTGAAGGTGCCCTTTTTATTATTCTCCACTCAACTCCTGGCCCTCTACCATGCTTATATCTTAGTTCCCACACATATTTTGCCAGTGTGGTTGTTTCACTATATCTTCTATCCCTAAATGATAGCTTGTGCTGTGCTATCCTATGATTTATAGGTTGCTGGGTTGGAATTTCTATAACACTCGCTTTAAAAAAAACTATATTTAGCTCTTTTGATTGAGCAATCTTTAACTCAATTTTATTAACCCAGAAGTAAATTTCTTTACTTCGTGGATTGGCAAAAATCCGCAATATATATATATATATATATATATATATATATATATATATATATATATATATATATATATATATATATATTATATATATAGTTTTTTTCCGTAGTTAGGGTCTTTCCATGTGTGGTTTAACCAAGCTGATGCAGGTAGACCATAAGGAGAGCTCAATGTACCTAATACCAGTGAGTAGAAGGACAGAGCAAGATATTTAGTAAATGAAGAAAATCTCTAAACTTGCTTCATTACAATAATTTATTTCAACCGTATTAATACGGCATCTTCAGGTAATCACAAGAAGTAAGTAAGAGTCATGTTCTTGTGATTACCTGAAGATGCCGTATTAATACGGTTGAAATAAATTATTGTAATGAAGCAAGTTTAGAGTTTTTCTTCATTTACTAAATATATATATATATATATATATATTATATATATATATATATATATATATATATATATATATATATGGTGTATATTTATTCCAGAAATAATTATTAAAGTTAATCACAAAATATATCTGTTAAAGTTATCCTAAACCATACATTGAAGGCATTGATTTCTTTTCTGGTAAATATCCTGAATGACTAAACAATCTTTTCACACAAAAACCTTCTTTATGAAAATCGTTGTATTAATTTCTTAAGATCACATAGTGCAAACCTCGTGGCCAGAGAATGTTGGAGAGACAACAGAGATCATTATAAGAATTGTGGCTTTTCAAAACTTCTGGGTCATTTAATAGATAATGGAAATGCTGCTGATTTTGCCATCGGATTAGTGACAGATTTGGTGAAAGGTTAAGTTGAGAATCTGCCGAGAAGGTAATTAAACAAGATGAATAACAAGGATAAGCAGACACAGATTGGCAAAACTGATTATGTTCATTTGTCAAATAAAGTCAAATTGAAACGAGTCTGGTTCACGTTGTACCCATCAAACAATGGCCGACAGATTTCACACTGAAGCCTTCAAAGCCACAGAAAATCTGAGCAATGTCAAGTAAAATTAATAAGCATAAATTTATTATATCTTGAACAACTTTAGCGCCGGTAGTTCACTGGAGGCTAAGTGACAGCATGACTTTTCAGGTCTCCAGGACTCTTCTGAATATTCTAGCCGACGATAACAATGTTGTGGTTTAAATGGGCTTGATTTGTCTGCTTATTTCCAGTTATCCTAAATTGTTTTCTAGAACCTTAGAAACCATTACAAGGGAAATAATTACAATTTATACGACGTTTACATTCTTCTTCTTCTTCTTCTTCTTCTTCTTCTTCTTATTATTATTATTATTATTATTATTATTATTATTATTATTATTATTATTATTATTTCACTCCTTGATAGTTTTTCACACCATCCTGAGCCAGTGGTCTTTCACTAGAGGTCGAGTGACAGCAAGTCACCTCAAGTCTCCAGCACTCTTGTGAGAAATCTAGCTGATCCTCCTAATGCTATTGTATGGATGATCCCGTTTCTTCCTCTGATTTCCAATTATTATTATTATTATTATTATTATTATTATTATTATTATTATTATTATTTTACTCATTGCGAATTTTTCCCACAAGTGTAAGCTGATGGTCTTCCACTGGAGTCTAAGTGACCAGGAGTCTCCTCAGTTCTTTCATTGATTTCCTTCTATTTTCTTAATTTATTTTCGGTCCTTAATTTTTTTACTCATTTTTATCCCCCCTCTCTCTATCTTCTCTCTCTCTCTCTCTCTCTCTCTCTCTCTCTCTCTCTCTCTCTCTCTCTCTCTCTCCATTATTCATAACTCCTTCCATCTCTCTATGTTTCTTTTCTTCTCATCTTATCTATTTGTCCCTGTGTTTAATTCCTTTATTCCAACACCTAGCTGATCTTCATTCATTTTTTTCTCCTCCTTCCTTCATTTTTTTTTGGTTACCATTGTTTGATATGTTTTATATTTTCCCTTTTTCTTTCCAAGATTTGTTTTATTTCCATAAAGAGTAAACCTTCCTCAATTTTACCTGATTTTTATTTTTGTTTTTACTCTCTCATGCTCCTAGCAAATTTTATTGTTTTATCTTTGAAGATTTCTTTATTCTCTATCTTTGATCTAAATGACGTCCCCAACACCCGTTCTGAAACCCACCATTGCTCCAGCATAAACATCTTGTTCTTTCTTTTCTTTACTTTCCGCTGCCAAATATTTTCTATCACAGTTGCTTCCTTTTTCTTTCTTTCTTTCCTTTTTTCTTTTGTCTTTGTCTCGCTACCACGACGACCGACATCATTGCGTCTTGTCTTAGAAAACTTGCAGACGGGGGCGCAGCATCTCAAGCGTCATTATTTACAGTCCACTTGTCTTCTATTATCAGACTGAATTAGAACAGGTTGTAGTTGATTGAAAAACACTGATCTGTTGCCAAACACCCGCTCTACCTTAACCCCCCTCTCCCTTCTCTCTCATCTCTCTCTCTCTCTCTATCTATCTATCTTTCTCTTTCTCTTTCTCTTTCTCTTTCTCTGTCACACTGTCAGGCACTCACACATAGAAGATATGAGGTCCTCAGTCATAAAATTATGTTTAATATTTAAGCCGACCCCCCACACACACTCCCTCTCTCTGTCTCACACACACACACACTCTCTCTCTCCCTCTCCCTGTCTCACACACACACACACACACACGCGCGCGCGCGCGCACGCACAGTCTCAAAATTGAAAGAAAATACGCATTTTTTTTTTACAGATGTATATAAGCGTACACATCCATTAAAGAACCGAGCTCCTCAGACGTGGATCGGCTGGTTTGAATTTTTCTTCATCGGGTCATTAAAATTGTTATCTAACAGATTTTCTCCACAATTTTTCATTCACTGGTTCCTTATTGCAAAAGGTCAAGTACCAGACTTTAGGTTTTTTCACAGACAAAACAAAAATATAGCAGGGGTGTTCACGTAGTGATTTTTCAGTGACATGTGTGCGAGCTGCTGCCAGCGGTTTACAGTAGCATAGCGGTGGTGGATGAGATACAGTGAGCGGTTAATGTAGGTAATAAATTTATTTATAGTTGCTTATAGTACCTATTGTTGCTTATATGGTCACCGACATAAGTATTGAGCAGGCTTATCGCTGTTAAAATTTGGTTATCTAGCGGGAAAATGTGCTTTCACGGGACTTGACCGTATACTCACGCGTGAAATTATGCATATATATACTAATATTCAAGCAAAGCACATACACACACACACACACACACACACACACACACACACACACACATATATATATATATATATATATATATATATATATATTGATATGAAAACACACAATGCTGTTAAAATGTAAATATTTTATATCATGTTCATAGCATGTGAGATGAGTAAAAAAGTAATGCCATTTTGTTTAGGAGAGGTATAATTACCAACACAAGAACATGTATCATATAACAGAATGAGGCTGGTCCTCTGTGAATCACAAACCTACTTCTCCACATAGTCATATGTTTCTCTCAATAGCAATGCTCAAACTTCGAATGATAACATGTGTCCCAGCCCCGTAAAATTATGTTTGTTCTTCGAGCCACTTTTTCACTACATATTTTACTTCCTTATCACTGGAATAATGTTTGCTTCTCAAACCCTCTTTCATGGGGCCAAATAGATGGCAGTCAGTGACGAAGAAGTGAAATCTCTAGTGATGAAGTATCTATATATATATATATATATTGTCCTTAAATCGACTGTGCTGTTTCCTCCTAATCTCAAGGATAGTGTAGCCCCCCATCACAAAAGCCACCTTATCTATAAGTTTACATGCAAATGTGAGATTTGCTATATCGGCCGTACTACCTTGAGACTGGAATCTCGAATCAAGCAGCACATACCCGACAACATCCGTTCTTGCAACGTGGACTGTCCCACAGCTGCTGGCATAAATACTCCGTCCACCATTGGACAACATCTATTAAGAAATTCTGCTTGCGCTCGTTTCTACCATCCAGCTATGTTTTCAGTCCTTTGCAGTTCCAACAGCGAACTACAACTGCAAATTCTCGAGTCTCTTTTCATATCCGCACTCAACCATTCCTGTGCGTTCAGAAGCAGTCCCAACAACTACACCTTTTTGGCACTTCAAGCCTCAACTTATCAAACGGAGGCACTCGGAATTTTCGAACCCCCCCACGTGAGTTGTAAGTTTCGTAATTTTAGGAATTCTCTTATTGAGAAAAAAAAATTTTTCCCTTGTTCTCACTGCTTTCTGTCTTTTCCGTTGTCCACAACAAAAAAAAACTAATATCACCATCTTTCAATGAAATTTTTTCTCTGAGGAGCATTGATCGAAAAAAAGAAAATCATTTCTGATTTTAAATCGAAATAGGGTACCCTTTCCTTTCTTTTTAAGAAAAAAAAAAAAATTTTACAAAATGCATATGCTTTTATGCGTCCTTAATATATATATATATATATATATATATATATATATATATATATATATATACATATTAGTATGTGAGATGAATAGATAGATAGAATTGTCTTACTACTTTTGTTGATTGACCGATGTTTTAATAGAGACGGTCTTTGATGCCATGCAATATTTCGTTGCCATTGAATAATATGCATTTTGCAAAAATGATCTGCATCACAATCAGTATGTGTAGGACGGATGCTTCACTCCCTTGAGACTTAACTTTGCTGACGTTGCAATATTGATGTTATCATAACAGAGATTTCACTTCAGCCCATTGAATGGAAAATAATTGATGTCTTGCACAGTGTTTGAAATATAATCTTTTTTTTTTTTTTACTCATATCGCTACATGAAAAATCTTTTTTTTAAATTACAATATAGACAGAAACTGTACAATAATACTATCTCTCTATTTCGTTCGACACTCATTAGTTTGTTCTTTTCTCTGTGTGAACACACATGCACACATAGATACACATAATCACACATACACATAAATGTGTGTATATATATATATATATATATATATATATATATATATATATATGAATAATAGATAAATGAATATATATATATATATATATATATATATATATGAATAATTACACATATATAACTATATATACATATATAAAGATATATATATATATGCATATATATACAAATAATCATATGTATATATATATATATATATATATATATATTTACATATATATATGTATGAATATGTAGATATGTACAAATATAAATATCTATATATATACATATATATGTATATATATATATATCAATATGTATATTTAAATATATAGATATATAAACATAATATATATATATATACATACATACATATATATATAAAACATAATATAATATACGCATATATAAACTTACTATGATATATATATATATATAAACGTATATTTATGCGTATATATGCATATATATATATATACATATATAATATATATATATATATTATTATATATTATATATATATCCGTATATATAAGATATATATATATATATATATATATATATATATATATATATATATATATATATATATAATTTACAATGCACGTATTTTGTTTCGTCAGTTAATAATATATAAAATTATATTTCCTTTTTTGATAAAGTTTTTTCTTATGGACACATAAACACAACAACATTTAAAATCTATTTTTTTCTTTTAGATTCTATAAATTCTAGTTCTAATTCTGCTGTAGTTTTTGTTATTATTATTATTATTATTATTATTATTATTATTATTATTATTATTATTATTATTATTACTAGCGAGTATATGCACCCTCTGGGTGCAAGTATTTAAGTTTTAATGTAATAAAATATCGTATTAAATTAGAAAGTCTAATAAGAAGGCAGATAAAAAGATATGTAACAGAGTGGGGGTATAATAGAAAAATAGAAATGAAACTTACTCTTTCATCACTCCCGTGTTTCATTGCTGAATTTTACTTATTTAACTATTCAGTTAAATTAGGAAATAAAGAATAAAATGACAGTTATTTTTTCTTGTTAATGGATTTCATTTAAGATTCATTGAAGAGATTTTTGCTTATATCCATTAAAATAAAACCAAACAATTAGAAATCAATAATAATAAGCACATATTTAATAAAATCACATTTTTAATATCAATATGCAAATTAGCCTTACCATTCAAACTGTAAACTGCTATTTTTTGTATATATAAATACAATTGCATGTTATTTGTATGTAGATATGGACAACACTAATAAAATGGTGAAACAATTTTATTAATAATTGCGGTTTAAATATAAATAAAATCATGGAGAATGTGATGTAAATAACGAAGGGAATTGTGACTTGAGTAGTAATATAGTTTCGGTTACAGACAGAAAAACACACAATCTCCATTATAATAAGATTATTATTATTATTATTATAAACATATTTTCTCTTTGCCAATTTCTCACATCAACACCAACTAGAGTTTCTCCCTGTTGTCTTTATGACAGCAATGCCTCTGTTCTCAGATCCTCAATGACTCTTCAATATATCTTAGAAGATTTTTATAAGTTCATGGTTTCAAGTTTTTATTTGATCTACAGCCCACCTAGTCTATGTTCTAGGTTAATGAGAATTGTTCTAAGGCTTCCATCGACAACGGTTATTACCACCATCTTCATCCTACACAGCTTTTGTCCGTTAATGTCGAGGCTTGTGTCTAGGTTTTTGCTATCATTTATTATCACTGTGTAGTCTGGTTAAAAGACGAAATACACAAGATTTCAAAACATTTTTTGTGCAACTTAAAGCGAGATCAAATCTTATAGCTGGTGCTGAATGATCTGTTTGTATCTCAAAGATTAACAAACATTATGAGACAACACGCAATATTTAC
>CM042139.1:140064094-140074094 GCA_023376005.1 Doryteuthis pealeii | reverse complement strand
ATGGTTGAAAACAGAGAGAGAGAGAGAGAGAGAGAGAGACAGAGAGAGACAGAGACAGAGACAGAGAGAGAGAGAGAGAGAGAGAGAGAGAGAGAGAGAGAGAGAGAGAGAGAGAGAGAATCAGAAATACATACTGACAGACAGACTGAAACAGAGAGTGACCTTAAAATGATGGATAATATATCAAACTAACATACACATTTCTGTTTGTCTGTCTATCTATCTCACTGCATACATACATAAATACATACATACACACATCGGGCGTCTCATCGTGGTATAATGGTTAGCAAGCTATTTCTTCATGTCTCAATACCTGGTCGTAACAGAGACGGACCAATTACTAATAATGAAGAAGAGTAGTAACTGCCTCTCTTGACGATTACCAAGAGAGTGGGTAATTACTATGAGACGAACACCCTTCCACAACGAAGAGATAGTAATACATAAAGACTGAAAAGCAGATTCCACTTAACAACATTATTTTCTTAGTTGTTTGATTAGATGGATTCGGGTTAGCTCAGTGGGTAGAGCGTTCGGTTAGAAACCACAAGGTTCCTAGTTCGATACCGGCCCTCGCCAACCCAGCATATGAGTAGCACAGGGATTTATGTAGTAAAGTAAGGAGCTGATGGTAGGTGTGTTGCTACACCTCAGACGCAAAACAATCTCCTTCGTCTAGCGCTAATGAAAAGGGGATAGACTCCCTCGCGGATTGGCTGATACCGACGACTTTACTTATCCCTTCGGTAATTTTATGTCGAAGACGTTTTTGTTTTATTCATTCTTTTTTTAAAACTCATTTTCTTCAGTAAACACATTTAAAAAATAATGTTTTCATCTATTTAGTCCATAGATGCGACCCTTAAAGGTACTACCCCTCCGGGTCCCGGATGTCCTGAGAGTGATAGGGATGAAGGAGTACTCTAAACTTCTCAGAGTTTCAGAATTGAAACCTCACCACTAACTTCATACCCAGGTTATTAAACCCAAAATGAAATTTGGATTCCCTAGTATTGTTTAAAACCTTCAAGTCATGAACCCCAAAACTCCAGAGAATTTGATTGAAATTCGCTAGAAATTGTGGAATCACAGTTGTACAGACCTACAAACGTTTGGTGAATGTTATACAACCAGGATATAGAGTTTGATTATAGTAATTCTTATTAAAATTGGCTTCATCTGCCACAATGTCCGAATAGTGAAAGAACGATTGATGAATAAAACTCACCACACTGAGCCAGTTTGTTAACCAGCGCGCTATACTAAGGACATTTACGGGCTCATTATAGACTTTTTGTAACATTGCTTTTGTTTTTTTATTATTTCTATTGGCTTTTTTCTTCATTTTCTCTTGGACTGATTTACGTCCTTGTCAGCCAAATCTCGCGAGACTTCAGAGCCTGACGTTTATCGAATTGTAAAATTTAGTCTAGTCTACAGAACAATCACCGTTCTGTTGTATTAATTTAACAGAGTTTTTTTCTTTCAAGTTTTATCGCCTACGTCTTCATCGCAAACTTATTTTTGCCCCTCGCTTCTTTTAATTCTTTCTTCTTTGTAAAATACTTCTTTCAGATCAGATTTCTCGTCTATTTGTCTGTATAAATTCGTTAGAGATGCTTTGGAATTCGGTCGTCCTGTTGATAGAGCGTGGATTACACTGACTCTATTCCCTAGAGAGTGGTAGGACACCCACACATAAAAAGAAGGACACTAAATTGTTGATGCTAGAGGATCCAGTTCTAAATAGCTAGGAAATGTCGTGTACTCCTTCATTGCTATTACTCCAAAGTTCACTCTGAACTGCAGTGATACTACCTGTTACTATCTCATATATGCATCAAATAGATATGTTTGAAAATTGTTCGTATTAGATAGAAATACTTGATGCCATATAACTGTAAATTATTTGTATTAAGAATAGATACTTGTGTTCCATAATTATTAGATTCCTAATACTTATGTACAGTAGTGTAGAAACCAAAATGTCTGTTATAAGTGCAGCCGGTGGCTTTGAAGGATTGAATGACAAGGCTTGACCTCAGTCCAGATCCTCCTTCCGGTGGATACCGTGAGAATCGGTGGAGAAGACCCTCTTCCGGTTTAGATTAGAGAGAGTTTTAGTTAGTATAGGCCAAACCACGAAGGTGGTAAGTCGCGTTATGCGCACTGCCGTACTCAATCTGCGCAGGTAGTATAGTGGGGATTTCGAAATAAAATATGATCTAAGTAAATCGAAGTCTTGTGTTATTATCTAAAAACTACCAATGACACAGGGCTTCTGATAAATAGAAATCCCCAATGGAAGACCAGACACGAAGTCCCCAAGACGAAGTCCAGACGCTAGAAGAAGAACTCAAGATACCAAAGATGAGCAGAAGAATAATAGAAGTAAGGAAAGAGAGTATACAACACTTGAAGCTTTAATCATTTACCGAGAATTAGTATTGATTATTTGAAACTATATAACTGTGGGCAAACAACTAACTACTACCAAAGACAAATAATTACTTGAAACCATTTAATTATTTATATTATATAGATATAGTTCAAACCATACAGCAGTGTGCCAAACACTCTTAAGAAACAATTTTGCCAAAAATCTAAATACCCTTGTACAATGAATGTACTTCCGTAACATAAAATACATAAAATACCTCAGGGCGGTTCATATGCCGGTAAAATCAATTAATATATCAATCTAGCATTCGGTTATTCTTAATATATGCAAGATTTCGCAATGAAAGAATTGAAAGAAACGTATTGCCATTTGATCCACTGATATCATTATTTTACTTGTCACGTATAAGTAGTTCCTTTCGAAAGTAATTTCAAATGTTTTAACTGTCAACTGCATTCCTTACACTTTCTATGAAGCGCCCATCCAGGGTTTCTAAGACTCAGAGATTGAGAGAAATATTAAAATGCAGTCTGAACTGCTCCTAGTAGTGTTGAAATCATCTGACAACAATTCCCAAATGTTTTGATGAAATCAGGCAAAAATGATCCTTCAAAATCCTTAATTGTACGAATTGATGGACATTTGATAATCATGATTTCTTTCTTTTTTTACGACGATAAATATTACTCTAAGCATGCATCATTGAAAATCACTCTATATATTATCTGTGTTTCAACGAAGCTGTCTATTGAAACAATGGCATCATCATCATCATCATCATCATCATCATCATCATCATCATCATCATCAATTCAAGCTGACAGCACGGATTCCCCTAACTCTCTAGCCACCTGTCCCTATCGGCCATCGATTCTCAGAAATCCTCAGCTGGGCATCCAGTGTCCACCTAAAACTGTTGAATGTATTTGTTTTTTACTGGTGTGTCCATGTGTAGGTGTCCATGTCGTTCTTTATTCTCTAGCAGTGTCCAGAGTAGGTCGATCAACAAAAAATGACATTAATCAGCTCTGGGCGGATAAAGAATGTCGTGAGCAGGACATACCTGAAGCGCTGACTGATAGAGATGGGTGCAGAGAGAGAGAGAGAGAGAGAGAGAGAGAGAGAGAGAGAGAGAGAGAGAGAGAGAGAGAGAGAAGAGTTATGGGCATCCGTGCTTTCATCGCGACATGATGATGATGATGATGATGATGATGATGATGATATCATTTCATCTCAACAACAGACTATATATACTTTATTATTTAATTCATTTTTTGCGAATCCAATTATTGATGGTAATATTCTTTGTATTAGTGTTAAGGTGACAATTCATACATTTACATACATTTCTACTTGCTCCCTAATTCAATTGTTTATTATTTGTTTATTTAACGTACTCGCTGAACATTTTAACAGCTGCTGTCATCGACGTGTTTATGGCGAACAAATACACACTTATCGAAACGTCCATACAAAATTCTACATCTAATGTTATATGCAAATCACGTGTAGGAGATGATTTTTTGTTAATGCTGACAAAGGTAGTGTCCCGCGTCGATTCTGTATTTGCTTTCGAAATTTGCAAAACAAAGACGCAAAGATTTTCGTGCTAGGTTTTTTCCCGAACTATGTTCGAATATAAAAGAGTGTTTGTAAAAAGGAGACGTATGATTTGATCAGACAAGGGTCTTTAAGTTTATTCAAGATTATATAAATACAACAAATCACTGATTTTTTCCTTGTCACGTACGCAATCAGACGCCGATACAATGGCTTAACCAACGTCTGGTTGTGTCTAAATTAAATAACCGTATGGCATCATCGTGAACGGAAAAGTCAGACGATACTGAGGCTATTCAGTGGAACAAGAGTGTTTTTGAAGATCTAAATGAGAGTCGCATGAGAAAAAAATGAAACCATTTCAATGCAAATTAGAGATTAGATATTGGATCTAAAATATATTTAATTTTGAATAAATAATTAATATCAGTATTAGTCTTCTAATGAAAATCGGTAAAGCCAAAAAAACGAAAACACATTAATAATAATAATAATAATAATAATAATAATAATAATAATAATAATAATAATAAACATTTTTTTTAAAAAGCCATGGAAAATTGGCAAGTTCAATTAAAAGCTGGAAAACAATACCTGGCAGACGTAAAAATCCAAAGAGGTATCTTCCTAGGAGACTTATTATCACCACTACTCTTTATTATAGCAATGATGCCGCTTAATCATTGGACTATGAAATTAGTGACGATGCACTAGGATCTGCACCCTAGAGATGATAAAGATAGACTATATGTTTCAGGAAAGAAGGTGGAAGAGGTCTTGCCAACATAGAAGACTGTGTAGAGGCCACAATCCAAAGACTCGAAGAATACACAAAAAAGAGCATAGAAAGATTACTTATGACAGCCATATGTAATATATGAACAAACAGAAAAACAACGAAAACTAGAAAACAAAGATGGGAAGAAAAACAATTATATGGGCAATTCAAACGACAAATTGGATAGGTTGCACATAAACGACTTAGACATGGTTTGGAAGAGGAACGCTCAAGAGAGAAACTGAATCGCTAATAATTGCTGCTCAAAATAATACCATAAGAACAAATTATATCAAAGTAAAAATTGATAAGACGCAACTAAACAGTAAATGTACACTGTGCGATGAGACTGTGAATCTTGTATTTAGTGAATGTAGCAAACTAGCACAAAGGGAATACAATGCTAGGCACGACTGGGTTGGGAAGATGACCCAATGGGAATTATGCAAAAATTAAAATTTTGACCACACAACATAATGATATATGCATAAACCAGAATCTTTTCTTGAGAAGGTAACGCATAAAATTCTCTGGGACTTTGAGATAAAGAGTGATCACCCTATCCCAGCCAGGAGACCAGAACTAGTGTTGATTAACAAAAAAATGAGAACGTATCAACTGTTGGACATTGCGATTCCAGCAGATCACAGGGTGAAGCTGAAGGAAAATGAAAAGATGAATAAATATCTAGACCATGCCAGAGAACTGAAAAAACTGTGAAATATGAGAGTGAAAGTGATACCAATTGTAGTTGGTGCACTTGAAACGGTTCCAATGAACTTTGGAAAAAAGACTGGAAGATCTAGAAATCAGGGGAAAAATTGAGACCACCCATACAAATGCACTGCTGCAATTGGCTAGAATACTCAGAAGTGTCCTGGAGACCCGAGGAGACTTGTTGTCACTCCGCCTCCAGTGAAATACCATTAGCTAACGCTGATGTGAAAAACTCAAAAGGAGTGAAAATTTTAATAATAACACACACACACACACACACACACACACATACATATATATATATATATATATATATATATATATATATATATATATATAGAGAGAGAGAGAGATAGAGAGAGGAAGAGAGAGAGAGAGAGAAAGAGAGAGAAATGGAAAGAGAGTGTCATATATATATATATATATATATATATATATATATATGCCATCATCTGTCTATCTGTCCCTTTGTCTGTCTGTCTCTTATATATATATATATATATATATATATATATATATGTATATATATATATATATATATATGTGTGTGTGTGTGTGTGTGTGTGTGTGTGTGTGTGAGTGTGTGTGGGTGGGTGGGTGTTTTATGTACGTTTTCCATCTCACAATTTTATTTTTCAATACGTGAAACTTATAGTAATGAAGCCAAGTAGAGACGGTGTGATAACGCTTTCTTCTTTTAGTAATTTATCCTGCATACAGCTATCAGATATGGAAGCGTTTTGCATTCATAATATATTAATACACTTCCAACAATGCTTACAGGGATTTTTGAAAAACCTCAGAAACTTGCGACAGTATCGAGTTGTCTACTTTTTGCTATGAAGGTTACAACATTACTACGATCATTACGATTATGAGGATGATGGTGATGAAACATATTTTTACTATAAATAACGAAATAAAAGCATGTATTAATTAAGAGCGATATGAAAGTTTCAATATAATTTTAATTAATAAATATTTCACAAACATCTGGAGCATTGGGAGTGGCGTTGGGAGGAGAGGATTTGATTCCTGGAAGAAGAACGTGAGTGTTGGATGCAAAGATGATTCTGATTCCTCCTCTTGCAAATGGTAAACAGTGTTGAAAGGTAAAATGTAATTTATTTGATTAATCCTTTTCTATAATTGCAATGGAAGTGCATGTCACTCGTACATCTCTACTGCTTAATACGCATGTGCGTCTTCACACATACAGACGAATCTTCATGAAATGTGGGTGGATGATTCCAAGAAATTTATGTCTGTCCGTATATTTGGATAATACCGTTATTAGATAAATACCGTTATCTTCGTTTCTCTTGGGAAATATACAGTTTTTCCATAAAGCCTGGAAAAATAAATTGTACGAAGTTCTTTAACAAAAATAGCTATATAGTAATACAAACGCTCATGCGTTATGTTCATGGTTGTACGTAATGGACAGGACAACACGAGTTCAAATACTGGATGAAGCTTTTTGCATTTCACATAGAAATAGTATCCTTGTGGAAAGTTTGAATCCAACTATACCCCTAGCTAGGGTTAGATAGTAAGACAGACCGTGATCTTTAAAATTTGAATAGCAACCCGTCTATACATATAAAACTCGAAATTCAAACCTGTTAAAATCCGTTTTAAGGGAATGTTGCTTTGTTATCGTGCGTAGTTGTTAGGTATAAATAATTCTACAGTATGATACTTTTTATTTAGTATGAAACTAAAAGAATCCCGTAGAGATAGATGTGCCATAAACTGATTTAACGTTTCCCTAAGAAATTTACTGACTTTTATATAATTTCTTATACCAAAGTGTAACATCAAAGTTGAATTCTAAGGTGGTCATGTTAATATTGTAAAGCAAATAGATTTCATGCATTAAGTATATTATCATGAATTATTTGAGTACTGTGGTACCTAGCGAAGTAAACATTTCACATTTTCCCAGCAAAATGTTCTTCAATGTCAGAACTCCTAATAAAATAAAATAATCATCTTTTTCTGTAAATCCCCTATCTGACGTTCGCAGTGAAGATTTATTAGTACAATTCAGCCCATAGCAACACAACAGGCACCTAATTGGTTGCTTAATAAACGTATATAGATATTTAGAGAAAAAAAGGGGATAAAAGCGTAGGACAGTAATACATGTACAAACACACACTTACACACAGAGGCAAACACACACACACACACACACACACACACACACACACACACACATATATATATATATCAATATATATATGTATATGCATACACACACACACTAACACATACACACACCCACACACACACACACACACACACACATATATATATATATATATATATATATTACACTCACACATACACATATTTATAGTGCAATCGCACACACACACACACACAGATACATGTATGTGTATTGTGTTCGTGTATATATACGTGTGTATATCCAATTATCTAAATATTTCTCTTCTTATTTTAGCACTATTATCATTCATGATAAAACGAGCAAACCTATTGATCTTATCCTTTCATTTATACCATATATATATATATATATATATATATATATATATATATATATATATATATATATATGTGCATATGTGCATGTATTTGTATATATTTATACGTCCTATTTATTTTTCTCGCACTGTGTTTACCTTTCGTCGCCATCGGGGTTTTTATGATGTTCACCTGTATCTAATGATGACGTTCCAATTCTGGAGTTCTGTTGAGTGTGGAGTACCCCTTCATTGCTATTCCTCCCAGGTGCACTCATACCTGGAGTGGTAGCACGTGTTAGGGTCTAATCTATGGTATAAATAGGTTTTTAAATTATGCTTTAAAATGATTTTAAAAGTATTTTGAAAGCTCAAGAATAATGAATGAAATAATAACGTATTTGGAATAAAATAACCTAAAAGTTGACATACCGTAAAATCCAACCAATGAATCTAAGAAGCAAGGAAAAGGAGCGAGAGTGAGAGGAGGAAACAAGAGGGAAGGCGAAAGAAAGGGAGCGAGAGAAAGAGAAAGAGAAAGAGAAAGAAGCATGAGAGAGGATGAAGGAAATGGAGAAAGAGAATAGAATGCGAGAGATACAGAAATGGAATAGAGAGGGAGAGCAAGGGAAAGAGAAAGTGAGTGTGTAGAAGAAGAGAGAGAGCTAGAAAGAGAGTAAAAGATTGCAGTGTAGGAGGAAGTAAGAGAATGAGGGAGAAATATAGGGGTGATAAGGAAGAGAGAGAGAGAGAGAGAGAGAGAGAGAGAGAGAGGGAGAGAGAGAGGGAGAGAGAGAGGGAAGAGAGGGGTGCAAAAGGGGGAGACAGTAAGAAAAGTGGAGGATGAAGAGAGAATGATATTGGGGTAAGGGAGATAAAAAGGGAAAGAGGAGAGAAAAAAGAGAGAGCGGTCTAGGGAAAGGAAAAAGAAAGACATATATATATATATAGAAAGAGGAATGGAGTAAGGGAGGTAAATGGAGAGATAGAAAGAAAGAGTGAAAGAGAACTACGTACACGGGATAGTTGTTCCTCATCGGTATATTTTTCATTTGCCGCATAGGATTTATCTTTTTTTTCTTTTCTTTTTTTTTAAGCCTTCCATCGGTCTCTTGTTATAGCCCTTCCATAATTATTTCTTTCGCAAGTCTATCATTTTTTGTTCACAATTTGTTCCTTCCTATACCGCGCTTCACAATCAATCGTTTAACACCCTAGTCTATTCTCCACTTATTGCTTATTTAATATTTTCTTTGATAACATTCACCTGAGATTATTATTTATTAAATAGTTTTCGATATTTTTATCATGTCCTTTTATCATTAGAAACACATAACCTGGGATATTCTAAGGCTTTTTGAATTATTATTATTTATATCTTGTATTTATTCATTCATTTTTATTCTCTTTCGAAGAAGGCAACTTTATAATACGTGGTCCAAATATTCTAATTAATTTTAATGTTACTCAGTACATTATTGATATTTTTTTGTACTTGATACGGATTATACCCCATGTTCAATATTAACGCACCCATCAACCTACATATACAAATGCGGATGTGTTTTCGTATTTATGTATGTATGTATGAAAGTATATATGTATCATAAGTTTGAATACTCTGTTTTTTGTTGTATATATATATATATATATATATATATATATATATATATATAAAACAATAACAAAAAACAAAAAAACTTCTCAATTGTTACACTGTTTTCAGTCTCATATATCCAACGTGTTTTTCTTCTTAGTAACATCCTAGCCATGCCAATGCATTTATTAAAATAAAATGTCTGAATCGCGCGATCCTGTTTATATCAACTACTCTTATCATTGATTGGCTGAAGAATTGGCCATTCAGATATAAAGAGTTCGAGGATCGCATTGTCGTAGTCTAATTTTTTTTCTTTGTTGGCGTTGCACAAGGGTGGCGGGTTGGAGTTTGATCGGCTCCAGCGGGGTCTGGCTGGCTGAGGGGGGTATTATGTTGAAAGACCCGAAACCCCCCTATGAAGCTTGCCAATAACATAACTGACGACGCCA
>CM042139.1:140056594-140061594 GCA_023376005.1 Doryteuthis pealeii | reverse complement strand
ATATTCTTTACCATGCAAAAATATCATTATGAACATTTTCCTCATCATTAACGTAACTGTTATGCATTTATATAAAAAAATATTTACTCCATCTGCTTTAGTTTCCTTGGTATCATCATTAACTCTAGGGAATGTAATGACGGTGGCAGTATTCTTAACACTTGTGTAGCTGTTGGCAGCAGTTGCCTTACCGATAGTCGAATGGAAGTGGATGGATCGATATTAAAATAGATCTGTTATTTCGCTGCTATTCTTAGCGATGGCGTTCGATTTTCGAACAGGTGGGAGAGGAGGAAATGTGATAGGAAGAAGGACCAACACACGTTACAGAAAAGGTATGAAGAGTGGCTAGAGAGAAAACGGAAAGAAACCAATAGATTCGTGAGAGAAAAAGACGAATCGAGAATACATTAAATAGGCAAAGCGGTATAGATTTTTGGTAAAGATAGAAAAAAGAAGGAACCAATGAAATGTGGAATGAAGTTAAACTTCTGATCACGGACACCCTCCATAATGGGCACTAAAGTAGTGCCTATCTTTACTGATAGAGGAAACCTTCATAACTTCTTACTTCGTCTACTTTAATGCACCGACGCTCAACCTTTCAGCAGGGCTTTGAATACACTTACTAAATCCACCGCAGAGGGGTAACCCATTAAAAAGGGAGTGTCTAAGGTATGGCTCTAAATTGTATCAGTGTTGGAGATCTGAGGAGTGTAGGGTATCCTTTCATTATCATTACTCTTTGGTCCAATCGAACAGAATTGTTATTACCTGTTTCGGGGCCATCTAGGGCTCAAATAGATATTTTGAATAATATTTGCATCGCATAGGAATACTTGATATCACATCATAATAATATATAAAAAAACATATGAAACTACACAAAATATGTAAACATAACCTTGCAATATATATAATTCCCTATATCATACAACTCTGTTCAAGTTATCAGTATCAAATAGGAATATTTGATTTGATTTGGTTTCTTTGTTTAATATCATATCAGCATTTATGGGTTAGTTACTGCCAAATCCATCGTTGTAGAAGAAAAGTAGTTGAACTATTTAACCATAGATGGAAGCATAAGCGGGTTCATATCTTTCACAAGGTTATTACTCCTAAAGTGAATGCTATAGCGTGACTGGGGTTCAAACACGCTTAATATGTTCGCATTCCAGCTCGTTAGCAACTATGCCAGGGTATTCCCCACAGGAATACTTGAAACTATACAACTGTGTGCAAATAATGGTTATCCACTAGGAATACTTGATATCATATAACTCTGCGTAAAATCACCCAAGATTCAACTACACAAATAATTTAAATATAAACGTGCAGGCAGCACAATTCCATAACATCTAGGCATAAAATGCCACCATACAGGTAGACATTCCGTTGAAATCAACCAAACAGTCAATGCTCCAGCCCTTTCCTCTTAAACAACATAATTACAGTAATCTGTTCTACTAAGTCAACGTGAAATACATCGACACTTGTAGATTTGAAATATTCCATCTCAAATTCTATTAGTAGTGAGTATCTAAATATCGTTTTTTGGTCGAGGAGTTTCCAAATTTAGAGGATATTTCTGACTCAAAATATTGACCCTGAAGAGATCGCTGTGGGCGATAAAAATCTCAGTGTATACTTTCTGGGTCTTGAAGTTGTTATGAACGACCTAATTTTAATAATTTAAAGGCGGGATTTTTCACAAGTAGATTATAGTTCACTAAGTGTAAAATTCTGGCAGGAATGTTTTTTTTCTTCTTTTTCTTTATCTATTCTGAGAGTATATTGATGTGAAATACTTTCCACTTTAACCTTCTGAAATTCAGTGGCTAAAATGTTAAAAGGTTACAAATAGAAAATCTTAGGGGCGCTGGTCGTATAATCGTCGTAGATAATGGACACGAAGACTTGAGGTCAAATACTGGACTAAGCTCTTTTGCATTTCACATAGCACTGATACCCTTTGGAGGCTTATCTACCTATTTTCTCTTAAGCTATAGGTAAATAGGAGAGGAGACTGTGTTCTTTAATCTTGGTATGACAAATCGTCTAGGATAAGGATATCTTTGAATTGAAACATGTTAAGCACCGCGTAAAACAATTAACTTGAATCACATCCTGCTCGTGTTTAGTCAAGCTTATGTTTTAACAAAAGATTTAGTTAGACAATGAAGTTATTACCTAACTTTATTCACTGTTTATGATATGTGTACATATTAAAGGCATATGTGTAAATGTTGAATAAAAGTTAGTATCTTAAGTAATAGTCTTTGTTTGGGTATAGGTTATGTGGGGATAATAAAGTAAAGTCGATGGAGTGGCCTATTGTCAGTATCAACCGAACAACAAGGTGATATATGCCTTTTTTTTACTAGCGCTAGACCAGGGAGTTCTTTTTTGTGTCTGGGGTGGAGCCCCACACCTAACATCAGCTCCCAGTTAACCGCACATATCCAAACCGTGCTACTCATGTGCTGTTAGCGAGGACCGGTATTTAACCTCTAACCTTGTGCTTCCTAGACGGATGTAAATATAATTTAAAGAAAGTAAGTATGAAAAGATTTTTAAGTGAAAGAAAACAGAAAAGTAAAAAATATGGCATAATGCATAAATATAAAAGAAACCGAAGAAATATGAAAATGTTTTGCTTTCTTTATTTCTTCCTGGTTATCAATGCCAGCCATCGTTATTGAAGAACAGTATTGTTACTTACCCATACATATGTGGTTGAGAAGGTGTATATCTTTCCCAAGGGCATTTGTCCGAAGGTGAACGTAATAACGCAACCGGTGTTCGAACTCGCTTTCTACAATATCGCAGTCCAATCCTTTACCCCCTACGTCACGAGAAATTCTCTCCAAATAGGAAAAGGTATTATGGAATAACGTATATATTGTATAACGCTTTCCTTCTTCTTATCATATTGTACTGGATTCATTGTCAGCTCGTCTACCCTACTATATAGCCTCTTCTATGCTGATTGAGTCGGCTATTGTATATCGGGGTATCTGGGTTGATTCTCCCTTTTCTTCTGGGCTGCTACCTTGGGACTTTTGGAGTTTTTTCATCTAGTTGTTTTTAGCAACGTAGACAAAGATTTGAATATTTTTCAGACGTCCATTTTTAACAATAGTTAACCATCATGTGCGGAAGAAATAGCCATCTTGGAGACACGTCTGTCTCCCCCAAACAATATCAGCAAACTCTCAAGTTCCACGTTAGCCTTCCGCACCCACGAACCTAACTGATCAAACAGAGAACAGTCACAAGGTTACCGAAAGGCCGATAGCCCTGTAAATTCAGAATTATCGTTATTTTTAATTTCTCCTCTACTGTAATAGAACACATATACAACAGCTGTGCACCCAATGAAGATCGAGTGCTCTGCTCACTTTGAATGCTTTTCTAAACAAATGTGTTGACCATTACTCCATGGGGAAGTACACATTATCTGTATGTATTTAACCAACCCCTCCGCTCACCCTGTTGACAGAGCTTATAGTGTTGTATACCCATTTCATTACTTACTTCTATTCTACTATTCTTCTTCTGACGTCTTTTCTATCTTACGTCTTCTTCTAACATCTTGACTTCGTCTTCGTGACTTCGTCTTGGTGGTCGGTCGCACTTAACTCGTTTCTTCTTCGATATCAGTCTTGTTACGAAGACATTCATTAATCACAAGACCGGGTTATTTTCTTAAGCTTTTATTTCCTTAACTAAACATTTCACGTAACTAAAATCTGACTAACATAGCGCTCGTATGCTGAGTTCCAGTTAAGGCAGGACATCTTCACTGCCTGACGTCCAACTGAAAACTGAGGACCCAACCAGGTCCCACGTGACTTCACTTATTTCGCGGGCTTTCTGTACTATTCAATGGAAAGTCCCGTCCGTGATATGAAAAGAGCCATCCCTTTAGAAATACAGGGGATTGACAATAATCTTATGCAACCGCATAGATTATGTAACAATAGTACAAAAGGTTACATACCATTATCTCCCAAAAAAGAGGGTTCGGGCAATGAGACTAAACTACATCTGATGTTACAGCTGCAGTTCTGCCTTATACAAGAATCCAACAGCTTACTCTCAAATTTAAAATTAACACCCCGCTCCAACCAACCGAACTGACCAATCAGAGAGCAGTTACAATGTCAGAGAAAAGCGAAGTCCCTGTAAATTTACTCTTATGCTTTTTCCATGATTGAGAATTACCGTTATTTTTATTTATTTCTCTACTTAAATATAACAATAAGAGGGAACAAATGAAATTTAACTAAAATGGGGAAGACATAGTCAAAATTAACGAGGGAACGATAAAAAGGGAAACAAATTGCGAATGTAAAATGTACCGTTAACAAAAAGAAAGAAGGTAAAAATACGAAGCAAGAAAGAATATTGAGCAAAATAGAATGTCAGAGAGAAATGAAAGAAATGAAAGTTAGGAAGAAAATACGCAGGGAAGGCAAATAACATGTGTTGAGGACGAATAGAATACTTAATGACAGGTGAGTTACGGTGATCAGGAGCGATCGTAATCAGGTGGTAAGAAGTGCGCAGTCACGAATTAGGGTCAACATCGATGTGGGGGATAATTAGGCGCTGTGGATCGGTGAAGGATTGAGGGAAGATGCATAATGAAAAGTGCGTGTGGAGAAATAAACGAATGTATTTATATAAAAGAAGGTATTTATGATGGGAAGTCTTCCTCTTCCTCTCTCTCTCTCTCTCTCTCCCATATATATATATATATATATATATATATATATATATATATATTATAGGTAAGTACGCGTGTGCATTCGTGTAAGTATGCATATTTATTTCAATATATGTAAATATATAACGAAAGAACAAGAAAATATGTACGCAGATACAAACAAGCACACATATATGAACAATGATATTAATATAAATACACGCACAGACACAGACACAGACACACATAGTCACACACACACAGACACACACACACACACACACAC
>CM042139.1:140039094-140054094 GCA_023376005.1 Doryteuthis pealeii | reverse complement strand
ATAGGTAGATAGATAGATACCAATGAATAGATAGATAGATACATACATACATAGATATCAATGAATCGAGACAGGGATAAATTGACAAACAAACAGACATACATATAGATATCAATGAATGAATATACAGATATACAGTGACAGACTGACATCCCTATAAGAAGATAGATAGATAGATTGATTGATAGATAGATAGATAGATAGATAGATATGAATGAATGGAGTTAGAGATACGCTGTCAGACGTATATAAAATTAAGTTAGATATATAATATTTGTCATTCCAAAACAAGGATAGAAGGATGTTATTATTTCTAGTGAAACATTATTCAATCATAAGGAGTATTATTAGATTTTATTTATAATAAGAAATCTACAGCATTGCAAATTAGTAACCAAAATAATGAGGCGGAGTCCATTTGGAGTAATAGTTAACGCGACATCTTTGTAAACAAGTTCGGACTCCAGTTGCGTTATTATGTTCATTTCAGACTGATACCCTTAATAAAGTTACGACTCCAAATAATCTTCCAGCTATGAGTTAAATAGCACCTCTACTGTTCTTCTACAAGGACCGGTTTAGTAAAAGATACACCATGAAGTTTGATATGTCATTAAACAATGAAACCAAACCAAACCAAACCAAACCAAAATAATGAGTACGTAAAAGGTAAAGTCAGCAAGTTGCCTATAGTCGGTATCAGCCCGACAGCAAGAGAGTCTATCTCCTTTTCACTAATGCTAGACCAGAGTGACTGTTTTTGCTTTTGAGATGATGCACCACACGAATCACCAGCCCTAAACTTTACAGCACTGATCCAAGCTTTGTTACTAATGCTCTGAGTTGACGGGGGCCGGTATAGAACCCAGAATTCTGTGGTTCCGGAACAGATACTCTAATGATTGAAATAAACCCTAAAAAAGTACAACTCTTAATTATATTTATGAAATGTTATTTTTCCCACTGAGTTTCAGTGTATTTATAAAGTGAAATCCCAGGAAAATTATATCTGTTGTGTATCAAGTGTATGAAGTGTTAATTTATTGATTTCCTATTCAGTGAAGAAGTGCTGAATATTTCACCGGCTTGATCGAGAAGGGATTGAGCTGGAAGTATAAAAGTTACATGCTATTCCAAAAATTCATTCTGCAGTTCAATGCACATGGCCTCACTTGCTTTTTTGATCCTGCCGAAAGGTTCAATAAAATGAAAATAAAAATAAGAAAGAGAAATATCGGTACCTTCTTGTTTGGGTTGGATTAGTTTTCAGCACGCCTAAATTGATAATCGCTTGATGAATACGAATGATTTCAAAGGTTAATAGTTTGATTCGTAGCTGAGATGAAAGCTTATATATATATATATATATATATATATATATATATATATATATATCAACCTCTCCGTATGAGTAGGATGTGACACAAAGGTCAGCTTCTTAAGCGGAGTTTAGTATGTTTAAAACCAGAGCTTTCCATCTCCCATTCTGACCTATTTTTACCTATACCTGTATTCCGACCTTTGCCCAAGAATATTAGAACGGGAAACAGCTTCATCTAGGACGGGAACCCGTGTCACCGAGTACACTTCATATGACGATAACCATTGCACTACACGTCTCCGCGCTCAAATGGCGAATATAACATAATTGTGTGCTAACATAAGCTTTAACTAACAGATTTTAACAAAGACACATGAAGCGAAGTAATTCCATTTCCTTTGTTTGGTTGATTAGTTATTTTGTTTAATGGTATATTAACCCTAGTGTGCTATTTATTGCCAACTTGTATTTTTATTTTTGTATATATGTGTTGTATGCGAATATTTTGTAAGTAAATATTTTTTGGTTTCGTCTTATAAATTGGTAGAAATAATTTTTATTAAATTCGTATTAATCAATTGTCAGTAATAATTTTCATTAGCTTCATGTGTATTAATAAACTGGAGGCTATACCTCAACCACTGCCTTCTAGCACCTATATAATAAAAAAAAGTTGGGGTGTATTCCATAATTGCCATTTGAAAAATACGGTTGCGACAATAATATAGATGCATAGATTTGACATGACCAACCGCTCATTTAACCCAAGTTATGTCTGGGGGTGCATGTCATGGGACCACTTAGTGTTCGGTTTTAACGAACCGCCCAGTCTCCATGATCCTCCAGTTTATTAATACACATGAATCTAATGAAAATTATTATTGACAATTGATTAATACGAATTCAATGAAAATTATTTCTACCAATTTATAAGACGAAACCAAAAAATATTTACTTACAAAATATTCGCATACAACTCATATATACAAAAATAAAAACACAAGTTGGCATTAAATAGCACACTAGAGTTAATATACCATTAAACAAACATGATCCCCTCCTCCGACATTAGGGTTTGTGATCCGTGGTCAACGGGTAGCCCCACTAGGAGTGTCATACCCTCTTTAGAGGTGCAGTGGATGTATTCCACAGTTCTAATAAACAGCATGGTCCATTGCCTTTCATCAAGAGATTAACTTCATATAAATTTATATGTTTAATCATTCGAACTAATATCATAAGATATTCTGGTTTCATAACGGGAATTCAAAAAGGTAAATTTTGAATGATCATCTCCGACGGCTAATTAGTATTTTCCCTTTGTTTTATAATTCTTTATGGTTCACCAATTATTAGATCCATGCTTGTTGATACTTCTAATTTTTAACGCTAGTTTACACTAGATGCAAGAAAAACTCTCATGTGAGTGAATTTAGATGTCTGTATCAGCCTCACCTATCCGTATATTCATATTTCCATCTTCACTCATGAATTATTTCATCATCCTTTCTATTCATTTACCAATCTCATCCCCATCTTTATCAATTAATGTGTCAGATGAATCGTATTAAAACAATTATTCACGCCACTGTAACAAACATCATAAAACATTATTTCTCTAAATCTTTTAGATGAGGCTTAATATGCATTATTCTGATTTTTCAGGCTGTTTACCACATCTTTATTGGGGTATATATATATATATATATATATATATATATATATATATATATATATATATATAAGTTTCGACGTTGTACCCTTTGATATTCTTCATGTCTACCCGAGCATGGCAGTGATTCAACTTCAACGCATTATTTTCTCAGCAGTCAAACAGTTCAAAATGATTTACCAAATTAAATGATTGCTATGCCCGGATAAACAAGAAACACCCAAAGAAGACCGGAGCTTAAAACAGCAGAAATGTTGTGTTTTTATATAGCATGATAAAACTGAGGACAGCAGTCCGAAAAATCAAAATAATATCATGAAACATGTTTTCTTTAATAATCATAACAATTAATCATCATTACTATTAATTACTGCTACAATTAGAACAGTCGTAAAACGTTCATAATGTTGTAATTAAGTATTTCACCATATTCTCCAAATTGTCGTTAGAATTAGAATAACATCCTATACGCGGGCTAATTCCATATTTCTGCCAGGGATAGAATATAACTTCATACCCAGTTGACCTGATATAGAAATGTTGGATTTATTACTAATGCTATTGAACTATGATCTAGAATTAGTTTGACCCGGGATAATTATGGTTCATTCGATTGGCTCAGTGGAAAAGGACTTATCCTGTAAACATTTATATGGGGTGTAACGGAGTGAAACCTGAGAAGCAGGAAATAAACAAATAGGTACATAAATAAAATAATTGATAGATAGGCAGCCAGATATATGAACAGAATTTAGAGAGAATCAGTAAGTAAAACGAAAACAGTTTCTTCCACGATTTGAATTTGGGTCGGTAATTCAATTTCCCACAATACGTTATGCGCGATTCTAACAAAGCCGTATATATAACTGGCCAATTGTCTTGTTAAGCTAGTGTGAATATTATAAATATTATAAATATTGAGTAACTGCAAGAAAGAACTTAACATTTTATGATTTTAAACAGTGTTGTATAGGTTCAGTATGAAAAACAATATTATTGTTACACACAATAAACAGGCCTGTCCTTATCCGGTTGATATCTTCACACCTCTGCCTATTCGTCTTGATCTCGGCTCTGTGACTTGCAACCTTTTACTTCACTACTAGATACGGAAAAATATGTTTTACACTGAGTTTGATGGAGGGGTTTGTGGTGTAATTGTCATCGGCGTCGAAAATATATACAGCGACACTAGTCCAAATTCTGAACGAGGCTGATTGCATTTTACATACTACTAATACCCTGGGGAAAGCTAGATATTGGTAAATAGTTTGGTTTGCTGGGCTCTTTAAACTTAGTACAACAACCAGTCTAGGAAACGGAAAACTGAATTTAAACCTGTTAAACTCCGTTTAAAGAATGACATTGTGTTGACTCCTGATTCTACCGAACATAGAATTGGGATAAAAACATATATAGAATTTGGTCTTTAAGGGATGACCCCTAGTGTGACCGTGACAATGCAATGCTTAGTAAATTTTGTCAGTCGTGGATTGGATGATGACTGGGTAACTTAATAAGGTGATCTTGTGCGAAACTCAGCGATATATTTTAATGTAAATCTTCCGATCAACGCCTCATTTTTAACAATTAAGTCTCAAAATATATTTCTTTTCTGAAGAGACTTTTGTTACGTTTAGAAGTCCTCGCTTTGGATTTGTGAGAGACTAAGCTAACTTTACATCTCACACAGAGACCACATAACAAATGAGGAGGTGAGAAAAAATAGCTTCAGCTTTTTGGTTACTTGAAACCGTGCTTAGCATTGTGAGAAAAAGATAAATGTTGTGTTATGGGCATTTTGACGAGAGCATCAGGCCTGGCAAAACCATCTTGCAAGTCACAGTGATGAGGTCAAGACGAATAGGCAGATAAAAGTAGAGGTGTGAAGATATCAACCGGATAAGGACAGGCCTGTTTTTCGCCGAGTTGCATGTGCAACTACGAACCGAGATAGATGGCAAGTGATTGTCAGAGATTGCTGCCCCTAAAACCCCACTGATGATGACGATGATGATGATGAGTAGGATGATGAGGATGATGATGATGATGATGATGATGATGATGAGGAGGAGGAGGAGGAGGAGGAGGAGGGTGTTAACTTAAGTATATAATTAAGTAAAGAACGATTTCATGTAATGATTGAAATCTAAAATATAATCACAGAAATGCTGGGTGGTTTGTATGTTTTATTCTACGGCATGTCAACTCTTGGGTTATTTTATGCTGAATACGTTTTTGAGTTATTGATTCATGTTATGTATTCATTTTTTAATGATATTTCAAACTCAGTCGGTAGAGTGTTCGGCTAGGAATCACATGTTCTTGGTTCGATACCGGCCATCGCCAACTCAGCGTAGGAGTAACACAGGGGTCTGTGCGTTAAAGTGAGGAGCTGATGGTAGGTGTGGCGCTCCACCTCAGATGTTAAAATAATCTCCTTGGTCTAGCGCTATTGAAAAGGGGTTAGACTCCCTCGCTGTCTGACTGATACCGACATTAGGCCACCCCGACGACTTACTATAATTCCACTACTGATAAGCAATAACATTGATAACATAATAATTACGTAAGTTTAAGAGGCATTACTAAATTTTACAAATCCCATGATATAGTTTGTTTTGTTTAGGAATAGGCTATGCGATGACATTTTGAATCGATGTTACAGAAGGTGAAGGCCTAGAATTAAAATTTAAAAAAAACTCGTGTAATAAAGACCCCTTGTTTTTGTAGGTGAAAATTGGCCTTATAAATACTTTCATAATATAAATATGATATAAATATTATATATATATATATATATATATATATATATATATATATATATATATATATATATATATATTTACCTAAACGAATATTCACGATAGATAATCAATTATATAATTTTCTTTAAATGTTATATTGGCTTGACAAACAACCTCGTCCTGGATTTGAACTCCACTCACCGTTTCCATTTGCTATGATGATAACCATTAAATACCAGCACCTCCATAGATTTAGAATATAGAATAAATGTGATATTTACGATAAATTATCTATTCTCTCATTTTCCTTTAAAGGTTATATTGGCTTGACAGTAACCAATGATATTCAAACAACTTTTTTTAACGATTAAAAAGTCATAGTTGTCCATCCTCGAAAAAGTAGCAAGAAACCAGTTATGAATCATTGCGTGTTAAGCATCAACTTTTTATTGTTTTTTTTCTTTTATTGTTTCTCTTTTCTCTAACATCACATTGCATGAACTCTACCTCTAAAAAATACCGATAATCTTCTGTGTGGTTCTTTTTTGTTCATATCATGTATCGTAAAATATATTAACCAAAAAACATGCGGGACAAAATGCAGCCATTCGCAAGGATCAAGTAATCTCCAGTTGATTCAGAGTGTATCTTATTACTCACTTGTGTCTGTTATTTGAGCACTTCGCTCATTCTGAGTCGTCCCAGGATGATATCATGCGAGAACCATTACTATTAGTCCATTGCCGTCTACTGACGTTTTTTGCAGGCCTCGTTGAGGACTAAAAATCGATTTTTAAGCGCCATTAAATGTGAAGCGAAGCACTTGTCGCAGGGTGAGGGTGGAAATGATCGATTTTTTTTATCTCATTGCAAGATCATTATGATTATTATTTTGATTAGATTATTTTAATTGCTATATTTTATGAAACGTATTGTCGTCACTTCCTATGGCTTGCCATCGTTTCGTTTTATAGAATTACTGTAGCACTACGAGAAAACAAGAGATATTTTTTCAAGTTCGAAAGAGCATGAAGAGGAATCCATCCATCTATTTTGAAAATAAATTGAATATTTGGAAAACAAATTTTTAATGTCATCAATTTTAATTTAGTAAAAATTCGCGAAACGCAATGAAGTTGGGGTGAATATTTTTTCTCAACCCATCTTCATTAAAATTCAAATCATTAAAATTTACATTAAAGATTGACTAATATTAGTAAAATATCAATTCATGTTTTTTTATGCCTAGAGGTTAAGGGATCCGGAACACTTACCTAACTTTACATATTCTTGTGTAGGTTTTAATTATTCTTTTAACACATGGTTCTTTTAACACATGGCTATCACTTATTCATGTGTAATACAAATAATGTCAATACGGATTTATTTTTTCTATGGATAGGACTCTAACAGGTACTACTACTCTAGGTCAAAGAGGATTTGGGTGTAGTGGTAATGAAGGCTACTCAACACTTCATTTTGGGAGGGGTTGGGTTTGTGGTCTTACACCTCTGCAAAGGATACGGTCAGCGTATTCTAAACTCTGGTGAGAGCGATGATATACGAGGTGTGTTAAAAATATCACAGCTTATACTTTTCTTACCAAACACATTGAGTATGAGAGATCATTCATTTTCTTAAAAATAGATTTTGGCTTAAATTGGCACTAAAAAAACACCTTTCACGCCCAGTCTTGTATTCCTTTTGAGCTAGCATTCTCTTATAAAATCAGAATATGCTTCATCTCTGTCACCACATAACCTACTCTTGTTATTATTTTGTGCATAGGGAATATTTGCTTTGTTATAATTAGTCATCATGACATTATATTTTACTGCCGTTATGGTGATCCGTACCGAGTTGGTGTTAAAATCTTTTTATTTATTCATGCCTAACGTGCATCTCACTTTCAAAATCAAATATAACAAATAATTCCATTATGTAAATACCGCTGGATAGACAACATTGCATGCGATGGATTTGTCATTATTGTTTGGTAAAAAAAATAAATCCCACAAATTCGTGTTCATAGAGCTACTAAGGTGCGTAACTTTTGTATGAAACATTTATTTCCAAAGTAGATATTTTTGCTCTGTATGAATATGGCTTTCGTTTGACATTATTTAAACTAGAACAGGCAAGCGCTGCTAGTAATAATCACAGAACAAACAATACAAGTATGCAACCTAAAGCATATAATTCCGATGTTTGAAGTCAATGAGATCTTATCATATATTCATAAAATACGTTCGTTTTCTTTCAACGCTAGATTTCATATTATATAAAATAAAATAATCTATACAACCAATGAATAAAGAAATAAGTATACATACATCCGTCAAATCACTATATAGTGTTTGAAATAATTGAAAAAAATAACGAGCGCGAGCCTCATTATTATTGTGTTCAATACTTGCTCGCCAGAACGAAAGCTCTGAGAAAAAGATGTAAAACAAAATGTATCTTTCCATGTTATATTCATGAATGAGTGGCGTAAGATGCACGAAAGCAAATCTAACCAGCATATTCAATTTCAAAACATTACCAAAGAACGCAACATTATCAGAAAGGTTTAGTGAGATTTGTGAAACTGAATTCAAGTATCATCGGCAATCTGATAAAATGCCTTCACGGTCCGGATCAGGCCCGCGGACCGTAGTTTGGTGACCCCTGGTTTGAAGGATTTGCGATCATCAGGCAAGGTCAGTTAGTCTTAAAAGTGTGGGTTCCAATGTCGTGATTCAGGCCATTGAGGCAAATCCATTGAGTAGCATACGGCGACTCTCAAACGTGGCTCGTCAACACCCCAGCCTTGGACAAAAGTATCCTGAGCTCAGCTTACCAAAATATTGCAAAACTTTTGATTCATCCTGGTAATTAATGAATTCACAGGAATAAGACATATCTTCTTGCTGACAGGAAGGCCTAAAAGCGTGGATTCCGAGGCCGTGGTTCAAGCCATAGAGGTATATCCGACGAGTAGCACACGTTGAATATCAGACGTGTTTCGTCACTTTCACAAACGCGGAAAATTCATCCGGAGCTTAGCTTATCAAAATATTGCAATAATTTTGAATCAGTCTTGTAATTAAAGAATTCCCAAGAATATGACTTGCATCTTCTTGCTGTCAGTTTTAATTACCTTATTCCTAATTAATATAAAGAAAATGAATTATAACATGGAAATAAATGACAGTTCATGTATATTTAAACAGCCTGTCTTCATTATACTTTTATGTATCCCATCAGTGTGTACACAATTTCATTAATTTAATATAGTAATAAATAAATTAATTTGTATACATAATTTAAGTGATATCCTTGAGTTAGTGTTAGTGATGATGTTAGGAATGTGTACACCTAAGGTGGTGCTTTTTATTTAAGTTAAAATCACGATTTGTAATCTCGTTCTTTTGTCTCAACGCCGAAGGGGAGCTATAACTAAATGGAAAAAAAGAAAGAAAGAAAAAAAGAAAGAGAGAGAGAGAGAACAAAAGTGAGATAGATAGATACATAGATAGATAGATAGATAGAGAGAGAGAGAGAGAGAGAGAGAGAGAGAGAGAGAGAGAGTACATATTTAGATGCTTTTCATTTTGCCAAGAAACGAGTTTTAAAGAAAATATTTTTGTTGAACATTAGGAATATTTTTATTTTCCTTTATTTATTTGTTTTAATTTTCCCACTCTCCAAAGTTGTTTTTAAAGCTTAAACTAAGTCCTTCAGCAAGAGTTTGCGATTTTTTTCTGAAAAATATTTAGTGAGGATTAAAGAGTGATTTTAATGGAATTGATTTCTCTAATCCGACATACAGCTTCTATTTTGCTTCAAGGAGAATTTCTCTCGCTTCTGTTAAATGACCAGACGTGTGTCTTTTTTCTATTCCATTATTGTACGCCAATCTTTTCTTCTTTTAGTGAATGAATCTCGGTTGGTATTTTTTCTATCTATCTATCTATCAATCTATCTATCTCAGTTTATTAATATATATCTTAGTTTGTTCGTATCTATTTATCTATCTAAGCTTGTTCACAAATATATATATCTATGTCAGATTGTTCATATCTGTCTATCTATCTATCTGTCTATCTATTTATCTATTTATTTATTTATATCCGTTGGTTCACATCTATCTATGTATCAATCAAGCTGTTTTTCCAATCTACCTCAATTTGTTAATATCTATCTCAGTTTATTAATATGTCTGTCAGTCTGTCTGTCGCTGTCTGTCTCTCTGTCTGTCTCTCTCTATCAATCTATCTATCCCAGTTATATATATATATATATATATATATATATATATATATATATATATATATATATATATATATATATATTCATCAAATCTATCTAGAATTTATACATTTAAAAAAATTTCGATTGCATCTCATTCTATCACACACACTAACGCACGCTCACACTATATATATATATATATATATATATATATATATATATATATATATATATATATATATATATATATATATACATATATATACAACTCTACCGAACGAACAACCATACTCTTAGCATAACAGTTATCATCGTAGAAAATAGAATCGATAACTCAAGTTCAATTACTGGATTAAGTTTTGCCTTTCACTTAACGCTAATTCCATTGGTAAAGGCATGAGACCATCTGTTCCCTGAACAGCTATGTGTAAATAGTAGGGAGTATTGGGAGCTTTAGTGTCGGTAAGGCAACCAGTCTAGTTGAGGGAAAACTCTGAATTCAAACCAGCTTTTAGTTTGCTTAACCATTGACTTTGTTTTGCATTATGCGCGTGACAAAGATGTTGGGCAAGTACACACCCACTCTTTGTGTATATCAGTTTATCTATCTATTTCTTTCTATATAAATATTTCAATAAAATATTAAAATATAACCGGACGCAGACAGAGCTAGTCTAATGGATAATGACAAAACAAAACAAATCTCACTCTGGAAATCTCTAACAGTAACTCAGTGAAATAATCCACTCCTCGGGGAAATGAGAGCTTATACATTAATTATTTTTCTCATTTACACCATAAACGAATTTAAGTTTTAAACGTTTCATTTAAAACTTGAATTATCAAACTGTTTGGGGGGATAATTTAAACTGTCATAATTTTCTTTGTCATCTGATGAATTTATAATCGTTTTCATTCTCAAAGGAAATAGTTAATTTATCACTTTTTCTTCTAGAAAATTAAATATGTATTTCAACGTGACTGTTTTATGTGAACAGACTGGACACCATCTTCTATATTGTTTACGACAATAAACTCAAAGATTTTGGGTATTTTTCTTTTTGTGATTTAAAAGAAAACATTGTTTTACTGAATAAACTGTAAAAGGTATTTCACCGTTGTCTTAAATTAGAGCTTCTTTTAAAATCAGCAGAGTCAATTGATGTATTTACTCAAATCGTTCGCTAAGGGTAGCATGTGACACAAGGTCGCAAGTATGAGGTACCCAATCAGCAGAGACATTGTAGCTATTTACTCAAGCCGTTCGCCATTATAGGATGTGACACAAGGTCGCAAGTATGGAGTAGCCAATGAACAGAGACATTGTAGATATTTACACAAAACCTTCAACACGGGAAGGATGTGACACAATGTCTCAAGTATGGGGTACTCAATCGGCAGATACATTTTAGATATTTACCCAAGCCGTTTGCCACAAGGTCTGGAGTATGGAGTATCAAATCACCAGAGATATTGCAGGTATTTAACCAAGCCGTTCGCATTGTTAGGAAGTGACACATTGTGCTTGTTTGGATTTTACGGCATGCCAACTCTTCTTGGGTTATTTTATGCTGAAGTGGGTACTTATTTCTGGGTACCCATTTTTACCTCAATCTTTTTTCTATTTAACCCAGAGATGGAGCCTAACAGGTACTACCACTCCGGGTCAAAGTGGACCTGGGAGTAATTGCAATGAAGGGGTACGCCACATTCCTCAGAACTCCAGAACTGGAAATTCCCCATCAGATAGAGTTTAACGTCATAGCCAGGACACTAAGACCCTCAGCCACCACCTTTTAGCACATATATAATAAAAAGGGTTGGGGCTTGCTATATAGGTGCTAGGGCTTGGCGGAACAAGCAGTTTGATTGGAGAGGAACTCTCCGACCGCCCGTCAAGCCTAAATAAGGGTTAAATTGAGTGTTACATGCCATGGACTGCTCAGCAACAAGGAAATATCCTTAAGCATCACGGGTTGCCACCCATGGTTAACATTAGGGGGGTCTTACCACTATGCAGAGATGCAGTCGGTGTATTTTAAAACTGTCGGCTGGACACATGGTGGCATATTTGGGGTATTCAATCACTAGACATTGTAGGTATTTACCTAAGCCATTCGTTCCTGCTTCCCTTGGATCAAGTTGTGATGGGATTTATGCAGTAGTGCCGCTAAGTAAGAATGGAGGGATATGATTTTCAATTGTTTCCCTTGGTTAATGCCGACGTGTGCATTTTCCACAATCCAATAATCCTCGCTATCTTTCGGCAACGTTCTCTGAACCTGTATGTATTTACCAAACCCGATGGTCACGGGTAGTATGTGACACAAGGTCACTAATATCAAATATCATTCAGTAAGGATCGAACTCGCTATTCAGTAATAATGAACAATATGCTGTCTGTTCTTATCTCTGTTCATTGAACAAACTCGGCCTCACCACTGGCGAATGACGTTGTCGCTCACTTTGGTATGAAAATATAAAGCCTACATAGTTCATGACACTAATGGTCCCAAGTAAGGATTCTTACCGTTTTTACACCTCTTTCACATACTGTATGTTCATGGAACAATGTGTGTACCTTTTATCTGTAGGGAGACGTTTGAGTATTATTTTTAATACTTCTTGTGTGTTTATTATGTACGATTTAAATGTTCCTATATAGGAATTATCTTATCTTTCCTTCCGTCTATTCAGTGTTTGTATCATTGTATCCACTACTGATGGCTTTGGCATTGAATAAGCCACGAAGGATGAAACAAACAAAGCAAACCAGAATGATACAAAGTAGTTTATGCCTTAATTCTGGTTGTGAGGAAAAAATAAATAAATTGGAATGAAAATAAATTTTGCATTGATCGTGATTTTGTTTTTGGGTCTTAATCATTTTCCTAATAACACATTTAAAGTCCTGTCCATACAAACAACATCACGCATTCTTAATGTTTTAGTATTCAGCAAACTAACATGATCAGCGATTGTCATGGCTGACACGAGGGAAGTACGCATCTAGCAAATTACGTAAAGCGATTAAATGAAGATACGACACGTTACCTCTTACGTGATTAATTACACGCCACAGAATCACGTGAACACATGTCATGCGGATGTGACTTTTGCCGTGGAACGAATATATTAATCGACTCGCATCCACTTCCAGAGGAAAAACAAACAATATAATTTAGCGCAGAACATTCGTGAAGAGACGTTTCTGTTCTAACGTTCCAGTGTCAAATGTTTCAACTCGTTGGTGGGAACTAATTCCTCCTAATTTTTCGCAACCGGTAGTTTTAAATGAGGACATCTGACGCTGTTTGGGCGATAATTCTCATCTCAAGTTAAGCAGGTTCCCGTCAGAACCGATCAGACACTTTTGTTGGTTTTGTCTAACAGCTCTGGGTAATTAGTATTGTAGCCTGAATTATTTTATTAATTTTATCAATCAGCCTATGAGAAAGAAAACCATGAATTTAATTCAGCTTTGATCCCCTTAAAAATTGACCCTCTCTCTGATAATATAAAGTTAGAATTCTTCTAAGCTGTAACTGTATCAGTACTACTGTATTGCTGCAGCACTTTGACTCTATCGAAACACTTTGAGCAAAAACTAGATTGGAATCTACACTAGGATGCTGCGTGTTGTATTGAACACATCTTGGAATCAGCACCTCACTAAAAAGCAGCTGTACGACCACTTACCTCCTATCACAAAAGCCAACCGAGACGAACAAAACATGCTGGATAGTGCTGGTGGAGAAAGAGCGAACAAATAATTGACCTTCTCCTGTGCACATCTAAACATGGACACACCAGTGTAGACCAAATATATATCAGTCTGCTGAGTGTGAATACTGGATTTCAAGCGGAAGACCTGCCACGAGCAATGTTAGGTACAGTGGCGTGAAAGAGTTATGAGAATTCTTGATGTAAGTAAGACATGATGATTATGATGATAATGCTGCTGCTGCTGCTGCTGCTGCTGATGATGATGATGATGATGATGAAATTGTAATCTATAATTTTTTCCCAGCTATGGTTTGAATGATACCAACATTGTTCTTCTACAAGGATAGTTTGGCATTAAATAACCCATTAATGTTTTTTTAAGTTATGTTTAATTAGATCACCAATGGGACAGTGACCTGAAGGACATGTTTATAAATTTGTGCTTAATTTGTGCTTTCAAAAATCCCGTATATTATTATTATTATTATTATTATTATTATTATTATTATTATTATTATTATAGGAAGTAAGAAGGTGGAGGAAGAGGGATTCTCAAAGTAGTTTTGACTAATGAGAAGAGAGCGCCTGTGTTTAAATTCAGAGTGTTCCTTTTCCTCGACCGGTTGCCATACCATGGTTAAAGAGCCCAGTCTGTCCTACACTTTACCCATATCTGGAGGGAGAATAGATGGATTCATGCCTTTCCCAAGGGTATTAGCACTATGTAAAATGCAAATAGTCACCTTTAGGATTTTAACTCGCTCGCCCTGTCTGTTTCCTACGAAGGTAACCACTACACCGCGTGCCTCCAACTCCGTATTAAATAGGAATCCACTTGGGAAAAGAGTTAATCTACCTAAACAGACCCGCTGGCCGCTTTCGTGAGTATCCGAGTTTGGTTTGAATAGTCGATCAATGATTCAAACCATCAACATGATGTTGTCTCTTTGAAGAGGAAGTGCTCACGGGGGTCAGATAAGATTTTTCCTTGCAAGGCGACAAAAAAGCTTCAAGGCCTAATGATGGCAAAAATAATGATTTTAGTTGAGAGTTGAAGTAACAAAAGAAAGTGAGAGAAAAAAGCAGTCATTAAACATAAAGAGAAAAAAAAAAAGAAAGAGAGAAGAATGATGAGAGACAGAAGAATTGAATAATGTTGACAGACATATTGACCGAATTATAGTTCAGAAATTTTCCCGCTTGTCGAGGGAAAACATTTTTTTTTTGGGGGGGGGGTGAATTTCATATTGATCAATATAACCAACGAAGCGAATGATTGGCTCATACTTGGCGAATGT
>CM042139.1:140026594-140029094 GCA_023376005.1 Doryteuthis pealeii | reverse complement strand
CAACAACCTAATGCAACAGCTGCATGGTCACTTAGTTCCCATCCCTTAAGCCACCCAAGTAAGACATAGTAGATTAATGGACGAAATGATATCCAACTTTCTATTGACCCCTACACACGAGAGAGAGAGAAAGAGAGAGAGAGAAAGAGAGAGAGAGAGAGAGAGAGAGGGGGAGAGGGAGGGGGAGGGGGAGAGATAGATACAGTCAAAGGAATCCAGCATAAAGACTTGAATTCCCTTAGGAAAAACCTATAGAAACAACATTAACCCCTGAAGCTTTAATAAAAAAAATGTACGCAATTTTTTAATGTAAACCTCTTTTTTATTGACAAGAAAGCTAGGTATGCTGTTATTTGGTTTTACTATGAAAAGGTTTCTAGAAGACGATGTTTTAGAACTTTTTTAATTAAATCATATTATTTATCGTTCATTTATTTGTGTTTGACAAGCCGCTGACAGTCACGTGATAATGTTGGTGTTTGAAAATGAAGGAAGGCAGCTGTATGAAAAACAAGCTAATCGGTCAAAAATGTGTTTTGAGATTACACATGCTGATGGTATTATATGTATTGAATATATTCGTCTTAATTGTCTCTATAATCGTCTTTATAGCTAGCAAATCAAGGAGGTGTAACAAAATAAAGTAATACATACATATATATATATATATATATATATATATATATATATATATATATATATATATATATATAAGTAAAAAGAATATAACAAAAGACTGAGAGTTTTTGCATTATAGTCTATTTCAATAAGCTTAGACAAAGTGTCTAACTCTCCCAAATCTGATGATTTGGGAGAGTTAGACACTTTGTCCAAGCTTCCTGAAATTTACTATAATGCAAAAACTCTGTCTTTTGTTATATTCGTTTTACTTATAAATTTGCTCTGTGACTCTAACAATAAGAGCACACATTGACCTCTGCAAACTGCGACATGTCGTAAGGAAGATTTCTTCTCTGGACTTTTGGATTATATATATATATATATATATATATATATATATATATATATATATATATATATATACTAGGTATGCACAAGCAGAAACATTGGACATTTTTAAAGTACCTACAACCACAGTTGCTACATCTGTGTGAGTATCAATGTCGAGTCGACAGTACACATACACACACATAATCACACACACACACATATATACATGTGTGTGTGTGTATTTGTGTTTGTGTTTGTATACGCCATGGACTGAACATTGATATAAACATCTAATCATACGTATATAAGCACATAATAACGGTAAGAATTTATTTCCATTTAAATCTGGAAAGGTAAACTTACGCTATCACGTTCTTCAAATATGTGTGTATGTGTGAGTGTAAGTGTCTGTCTGTGCGCGCGTGTGTATGTGAATATGTGTGTGGGGGGTCGTGGGGGGTTGTGTGTGTATCATAGTGAATCTGTCTATTTCGATTTTTAGGGTCTTCCGGACGGCTGGAATGAATCCAATTCCTGAACGTTCAGATCGTCCAGTAAGCGTTTTTCAACTGGCGCAGGCGCACACGAGTGCACACACACACGAGTGCACACACACACACACACACACACACACACACACACACACACACACACACACGCATATATATATATATATATATATATATATATATATATATATATATGAATAAACCCACACAAATCCACATCCACATAAACACACGTGCATATATACACACACACATATATATATATATATATATATATATATTTATATGTATGTATGTATATATATATATAATCACGTTTTGGTTTTCTGTCCTTTGTTTTTTAAAATTATTTCTTACATTGTGTCTTTATTTTCCCGCACATTCTCTAATTCTCCCACGTTCTCTTTTCTTCTCTCAATCTGTACGTTTTCTCTTTAGTCTTTACCTTTGGTTTTTTATATGTATTACTTTTTTGTTTTGTCCTTTTATTTATTTTTTTTTTCTTGTTTTTCTTTTCTTTTTCCCATTTACTTCCCTTTAAGACCAAACACGATCATACCAAATCGAAGCCCCATGAATCGTAAGGTCACTTCTTCGCTTTTCAATTTCGATATTTGGCAGCGACATGCTAAAATCACTGGCCAGCAAAGCCAAGATGGGATATCGTCAGTTTAGCTGCAGCCCTAGGCGGTTTGTGGCCAGAAATCGTCGAAACAGAAGCTTGATATAGGTAAAAAGTTTAGTTTGTTGCTTCTGCTCCAAAACAATAATTCTTTTAAACCTTGTTAGTGGCTTCGATGATAGAAATAACTACGTCTAGAAACTATTTGTGTTTTTCTGTACAAATTTGTTTGTGATTTGAATATAGTAAACATGTATACCTTCTCATCTCTTTCACTATGGATTCTTTCTCTGACTCATTTTCTCTCTCTCTCTCTCTCTCTCTCTCTCTCTCTCTCTCTCTCTCTCTCTCTCTCTCACACACACACACACACACACACACACACACACACACAACCTATTTCTCTCTACCCCCTCTC
>CM042139.1:139996594-140024094 GCA_023376005.1 Doryteuthis pealeii | reverse complement strand
TATTCTATTGTATTAGTGGAATAATTTATCTATTATCTGCTGATAGTCTACATGTTTTTCATTACACTTTACCAACATAAGTACGTTAAGATAATTGCATATGCAATTTTGTATACTCATGTGAAAAATCATTTTAAAAATATTGTTAATAAAAGAACTATGCACACTATATCCGCTTGCATATGCACTTATGCATATGTATTGGAAATTCAGATTGTGTTGTCAGTAATGTAAAAAGCATCATCAATCTAAATCTGTTTTATATATATGGGTAATTCCATGTCATATCATCCAGTCCATGTCACCCACCTCCTTCTATTTTGTACAGGTATGGACTGTGTTGACGTTAGACAATCCCCAAAATTTGAGCTTCCAATTCCAAGAATTGGTGGAGTTATGTCGATTTTTAGCTCTCCAAATTTGAGAGTGTTCGCGAAAAATGGCGACCTTTTGTCTATAAAATGAATTTTTGAGCTTCATTACTCCTAAAAATTGGTTTATAAAAGCATTTTGCCCAAGAAATCGGAAAATGCTATAAAAGAAGTCTTAAAGTTAAACAATTTTAAGTTATTGATGATTTTTAAAATTTTTCATAGCAAGATCAATATCCTGACGTGGCACTGCATCTCTGACAAAGATTTTAAATTATTTCATATCTATTGAACATTATTTGTACCAAAAATATAGTTTGGTTTTTGCTCAGAACAGAAGCTACAACATTTTGTCGAAATTTGTTTAAAATTTGTCACTTCAATTTTTCTGAAATTTTGTCCAGGGTTAGACCATCTTGAAGTTAGACAATCCACAAAATGTGACCTTCCAATTCCAGAAATTGGCGGAATTATGTCGATTTTTAACTTTCCAAATTTGGATAGTCGGTTTCAAAAAATGTCGACTTTTTGTAAATTTATTTTTGTCTGTAAATGATTTCTAGACCTTCCCTACTCCTAAAAATTGGATTATAAACGTATTTTTGCCCAGGGAAGCCAAAAATGCTATTAAAAATCTTAAAGTTAACCAGTTTTAAATTATTAATGATTTCTGCTTTGCAAAATTTTAACTAATGCTGTAGTTTCGGTTCAGGACAAAAACTAAACTATCTTTTGGTAAAAATAATGGTCAATATATGTGAAATAATAATAGAAAAATGTTGAGATTCAGTGCCACATCGGGATATTGATCTTGCTATGAAAAAATCAGTAATCATCAATAACTTAAAATTGGTTGATTTTCAGACTTTTTCAATAGCATTTTTAGATTTCTCGTATAAGAATGCTTTTATACACCAATTTTTAGGATTAGGGAAGCTCTAGAACTCATTTTACAGAAAAATAGATTACAAAAAGTCACCATTCTTCGCGAAACCCACCAAATTTGGAGAGCTAAAAAATGACATAATTCCGCCATATCTCCTCGAATTTTGGGGAAAGTCAAATTTTAGCACAGTCCACACCTGTATAAAATTTCAGAAAAATTGAAGTGGGTGGGGGACTGTTACTTTCTTCTGGATGATTTGACATAGAATTGCCCCCCCTATATATATATATATATATATATATATATATATATATATATATATATATAAGTATAGTCAACGGAACTTTGAAACAGTCGGTTTGTCTCACATACGATTTTCAAGCAAAATATCATACACAGACCCATATATATATATATATATATATATATATATATATATATATATATATATATATATATATATAATCTTCTTGAGAACATTATGTTGATTTAATAATATGCTCTGAAGAAGATATTTAACAAATCGAAATATTGCAATATCAGCATAATAAAATACATTATTTGAACAATATCTGTGTGCTTTTCATATTATCCTACCCTTATATATCGTCGGGTTCATTTACTTACTTTTGATTGATATATTATTCTTATATATATATATATATATATATATATATATATATATATATATATATATATATATATACACATATATATATGAATAATAGTTCTTAAGAAATACACAAATCATATATCTATGAAATATTATCATATAATTAATGGGTTTCCCGACCTCAACGTATAAAATAACCCTATATTGGTTGACATGCCGTTAAAATCAATACATCAATTACATCTGGCGCTCCCTTAGCGATTTTACAAAAGAAACATCAATATCCTTCTCTCATACAATATGATACCCCTGAGATACTTTGACAAATGTATTACATTACTGGCATGTCAAGGAAATTAACGCAGATGAAACTAGATATGTAGCTACCGTGAAGTCATGCTTAAAGTACCGAATCCTGCAAGTTTAACGAAGTTCATCAGAGATGAACATTTTCGTAGCTTGTATGACTCCATGTAAGACCTATGCAGCTGACTAAGCTGAGTCTTGTTAATTCTAAGATTTAGATGGGTAAGTAAACACTTGAGCAACACATTCTCACTTAAGCTTACTGACCAATCAATGAGAATCCACGTGCATGACTATACACTAACACATACACACCAACACACACACATTCACACTGACACACACACACACACACACACACACACACACACACACACACACACACACACACACACACACACTCTTAACTCTTAACTCTTTGCTTAACAAATTCCCCCATGGCTGTACCGATTTTTCTTTTCAACTGTTTCCGTATTGCAAAAGGATCAAAAGCTAGTCTCAGGGTTGGTTCACAAAGAAAACAAAAGATTACAGGGGAGTGATCTTTGAATGTAAACATGTGATGTGAGCTTGAGTCACAGCCAGCATTTTATGGTAGAATCGTAGTAGTGGGAGAGCCGTTGTGAGCTGTTTAAAGTAGGCAAATAGTTAAAGCAACACAGTTTTCAAACCTAGAATTTGGCATTATAATTCCATAGTGTTCCACCCGTGAATCTGGGCTCCGTGTGAGAGCAAAATAATCACTCGGTAAATGGGGTCTTCAGTAGTTTGGACTGGTGTTCTTCTTATTGTCTTAGGCAGTTTACATTTCATATTGTGCTAATGTATTTGGGAAAGGTATGCATCCAACTATTCCTTCGCCAGCTATGGGTAAATAGCGATTCAGACTGGGATATTTAATCTTAGTATGGCAACCTGTCTAAGAGAACGAAAAAAAAACTGAATTCAAATTTGTTAACATCTGTTTAAATAATTGGTCTTGTGTCATATTCTGCTCTTTTGAAGGGGATGGCAAATGCTCACGACCCCCCCATATATATATATATATATATATATATATATATATATATATATATATATATATATATATTTACCATGTCCTTCGCATGAGTAGTATGTGACAAGATGTCAATTTTAACAACGTTTAACATGTTTGAATTCAGAGTTTCCTTTTCGTTACCTAGCCAATATTAAACAGTCGAGTCTCTTATACCATTTACCCGTAGCTAGAAGGAGAGTAGTTAGATCCATAACTTTCCATGCTATGTGAAATGCATGCCGTCTCGTCCAGGATTTGAACTCGGGTCGACGAGTACATTTCCCACGACTCTAACCAATACACCACGTGCGTGTGGACACACACACTCACGTACACACTCATATATATATCCACTCCTCTATTCGTCCTATTGATATATATATATATATATATATATATATATATATATATATATATATATATATATATATATGTGTGTGTGTGTGTGTGTGTGTGTGTGTGTGTGTGTGTTGACTTCTCGAAGTACTATTTTGTTTGACTGATGTTATAGGTTGCATGCAATAATTTTTATTGTGTCCACATGAAAAAATATCGTAACCTTTTTAGGATGACAGGTTGTTTTAATTTAGCGAAACATTACAAAACCTAATAACCGAGTTTGGTGGTTTTATTTTCTGCCAACACTTTTAACAGAATCTCGAACCAGAAAAAAAACACTCTCCACCGTCGCATGTTGGCAAAACGAACCAAATCACAATATGCATGTGTGGTTTCATCGATTCGTTATTTCCCAAACCAAATTTCGTATAATTCCCTTCCAAAGAAAATCATTTTTTTATAGTGGTTTTCCCCAGAGAGACATTGATTCATGTTCTTTAGTGGAAACTGGGTCAAACATGATTATTATTAGTACGGCAGTCTCACCGCACAAAGCCAATGCGAGAAAATTCATTATTAATTCTCACACATAATCAAAATCAATGTCGTGATCATTGATTTATCGTTTTTTTTATATTCTTTATATTTCGGTCAATTTAATCTCATACTTGTAAACCGAATCATAAAGAGTCGAGTAATGTGTTCACAGGTTCTTTTCATACTCCGACTATGAGCAGATAAAACTTGACTGGTTTTAATTAAGTCAATATTCTTGAATTATTCTTATGTAAATAACTGGAAAATGCTCTAATATTTCACAATCAGACACAGAGATTATTTTTCGATTTTTGTGTAAAATATGGAATCAAAAGACTTTCTCGCACCATTAATATTTTCTATCATCTTAAAAAGCCAACGAATGTGAAGTGGCATCAGATATTTTTAATATTTCAAAGTATTGGTATTAGGTATTTTTATGCATATGTTTTATGATATTATAAAATATTTTATAAAGATTTCATGAGGTATTTTATAATAATTCAAAATCTTATTATGTCATTTCATATTTAATTTTTAGACTATTTCAAAGTATTGATATGATGCATTTTTAAATATATATTTTATAATATTTTGCAATATATTTTATAAGATGATCATAATGTATTTCATAATAATTCTATAATATTGTATAATGTATTTTGATATGTAACTATTTCAAAATATTGCTATAAATTTCCAATATATATATATATATATATATATATATATATATATATATATATATAACAATCCTTCCACACGAGCAGGATGAGACACAAGGTCAATTTCTCTCTCTCTCTCTCTCTCTCTCTCTCTCTATATATATATATATATATATATATATATGCTTTATATATATATATGCTTATATATATATATATATGCTTTATATATATGCTTTATATATATGGTTTATATATATATATATATATATATATATATATATATATATATAAAGGTAAATCTAATGAGTCAGACGAACCTACTATTAGTTTCGCTTAATGCTCTTCAGGGCTAAGATCTTAGCCCTGAAGAGCATTAAGCGAAACTAATAGTAAGTTCGTCTGACTCATTAAATTTATCTTTATTATTTGCTCTACTTAGGTATTGAGCACTTTTTACTTATTAGTTTATTCTCCTAGCGGGAATATATATATATATATATATATATATATATATATATATATATATATGTTATATACATATATATAAATTGTAGGAGAGAGAGAATAATTGAGGGAGAGAGAGAATACAAAAGAGAGGGAGAGAGAGAGAAAGAATGTGAGATAGATAGAGAGAAGAGAAAATACTGTACCAATAGATTATTTTTTGTTGGTACGAGTATCTTGGTCTTTTCTTTTTTCGAAAAAATTTTTTCTCCCCGGTTGATGTTTGGTAGTATATTTTTGCAATCAAACTATTTGCTGGGTTTTTTCTCACCGCGAGGATTTACCAACACGCTTGGTATATATATATATATATATATATATATATATATATATATATATATATATATATATATATATATATATATATATATATATATATATATATATATATATATATACTTTATATATATATATATATATATGCTTTATATATATACATATATATATATATATATATATATATATATATATATATATATATATATATATATATATATATATATGCTTTATATATATATATATATATATATGCTTTATATATATATATATGTATATATATATATATATATATATATATATATATATATATATATATTATATATATATATATATATATATATATGCTTTATATATATATATATATATATATGCTTTATATATATATATATATATATATGCTTTACATATATATATATATATATATATATATATATATATATATATATACTTTATATATATATATATATATATGCTTTATATATATATATATATATATACATATACATATATATATATATATATATATATATATATATATATGTAAAGCATATATATATATAAATTATAAAATACTTTAATAATCATGCAATATCGTGTATTTACTATAATAGAATATGTCATATAATAACATATTTTTTCAACCTCTTACATTCATTCTTATGTGTACTTGAGCTTTTACGTTAATGGTGACCAATAGCCATTACTTGAGATAAAAGTAAGAGCATGTGTTCTTAACGGATGAGTTTATTTAGTATTCTAGAAGAGTTTACAAGTGCTGTTCATTCTTTTTTCCGCAGGAACTCAAGTTGTCTTTTCTAGGCTCTTCCCAACAAGTATGACACTTCTGTCCCTTTACGCTTCACAATTTTCAGCAATCACCCAATATCAAGTTTCATATTCGTCTCCTTTTAGTCTTATTGTCTAGTTTTCTGGAACAGAGCAATCCACTATCTACCGCAATCATTTCATCTGGTTCGCTGCAACTAGATCTGCTGGATTGTGTGACCAATTCTATATCTAAATATAAATGAGGATTCCATGTGTTTCATTCACTAGGGTATATTCCGTGTTTATGCTTATACTATTAACCTGAATAATCGAAATGCATTTGCTTGCGTGGTTTCCAGAGGATTATCCTCCATATCCAGACATGTCTGTTCTTGTATTCCTTGTGGAGCGTATTTATTATATTGGCTTAATGTGATTTTGATAAACTTATCTTTATCTCACAATAGTTTACAGTTCCAATATTCCTGTCTCTCAATTACCTTACTAATTTGTAAATTCATTGCAATTATGGCAATGTTTGACAATTATCTCGCTATTTAGAGGGAGTAGGGTTAAATCTACTTTTCGACCACGTGACCCTCTTCTTGTCGATTCGTTTCCAAGTAATTCACCCTCACTTCGGATATGCCCCCTATAGTTGTTTTTTTTCATAGTTTATTCATACTGTTGCTTATTTTTAAGCAGACAATATCTATTTTACACTTTTTTTATTTCTTCTTTCGTGGTTCCTCCTTTCCTTCTTCTATTTCCATGATAAAGTGTTAATTTGAAAGATATGATTATGACCTGTTGTTGGTCAACACACGCACACAGACACACACACACACACACACACACATATATATATATATATACATATATATATATATATATATATATATATATATATGTATATATATAAATATATATATATATATATATATATATATATATATATTGAATGTAAACTGGTTCCCTGTAAAATACAATGAATTATATGCTTCGGGGCTTAAAGGAGGGTCATAAACAATGTTTTCCGATTTTTTTTACATACATTTTGGCCATTAATTATTCCTTTTTTGTTCGTATAAAGACGTCTCACTGTTAATTTTCTAGTGCTTCGCGCTCACTTGAAAGGTTTCATGCCAATTTGGGTTGTCCATTGAAATCACTCCCGGCAATGTTTGGCGTCGAGTTTGAAGATTGGAAACGTCTGTCTGATAAAGGGAGCAAATGATAATGAAATATCTGACTTAAAGTGTGTGTATGTGTGTGTTTTGTGGGAAAGGAAATAAATACGTTAGAGTATTACCTGGTTGATCGGAATGGTTCTATATGTATGCTCAATATATATATATATATATATATATATATATATGCACATAAATATATATACATATATATATATATATATATATATTATATATATATATATATGCATTTCTCTCTCTCTCTCTCTCTCTATATATATATATATATATATATATATATATATATATATATATATACATATGTACATATGCAGACGCATTTCTGTGTCTTTCTCCTTTTATATATATATATATATATATATATATATATATATATATATATATATATATATATATATATATATGTGTGTGTGTGTGTGTGTGTGTGTGTGTGCGTGTGTGTGTGTTTATATAGATATATCCATATATATACATGTATATGTTTATATATATGCATATGTATATACATATATATATACATATATTTATATGTTTGCCATTACATATATATATATGTATATATATATATATATATATATATATATATATATTATATATATATATATATACATGTATGTATGTACAGATATATTTCCACCATTGATTACACGCCGCCACACATACACACACACACACACACACACAGACACACACCCACACCCACATATGTAATATATATATATATAGGGTTGAAATATAAAGATAGAAGAGGCCGAGTGTTAATGAGAGAGAGAGAGAGAGAGGAGAGAGAGAGAGAGAGAGAGAGAGAGAGAGAAAGAAAGAGAGATTGAGAGAGATTTTCATATAATATTTTGAGAGAAATGCTTCGTGAGTGTGAGTGAGTGAATGAGTGAGTGAATGAGTGAAATATAAAGAGTGAGTGAGAAATATATATAATGTCAGAGAGAGAGAGAGAGAGAGAGAGAGAGAGAGAGAGAGAGAGAGAGAGAGAGAGAGAGAGAGAGAGAGAGAGAGAGAGAGAGATGTATAGGACATACAAAGATACAGAAAGAGGCAGACAGACCGACAAGAAAGAAAGAGTTAAACATAGATAGACAATGAGAGAGTGAGAATTGTCGACATTATGTTTACTCGATATTTACAAGTCTTCTGGAGAAATTAATGTTTCTATTCATTCATTTTCCATTAAACTATTGTATTTAGTTGAGGCTTTGTTGATGCCTTTACGGAAATCAATGTTGACATTTTTTTTGAAATGTTGAACAGAGTGGAAGATCGATTACCAAATTATGTGAGCCATGATCTGAAACTTTTAAACCTTACAAAATAATTTGATATTTCAATTATACAAATTAACAAAATATTTTTGAAAATAAAATAACTTTACATAATATATATCCAATGGATAACATTTTAAAGGCATGTCAACCCGTATGGGTTTATTTTATGCTGAGACGTTAGAGAATCGCGGTTATTTCAATTATATGAGGTAGTTATTTCTTAAGTCATTTTTCTATACATATTCATATCGAATAATAATGATACTTTCTTAATAGATATATTGTAAATCTATATACAAAATTAAGTGGTTAATGATTTTATGGAATTATATCTATATTAATTCTTTACTGAAAATAATCTTTTTAATGAAAACTCTGAATTCAGATATGCTAAACTCCGCTGAATAAATTGATCTTGTGTCACATCCTACCCATACAGAGAAGTTGGTGAAAATGTATGTATAAAAATAAGATTTGGCATTGAATAACCCACAAGAGGTGATATGTCAATAAACCAATCAACACATCAACCCCTCATCTAACTACTGGATGCAATCGGTGGAGTGGCATATAGTCAGTAGCAACCAGACAGTCAGGGAATATATCCCTTTTTCACTAGCGCGAGAGTAAGGTGATTGTTTATGCGTCTGAGGTAGAACACCACACCTACGATCAACTCCCCACTTGACGGCACAAATCCAAGATGAGTTGGCGATGGCGGGTATCGATCCTGGAACCTTGTGGTTCTGAAGTGGATACTCTACCTACTTAGCTAAACCAAGCCCTTAACTTTAGATGCATTGTACCGTTAAGGAGCCATATCGACTGAAAAACGTCTTTTAGATTAGTACAATCATTACAAATTAGCTTGAAAAAATACTTTTTTTTGGGGGGGGGGGCGGGGATGACTTTTGGATTGTTGAGAAATTTTGGTATATAAAGTGTGTGCTAGATCCTCACCCATACTTATAGACTAGGCAAGATCATGTGATCTATTTCTTGGCCAATCACTGGCAGTACTCTGAGGCTGATACAATACTTAACCGACCCCACTGGTCATAATTACTGTAGCATTCATCCAGTACGGGCATAGGATTAAATCACTGGACCTTTACCAATACGCAGGATAGGACTTATACGATCACCAAAGGATTCCATAACATAAGACTTTCTTTAAGCCCTTTTCAACTAGCCAAGGATGGCATTTATAAACTTTATATGGATATATCCGATTAGTAAAGGGCTGTGTTTGTCTACACGTACAGAGGCCAGGAAACATCACCAAGTATTATTATTGATACACATTCTTAAATAGTTTACTTTGACATAATTACCTCGTGTATTTTCTTTGCACAGAAACAGTCTAATAATAATAATAATAATAATAATAATAATAATAATAATAATAATAATAATAATAAGAAGAAGAAGAAGAAGAAGAAGAAGAAGAAGAAGAAAAAACAAAACAAAAAAACAAAGCTCACTATATAAAAACAAAAACAAAAGAAACTGTACGCAAAAGATTGTCTATTCCTAAACATAATAATTACTGAAATTGGCCAAGCAAGAAAAATCGGCTTACAATAAGATTATGGAGCAGATCTCATGAAGTTGTCTCATAAATACTCTATGCAACGCTGGAGAATGCTGACTTATCTGATGAAGACGTTAGTTCGTTAATCAACTTTTACCAAATGAGACGTGGATTGTTAAAAATGGCAGATATTTAATGTTTTTTCTACCATTTATTGGCTAGGAAAGCGTTTTCGGTGTTGCATAAAAATATAACTACGTATCTGCACAACGAACTACACCAATGCACACCCACGAATTAGCCCACATCATGTTATCAACTTTCTTTATGACATTAATAGCTTCTTGCAATAACGTGTGTGTTCTAAAATATCTATATCATTCTCTCCCATCGGTTAGTCGGTCGGTAGAGTGTTCGGCTAGGAATCACAAGGTTCCTGGTTCGATACCGGCCCGCGCCAACTCAGTGTATGAGTAGCACAGGGATCTGTGCGGTAAAGTGAGGAGCTGATGGTAGGTGTGGTGCTCCACCTCAGACGCTAAATAATCTGCTTGGTCTGGGGCTATTGAAAAGGGGATAGACTCCCTCGCTGTATGGCTGCTACCGACATTAGGCCGCCCCAACGACTTTTTTACTTACATATATATATATATAAATAAATGAATATAAATATATATATATATATATATATATATATATATATATACTTTGGTGTGGTACCAAGTTTCTTGGTACAAGGTGATTCTAGGTGGGTCCTAATTCTCTACCCGTAGTTTGTTGTAGAGTTCAGGTTCCGTATGAGAGCTCAATGTTTAATTATTGAGCAAAGTTATTTGGGAATAAAAAGGCCTTAAATACCATGGGTATCGTGATTATGGACCATTTCCACTCGAGAGCATGCTCTCAAGTGGAAATGGTCCATAATCACGATACACATGGTATTTAAGGCCTTTTTATTCCCAATATATATATATATATATATATATATATATATATATATATATATATATAAATGAGACGTATATCCGTGACAGTCAGTACTGTTGATTACAAACACACACACACACACACACACACATATATATATATATATATATATATATATATATATATATATATAGATAGATAGATAGATAGAGATTTTTAAGATATAGCTAGTATATTATATATCGTTAAGGATTCTATGTAAAGATAGTATCCAAAATAGTTTTTTTGCGTTGTCAGTAGAACAGGCTCAATTACAATAGTTTGTAGAATATATATATATATATATATATATATATATATATATATATATATATATATATATCATTCATTCTTCAAACATATCATTGTTTAAAGTCTCTCAAAAGATCCAGAAAAAGCTGTACTAATTCTATGGCCCCATTCAAAATTTAACTCCTATATATGCAATCCCTTTTAGATGATCAAATGGATCGGTAATATGAAGGTTATTACTTGGTTTGGAAATTCATCGTTTTCCCCCACAAAATCCATGTTAAGTACTCTATTGATATACACAAACTCAACTTACGAAATGTTTTGTTCTAATAACGGGGGAAATATATAGTAACAAATCCCAAAAGACGTAAGCTGGAAATATATTTCCACGAATCGAACAAATCGCGTCAAATATACTTTGATTCAACCTGTTCGTATTACAGTCCCTTCATAGCACATGTAAATGTTAACAGTAAGGCTTTTAATGCATACCATTTATAGTGTCAATCAGATCCAAAATTGATAGTATCAAATGTTTTATATTTAATTGTTATTATTCAATATAAATATGATGAAGTATAAGAATCCTACATGACTCGTCCTTGAGTCAGTTTTCTAGTAGTAGTATAAGAATGTGTTGGATACATTGAAAATAGAAAAAGAACCTGCAAAAGGCAAGTTTAGAAATAGATTTTTAGAACAGTGTTTTCAAGTACTCGTCCAGAAAACAACCATATTTTTACCTAAGCCAGAGTACAATATACTTTAATATTTCAGTCGCTTTTACTTCAAGATCAAAAGCAGAAAAGTAAAAATAATCCAATAGTATATGCATTTAAAAACATTGTTAATAAGAACGTCAGTGAAATCTACATTGCTGTACTTCAAAAACCTGTTGTACTGGAGGGATGGATATTATAGAGAATGAACTCACACAACAGGATATGAGATTTTTGTTTGTTTCATAGCGTGAGAAGTGATAGATTTGATACACCTAACATATTAGGGGGTGTACGTGAGATTAGAAACGTCAGTAACAAGAAATGTATTTGTCAATTCATATAGAGAAAGATCTACTTCAGAAGACAGACAGCAAACACAAATAGAAAGTTATAGAAAGTATTTGAGATATATTGTGTACTAATTTTCAAATCCCACTTACTATCTTATCTGTATTCATATTGACAAAAAAAACATGCGGTCTATCAGTTGTATTGCAGATTAGTTCTATAACTGGTGGTATTTAAGTCTCTGGTCATCTCTCATTTTATCGCCTGTGCCTCTCACACAGAAGGTAATGGTCCTTTTGGGTTCTTCAGTTTTAGGCTCATGTTTTAGAATATGAAATAGAATTATTTCGTGATTAAACTTTTGAAAATGAAGTTGTGTGTAACCTGATTGATTTGATACATCAGCGCTGATTCTTAGTTTGTTTTTTTTTGTGAATAGAGAACTTGAAATAATTGTTGGTTTTGAGCTGGGCTATTTATCAACATGCAAATACTTTTACATAAACGACCGGAGTTTATCTTATATCTTTTTTGTATGCATTTGACCAACATGAATAGGATGCCGCTCAAGGTCAATTTTTAAGCGGAATTTGATAGCTTAAATTCAGTGTTTTCCTTTACCTAGACCGATTGCCAAACCAACGTTAAAAAGACCAGTCTGCTCTACTATTTACCCTTATACGGAGGAACAATAGTTGGATTCATACCGTTCCCAAGTGTATTATCGCATTTTAAAATGCAAACAGACTCGTCCTGGATATAAACTTGAGTTGCCGTGTCCAATTCCTGTGACGACCACTTCCTTCCTTACGTTTTTCTGAAGGTATCAGGAAGCGTAGCGATTTGTGTGTGTCCATCTGATTGTTTATTAAAACAAATAACACTTACATATATTCCCTTGTGGTGCGTGCCTTACGGAATGGTTACCGTCGTAGGAAATTCAATTGATGACCTGATTTCAAATCCGAAACCAGATTGTTTACGCTAATGTCCTTGGAATATGTATAAATCCATCTGTCTTACTCTCCCAACTATGCGTAAGATAGTAGGACAGACTGGGTTATTTAGCATTGGTAAGGCAAACAGTCTACGATTAGGTAAATTCTGAATATAAGCCAGCTACACTCTACTTAAAAATTCACTTTGTGTCACACCCTACCTGTTAGCTGATACATACTTACTTTCCCTTATTTAAATGATATGTATAAACAGTAAACCAATTTCTGTAAACTGAGAGCGTAATATTTTAAAAATAAACTGTAACGACTGAAAAATTTAAGTGTGTATTATTTTTATTTCACGCTTTCTTGCTGAAGGACACGTTAATTTATTATATGATCACTTATAGATCTGTAAAGATATTATCATCAAAGCACTTCATCTGTATAGTGTATCGTACTGTCACATTCTAATATCGGCATTAGGAAAAATTACGTTGCTTTGCATTGCAGTCAGCAAATCTGAGAGTCATATGCAACAATTGTACAATCGAAGCCTATTTGTACATTTCTTAAACCCCCACTAGAAATCCCAATGGCTATAATCATCGGTAAACTCGATGACATAATTCAATACCTGAAAGCAAAGATTGGTCGAGAACAATTCTCTACGGATCAGAGTTAATGTTAATATCTGTCCATTTACACGTTTCTGCGACCGGCATGAAGATTTGTAGCATCCAAAATGGCGAATCTACTTCATGCTACTAAAATGATTGATCAGAATAGTAATAAAGTTTGTACTTTGATTCCAGTGAAGATTTCCATTCGAAAAAATTGACATATTCTTCACACCTCTGGGAATAGTTTCAATGAGTGCTTAGCACGTATAGAAGACATATTAGTTGTTGTTCACTGAAGATAGATAATATTAGAATAATACATGGTATCTATTGAGTGTAATGACGAGGGCATTTATATAGGTGGTTGGTAATTGGTTGGAATGCTGGCTGGGTTTTACGGCATGTCAACAATTGGGTTATTTTATGCCGAATATGTTTTTATTTTATTCATTCGTGTTGGTATTCAATTTTTGGTGGTCTTCTTTAACTTATTTTCAAAAATATATTTAAAACACATTCTTTGATCTATTGAATAAATAGATGGCACCCTATCAGTCAATTCACACTCCAGATCAAGGTGTATCTGGATGTAATCCCAATGAATCCATACTCCTCAGAGCTCCAGAATTAGAACCTCACCACTAGATACAGTTTAACGTAATTCCCAGTACCCTAAGACCCGTATACACCGCTTTCTAGCACAGGATAAAAAGGTTTGGAGTTTTGACATTAGAGCATACATGTAAGTGCTAGGGCTTGATCGGAAGGGACTCGCCGACCACGCAATTAGTTTAAGTAAGGGCCAAATTGGAGTGTTACATGAAATTGACTGCTCAGCCCCGGGGATTCCATACTTAAGTATCGCAGGCCGCCAACCATGTCCAACAGATAGCCCCATTGGGGTGTATTACATAGGGGCCGGGTTAGCTCAGTCGGTAGAGCGTTCGGCTAGAAACCACAAGGTTCCTAGTTCGATCCTGGTCCTCGCCAACTCAGCGTATGGGTAGCACAGGGATCTGTGCGGTAATGTAAGGAGCTGATGGTAGGGGTGGCGCTCCATCTCAGACGCAAATAATCTCCTTGGTCTGGCGCTAGTGAAAAGGATAGACTCCCTCGCTGATTGGCTGATATCGACATTAGGCCGCCCCGATGACTTTACTTACTTTACTTACTTCTCTGCAGAGGTAAAGTAGGGGTATTCTCAAACTCCACCCAACAGGACTTTGTTTATTTCATTTGCTGTCACTGTTTTGCTATTATATAGTTAATAGCAGTATAATATTGTAATTAAGATGAATTATGTGCCCGTGTCAAAATATTCAGTATATAGAATTTATATGGATTTCTAATAATAACTGAAGAACACATAAACATTGTTCTTGATGACTTCTAAAAGAAGGTAATGTTAAACTAGAGACTATTGTTAATAACTACTTTGCTGCAAATAAACTTAATTATCCAGAAACATTACTTTAAGAAATACTTTCATGTTTGTAACAAACAAACAGAATATTATTCTATGCATTTTATTTTATGCACTGACATGACACGATTCATTTCTTTTCTTTTTCTTTCTTTCATTTAACTTCCTGTTAGGATTCATGTGAATTTCGGCTCACACAATAAACGCACGCAACAAACAAGCACAAAAGGTATATCAAGGGGATCAACTGGTAAATGTGCAAAAATTAAGATTTGAACATACTACCAAATGATATATACTCAAATCAGCGGACAGTCGAGTGAAAATAAAATGCTGGACAAATCCATGGATCTTGCCAAATATCAGAGAGAGTATCGAAACCACCCATAATGCAGAACAGTTAAATTCAGCTAGAATGCCGTGCAGGGACCTGCAGATCTGAGTAGACTTGCTGGAAAACTTCATTGAAAAAAAAAACCCAAAAAAACCCAGTTAATCGAGTATGTAAAAATTTCAAGGAATAAATTAATAATAATGATACTCAGAGGAAAGTAGGTGAGCTGAAGAGACTTATTATGACCCCAGAGAAAAAACTCACATAATAATAAAAATAATAAAAATAGAAAGGGGAAGAAATACATCAATAAGAATAATAAAAATTATCAGTCTTCTCCTCCACCTCTTCTTCTTCTTCTTATTATTATTATTATTATTATTATTATTATTATTATTATTATTATTATTATTATTATTATTATTGTGTTTTCACATCAGTGTTAGCTGATGGTCTTTCACTGGAGTCTGAGTGACAGCAAGTCTCCTCAGGACTCCAGGACTCTTCTGAGTATTCTGGCAGATTGCAGCAGTGCAGTGTTCTGAATGGTTTCAATCCTTCCTCTGATTTCCAAACTTTCCAAACCCTTTTCCAATCCTTTTGGGACTGTTCCAAGTGAACCAACTACAATTGGTATCACTTTCACTTTCATATTCCATAACTTTTTCAGTTCTCTGGTAAGGTCCAGATATTTGTCTATTTTTTCATTTTCCTTTAACTTCACCCTGCTATCTGCTGGCACTGCAAAATCCACCAGTTAACAAGTTCTTTCTTTTTTGTTTATCAATACTAGGTCTGGCCTTCTTGCTGGGATAAGGTGATCCGTTTTTATCTGAAAGTCCCAGAGAATTTGTGTGCGTTTTGTTCTCAAGAACAGATTCTGGTTTATGCATATACCATTTTGTTGTGTGGTCAAAATTCAATTTTTTGCATAATTCCCAGTGGATCACCTTCCAAACCCAGCCGTGTCTAGCTTTGTATTCTCGTTGTGCTAGTTTGCTACATTCGCAGAGTATATGGTTAACAGTCTCATCTCTATTACCGCAAAGTCTACACTTACTATTCTGTTGGGTCTTATCAATTTTCGCTTTTATTATTATTATTATTATTATTATTATTATTATTATTATTATTATTATTATTATTATTCGTAGTAGTAGTAGTAGTAGTAGTCTTAATATATATGTATTATTATTATTAGTTGGTGTATTAGTAGGATACTTAATATTTATGAATTATTATTATTAGTAGTAATAGGAATAGGAGTAGAAGAAGTAGAAGTAGTGGTGCTTGTGATAGTAGTAGTAGTAGTAGTAGTAGTAGTAGTAGTTACCAAGTATTTTTAAATAGTTATGAATTGATTTCTGTTTTTGACGTGTAACCATATCCATCTGTAGAATTCATACATAATTAATAACTATTCCCATGATGTTGAAATGTATACTCATTAAAAATGATCTGTTTCGAAACCACATGTAAAATATGATAATACATAAATGAATTACTAGATATTTCCCAATGCATTAAATTCATTGTATTTATTTATGGAAACATTATATATATATATATATATATATATATATATATATATATATATATATATATATATATATATATATATATATATAGCATGGCCTTCAAATGTATGTTTTATTCATTTTTATTTTCCTTTTAGCGAGCAAGATGATGATCATCGTCGTTTATTTGTGGATCATTTTCTGTCTTTCTCTATTGCCCTATCTGACAGTCTGATATGTCTCGTAGGAATAAATGGAAATTTAAATTCTTAATAGTTCTGATTTAGTTCATGAAATTTAATTCATGAAATGTCAAATCTTATTTTTTTCTTGTATTATATAATGAAAGAGAAAAAAAATGAATTTATTTATGAAATGTTTCAGACGATATAAAAAAAGTATAATAGACAGATGTGATGATTATCAGACTGGAAAAATATTGGAAATGACAGTTCTCACAAAGAAAGACGCGGTTAAAATTCAGAGGCTATATGAGATGGTTGTGGTAGTATACCATGGTCTTTGCTTGAAAGGAAAAGATTGGTTAAGCACAAAGAATGAAAGATGGTAGATCTTCAATGATTTACAGATAAATTTGATCCTAAACAGGTAAGATTTTAGTAACATATTTACAAATACTTGAACATATAAATTCAAATAGTTGGATCAATATCAAGAGAGATTTTTACAAATAAAAATACACAGACACAGACACACACACAGACACACACACACACACATATATATATATATATATATATATATATATATATATATATATATATATATATATATATAGTATATATATATATATATATATATATATATATATATATATATATATATATATATATATATAGGGTGTTCGGGATTAATTTGACATATTTATATTTGGTTATTTTTCTCCGTAGGTTGGAGGTATTGACACACACTACGCATCATTTAAAAGCTTGGACCACCCTTCATTCAAATAGGTGATGAAGTAACTTCTGAGCAAAGTGAATATCCTGCTGAACCACAAACAATCTGATTCTTTTCTGATGAAAAAACTTGTGCCAAGCTCAAAAGCACAACAAGCAGAATTACAGAGGGCATGCATTCAGTGCAAAGGACACTCCTCTTGTCATGCAGACTAAATTTCCCCAAACTGTGATGGTTTTTGGATGTGTGTCCTCTGAGGGTGATGTGATGCCTTCGCATTTTTTCAGAGATGTTATCAGGTTGAATTCAGATGCCTAGGTGGAGTTGCTAAACGCTGTAGTCAAGCCCTAGATAACAAGCGTAGCTAATGGTAAGCCATATGTATTGCAGCAGAATTCCTCCCCATGCCACACCTCTGGGGAAAGTAAAAAATGACTGTCTGCGAATTTGTACGAATTTTCCAAAACTCCGAACTCCCCAGATCTTAAACCCATGGATTATTATGTATGGGGTGCTGTTGAGAAAGACACTAATCACCGTACCAGTACTACAAAAGCCCAGTTAATCGACTGAATTAAGGTAGTTTTTGACACCCTCCCGAGGGAAACTGTAACATAAGCTTGCTCCAGGTTCCGGAGCAGGATTGAGGCGACGCTAATGGCGGTTATTTTGAGTGAACTTGTTGACAGTAGTGTAACTTCCGTTCCTATTGAATTTCTTTACAATCCAAATTCATTCTACTTACCAACATACATACCTATGATATATATATATATATATATATATATATATATATATATATATATATATATATATTATATATATATATAAGGAAGAATGAACAAAGAAAATAACAGAATGGATAATAAAAGATGAATTTAATCAATATCACTTACACATGTGTTATTGCTTAAATTCATCTTTTATTATCCATTCTGTTATTTCTTCTCTTTATTCATTCTTCCTCATATTGTCGGATTCATTTCCAATTCCATTTTTACACGCACACACACACATTTTCTGTACTTGAGACATCTACAGTTCCAAAGATATCGCTTTTTGATATATCTTGCAAGTTTCTCCAGAATGCGATAAAGTGTCAGATATATTGTCTCTATGAGAGTATTAAGGGTTAGATTGCGTCAGACTAGTCATAGGAGGTGATGTTGAGCAATGGGCTTATGTAGAGAACAACAGATTTTATAATAATACAATTACAAATCAACCGCCGATAAAGAAAAACAGAGACACAATAGAGATAATAAAAAGGTTGTAGGTATTAAAAGCACGGAAACAAAGGCAAAACTCTTATGTTTTTGTTAAGAAGAAATATACAAATTGTTTATATTTAGATAGATATTTATACAAACAAAGATAACAAGGAAATCTGAGGTTAAACAAAATGTAATTTTGGAGATTAATGGAATAATAATACCAGTCAGAAGTTCATCCTCACAGGAACCACAAGGTTCCGGGTTCGATCCTAGTCGAGGCTGTTGGCATTCGACAGCGCTAATACCGCCAGAAAAGGTATACATATCAACTATTACCCTTCCAGATATGGGCAAAATGTAAGATCGATAGGGCTCCTTTCTTCTCGTGTGAACGGGGTGTGATAAACTCAGACAGACAGACACAGACAGACAGACAGACACACGCACACACACACGCAGACACACACACACATATATATATGATACTTTTATATACATGGTACATTATAATATTATATACATATACATATATATATATCATATCCATGATATATATATATATATATATATATATATATATGTATATAATTTCTAAAATATTTCATATATATATATACGTGTGTTTGTAAGTAAGTGTGTGTGTGTGTGTGTGTGTGTGTGTGTGTATGTGTGTGTGTGCATACTTCTGCCAAAAGATCTGGAATTAGTACACTTTGGGCATTTCCACTTATTTTCTTTTATTTAGCAGTAAATAGAATATCAAACGATAGTACTTAACATATATATTTAATGCCAGAACATTCTCGCTTCATATATATATATAAATATATAAATATATACCATGAAAAACTGGATTAGATTATTTAAATTCATGGAATCAGAGTTTCCCATACAATGAAGAGGAAATTATTGTGAAATAAACTAACGTTGAGGAAAAGATTATGGAATGATATTGTAAAACAATTACCAGCAGAATCCTACCTATGTAAATATGTTTAACTGATAAAATACATTTTTGTCGACCTCAATAAGCTGTTGGGCATACCTAATTGAAAAAGAATACGGCTTCAACATTAGAACAGTAATTTGAAGAAATAAAAAATAATAAAATATATTTAAAAAAAGGCAAACTGAACTGAACATAATCTAATTGTGATAATTCCATATTCTTGTCTTGGAGCAGAATATGTAGAAATCCATCAATACATCTCTCGTATATTCACTCAATTGTTCTTTATAGGTTTATTTGATGTGTATACACAAATATTAAAAAAATATGTTTTAAAGATACTTCAACAAATACGCTTTGACAGATATGCATTTATTAAAGCGTTTAGTCCTAAACAGAATAGTTATCACAAAAGGAGAGAGAGGGAGAGAGAGAGAGAGAGAGAGAGAGAGAGAGAGAGAGAGAGAGAGAGAGAGAGGGGGGGGGCATATATATAATATATATATATATTATATAAAAATACAAATAGTATTATTGTTAGATGGAAAATAAAGGGTCTACCATGGTTTCAATCAAAAAATGATCTCCTCATTTTTTGATTGAAACCATGGTAGACCCTTTATTTTCCATCTAACATTAATATTACTAGCAAATATATGCACCTTCCGGGTGCAAGTATTTAAGTTTTAATGTAATAAAATATCATGTTAAATTAGAAAGGCTAATGAAACTGAATAAGAATGCAGATAGAAAGATTTGGAACAGAGGGGGTATGATTGAAAAATAGAACAACTTTGAAACTAACTCTTCCATCATCTTCCATTACTCCCGTCTTTCATTGGTAAATTTTCCCAATTTAACTATTTAGTTAAAATAGGAAGTAAAAAATCGATTTCATTTAAGATTTATCCCCGAGATTTTTGTTCATATTCAGTAAGATAAAACCAAACAATTAGAAATCAATAATACTAAGCACATATTTATTAAAATCAAATTTTAAAGATCAATATGCAAATTAGCCTTTCCATTCACACTGTAAACCGCTATTTTGATGTATATATAAATAAAATTACCCGTTATTAGTATCTAGATATGGTCAATAGTATTAATGATGTATAACAATTTTATTAATAATAGAAGTTTACATAAAAATAAAATCATGGAGAATGTGATGTAAATAACTAAGGGAACTGTGACTTGAGTAGTGATATAGTTTTGGTTACAGACAGAAAAACACAATCTCCATTATAATAAGATTACTATATTTACTGCTCTATATTTTCAATATATTGAGCACTTTTGGATTATTTACTGACGCCACTGTGACGGAAAAGTTAAAGCGGCAATTAGATACTATATATATATATATATAAGCTGTGTAAAATTGTATCGACTTTTTTTGTACTTTTTGACACACCTTGTATTCTGAGAAAAAAAAAACAATGTTCCATTCATTCTTCATTTCTATCCTGGTAAATACAGATTTAAACTTGGTACTTTTTTGACACACCTAGTATTCTGAAAAAAATCAATGAATGGAACGTTATTTTTTTTCGAATACAAGGTGTGTCAAAAAGTACAAAAATCTCGATATTTTTTACACATCTTGTATATATACATATGTTACTCTCTTTTAATAATATCTATGTACATACATCAACTAGCAGCTAGTCTAATGTTACTCAGCAAACATCTACTTTAGTGTAATTCCCTTGCTTAATTCAGTGAGGACTATTATTCACTGGACATTACGCTCGGAAAATATTAGATAAAATTCCATTTCAGTCTACGGAAATATTGGCTCACCTCTCTATATATAAACATGCTTTGGACCATGTGACTGAATAGGGAAACCACGTGACACAAAAACAATATAATTTAGTTGAAAAAAATCGTTTTAAATACTAGCTGGCATGATGAACTCTGTGTTGTGTCTTATTTTAAGCGTGAAATATATTATGTGTGGACACACACACACACACACACACACACACTCACACACACACACATATATATATGTATATATATATATATATATATATGTGTGTGTGTGTGTGTGTGTGTGTGTGTGTGTCCACATATATAATGGTTAGTAGTAATGACAGATAATAGTTGAACAATCTTGAAATCCCCCTAGAAGTAGTGAAACGTAATATATATACGGATATGCGCAAGACACTGAAAAGTATCATGTAATTGTATGACACACGGACGCGACACCGGTAGTGAAATGCCATTGAAGGGACTTAAACTATTTGATGCCCCCTGCTAATATACACAGATATCGTGGAACTTAAACTCATAAGCAATGGAAGAAGACTATTAGAGAGAGAGAGAGAGAGAGAGAGAGAGAGAGAGAGAGAGAGAGAGAGAGAGAGAGAGAGAGAAGAGAGAGAGACTGTTTAGAGGAAACAGTTTAAAACTGACCAAAGTGTTGAGAGACGTCTCTTGCAGTGCAGCATAGGAGGTGACGTTGTTGCTTTGGTAGACGTTCTCCATAACCCATACGATCAGACGAAATGGAAGGAAGGACATTATCTCTTGTTCAAAGTGTTTTTCTTTTGTGTCAAATCATCTAAATATAGCAATTACCCAACAAGGTAAACTTACGGTATTTACACTGTTTTGCTAATTCTTACATGAAGTCGTATGTCATAACGACTAATATATGAAGTAGAATAAAGGCCAAGTAGTTTATCATATAGGTATTGTAGGATAAATATTAAATAGTAGTCACCTGAATTTTGCTTAGAAATTCACACAAAAAGAATATTAGTTAGTCCCCTAAATTTTAGACTTAAATTTACACATAAAAGTTAGTTTCATGAACTTTACTCACAAATTTACAAATACATTTGCACATAAATGAATAAGAAATAGAATTGTGAGTTCTACCAACACATTCACACATAAATTCACACAAAAAGTAGCTAAAAAACATAAAAATAAGTAGTATTTCCTAAAATATTAAACAATAATGTAAATATTTGTCAATCCCTTCGAACGAGTAATATGTGACAGAAGGTCAATTTTTAAGCAGAGTTTAACAAGTTTGAATTCAGAATTCTCCTTCTCCTACACTTTAATCAAGATATAGAAACATGATTTCCCTACAATGTAACCATAGCTGGAGGGAGAACAGTTGGATTCACGTCTTTAACAAGAGTATCAGCTCTATGTAAAATGCAAACAATCTCGTACAGTATATGAAGTCGTCTCACCGTGTGAATTACCTACGCCGGTAACAATTATACCATACACCTTTACCGAATTTACATCAATCGGCTGCTCAGGTAAAAACCCTAGTACCTATATGATTGTCCATCGCTTACTGTCCTAATGGCAAACCTCTAACCTCGTTTAACATATGTGTGCTAGAAGGAGGTCACTGAGGGTCATAGTATCCTGGGTCTGATGTTGAACTGCATCTCATGGTAAAGTTCCAATTCTGGAACTCTGGCGATTGTGGAGTACCCCTACATTGCCATTGCCACCAGGCCCACCCTGAACCAGAGTGGTAGTACCTGTCAAAAATATTGAGATTAAAAACAATTAACTAACCATCAAGAATGAATAAAACAATGTCTTCCACGTGAAATAACCGTGAAATCCAACCAATCTCCCAACCAACAAAATCCACCGAATTAACAGATATACGTATACATAAATATAAGTAGTAGTCTCCAACATTTTACACACAGCTGTACACATGAATTTATACATAAATCATAATTAGTAGACCCCTAAAAATTACACATAAATTTACAATGAACGAATAAATGATAAATCCCTGAATTTACATACGTGTAGTGATTGTGATAAACACTACACGTAGGGAATCACAGAACATTTCATATATGTGTTTAGTGTTATTTTATATTTATATTAGATTAACCTATATAAAGGAAATAACATATTTTCTTTAAATAAATGTTAGAATAATATCTTACAAACAGTCAGTACGAACGCAGCAAGATATAAAATTATAATTTCAATAACATTTGAACTTTCCGTAGAAAAATGGAAATATGCTTCACGAGAAAGAATAAAGAATGAAAATTAAAAAGTTTCTACAGTTATGAGAAAACAAGGAAAACAACTATGTAAAATATATTTTGCATTAAAAGAAAGAAATTAAAAATCAAAATAAATTCTAAAATAAATTGACAAAATAATCAGTTATTCTATGAAAAAAAACCTTGGAATCGCTTATTTCTGAGATGATTGTTAGGATTCTTTGTTTAATGGTATATTAAACTTCGTGGGTTATTTAATGCCAATGCCATCATTGCAGAGGAGTAGTAATACTATTTAACCAATAACTGATGGATGACGGAGCTTATACCATTCCCAAATACAATAGACCGAAAGTGAACATAATAAAACGCCTGCAGTTCGAATTCGCTTAATACGATGTTGCAATCCATCACATTAACTACTACGCAAACTGAAAAATTAAGAGAGAGAATGATTAACAATTGGAAAATCACGAAGAAAATTCCAGAAATAAATGGGAAATCCATTGAAAAATATAGAGAATTTAAGAAATACGAAGAAAATTTAGATGTAGAAAATAAATAAAGTTTTAATAAAAACAAAGAATAGATAAATATGCCGATAGATATACAGATATACAGATAAAAAACCAAACCCTAAAATTTGAATCAGCAATATTAGCGTAAAAATTGGCCATGTGCCCTACTCGTGCGGCGGGGTGAGTAAATAAAAAAATATATAATCTTGATATATAGATTTATAGATATATAACAAGATAGATAGGTAGGAACATGAATATATATATATATATATATATATATATATATATATATATATGTGTGTGTGTGTGTGTGTGTGTGTATGTGTCTGTGTCTGTGTCTGTGTCTGTGTGTGCCTCTGTGTATGTGTGTGTGTATGTGTATGTGAGTGTGGCAATGCAAAATTTAAAAACGACCGAAGAAAAAAAAACAAAAAAAAACGGAAGAAATAAAAATAACCGAAATATAGAATGAAGAAACTCAAAAGAAAAAAAAAAGAAGAAAACAATGAAAAATATAAGAAATAAATCCAGGTAACAGGGAAATATAGGAAAATAAATTTTAACAAGAAAGATAAAAATTAGGAAATGGATTGTAAGATGGCGTTTGTATCAATAAAACATACAGAGGTGTTTAATAAAGAAATAGAAGAGTGTAAAGTATCAATTGATAAGTGAAAAAAAAATGCGAATAGCAACAGGATGATGCGTAAATGTTAAAGAGGAATAAAGCAAGAGATCATGAGATAAGGTAGAGAGAAGTATTGTTGATGATTGATGAAAGCTTTAGATAAGAAACACTATGACAACTAGATAATTGGAATGGAGATACAAAGTTAATAATCCTTGTAGGAATAGAAAACAAAGAAACACATAAGACACCCGAAAATACCTATATATTTATTTCACAAAGTTTTTTTTTATGTAACACAACTGGGGTTTTTTTTTTTTTTTTTGACAATCAGCAAAACGGATGTGGTTGGATTATCTCGGAGGAGTAAACAGATTTTTTAAAAATATGTATATCTCTTTTTAGATTATTATAATTTGCCTGGTGTTTTCGGCTTCCATTTCAATGCTGAGAAAACGTCAAAATCAAATAAGAAAAATATGATGTATAAAATACTTTAGTTATCATTCGCATGAATCTATCTGGGAAGCATGCCCATTTAGAGAGATAAAAATGATTATATATATATATATATATATATATATATATATATATATATATATATATGTGTGTGTGTGTGTGTGTGTGTGTGTGTAAAAAGGAAAAGGAATTGAATCCGACAATATGAGGAAAAATGAGTAAAGAAAAGAAATGTAAATGGATAAATGAATTTAATCGATATCACATTAATCGATATCACTTACACATGTGTTTCGGCCAGTTTATGTGTGTGAAAATATTTCGCACACATAGAAGAATCGACCTTCATCAGAGTAAATATTTATTTTGAATTCAAAATTTTCATTCAAAATAAATATTCACTCTGATGAAGGACGATTCTTCTATGTGTGCGAAATATTTTCACACACATAAACTGGCCGAAACACATGTGTAAGTGATATCGATTAATGTGATATCGATTAAATTCATTTATCCATTTACATTTCTTTTCTTTACTCATTTTTCCTCATATATATATATATATATATATAATATTATATATATATATATATATATATATATATATATATATATGGTAAAATATAAGGAATGAAAAAACTCAGACAAAAATGTGTAGTATATTTCGCTGGAGTTTAAACTTGGCTTCATCAGCTTTTATTGAATTATTCAGATCATACAAGTGTTTTATAGAGGAGAAACTAGGTAGGTGGGTAAGTTTTGGGGTGAGGGAAAGATTTGATTGGTTATAGGGGACATCTTTGGGAAAGATGACAAGGAAATCAGATGGGAAGAGAGTTGAGGGAGGTAGGTAGAAAAAATGAATCGTGTGAAATATCTGATAGGTGAGGGGAGTAGCATTTATTGGAGAGAGATTTGAGTAGATATACAAAGTGTGTCAAAAAAGTATCAATATTTTTTGTACCTTTTGATACACCTTGTATTCTAAAAAATTAACGTTACATTAATTGTCCATTTCTATCGTGGTAAATACAGCCTCAATATTGATACCTTTATGACACACCTTGTATGCAACACACACACACACACACACACGCACACACATATATATATATATATATAATATATATATATATATATATATATATATATATATATATTGAAGTGTGGATTTCTCAAATCCTTTTCATATGAATCTGATGAAAATAACATAGCCTATATATTTATATATCTGACTAATGTCAATAATTAAAAGCATGTCTTGAAAAATATAGTGTACTTAGATTTAAAGGTCATTGGAATGAAGCATCAAAATAAAGTACATAATATACATAATGAAATTAGGGTATTGTATTCACGGGAAATGAGGGTTAAAATTGTCATGCCTCAAA
>CM042139.1:139986594-139991594 GCA_023376005.1 Doryteuthis pealeii | reverse complement strand
TATATATAAACGCACGGAGTGTAGCGGTCGAAGCTATGATCATAACTGAGCTTATCCGAGAAACAAATGGTTAGAAATTACTTAGACTGAGCAAGCATTACCCTTGCCTTAGTTCACTTCCACCACAAAGGTGACAGTATAAAATGTGGAGGGGATTTCTCAAGCATTGTACAATTTAATTGATACTAAATAGATACGCGTTTAGCGTAATGATTATCATCGTGGGTGATAGAATAGATGAATAGAATAGACGAGTTCAAATTCTGTTTAACCTCGCGTTAAAGGAATTTAGAAATACATGATTCCATATCTCCTACCCTAGCCATGGGTAAATAATAAGCCATACTTGTTTTTTTAGTTAAGAGAACGCAACCTATGCCGCAGGATAAACGATTCTAATGTAATCCAGCCGTAAAACGCTTTTAGATATTAACATTGTGCCCCATTCTGCCCGTGGTTGAGTAAGTGTTTTACTTATAGGATAGGCGACAGGAGGAGGAGGAACTCTTAAATTAGTTTTGAATAATGAAAAGAGAGCCCTTTGGTTTGAATTCAACGTTTCCTGTTTCCGACAACGGTTGCCATACCAGTCTGCACTGCTATTTACCAATAGCTAGATGGAGAACAGTTTGATTCGTACCTTTCCCAAGGGTATCATCGCTATGTGAAATGAAAACAGCCTCACCCAGAATTTGAACTTGTCTTGCCCTGTGAATTTCCTACAAAGGTAACCATTACACTAAACACCTCTATTTTTAGGTAAATACATAAAAGTTTATTGATATCTTCATTTAATAAAGTAGATTTCTATTTTTTTAATTAATTTTTTTGATTAAAAAGCGGTTACAGATTGCTTTTGAAATTTAATGAAATAAATTCAATGTCAATGATCAAAATAAAACAATTTTTATTTATTTGCCTTTGGTTAATATTTTGTTCATTACATACGGCATTTCTTTATTCTTTTTTAAATAGAGCGTGTTTATACAGATTGATAATTAAATATTAAATAAATCTAATTTTCTTTTCGAAAGGTTATTAGAACATCGTTAATAAAAAAATGATTCTTCTCAGAAAAGATTTTAGATAATATCTTTAATATCCTTAATGAAAGAAGGAACACAGGAGAAATCTTCCTAAATCAGATGCGAGTGTGAGTGGAATTAAAATGTACACGTGTACATACACACGAAATCATACATATATATGAATTTATACGTATGGATACACACACACACACACACACACACACACACACACATATATATATATATATATATATATATAGATAGATAGATAGATAGATAGATACACATAAATATATGTGTGTAGAATATATATACATATTAATATAAATGCACACACATATAAGCAAAACAAAGCTAAGTATGTAAATTTTTCTATTAACGGTTTTTATTTATTTATTAATTTTTTTATTTTTGAATTTTGACATGTGTACACAGTGGCAGCATATTGGCAACATAGTTGCAACATTTGACCGAATGACAGCCGATATTAAGAATATTCGTTTACCACAAACTTAAAAAAAAAAAAAGAAAAAAAAGAAAAAAGAGAGAAATAAGAAATTACAATTATTCACCCATTCCATTCATAAAGGAGGAGGAGAAGAAAGAGAGGAAAAAAAAGGAGAGGAAAAGGAAATAAGAAGAGAAATTATAACCACACAGATAAAAACATAGGCACATCATTTCTGAAAATAAACTCTGATGATGAAGCTCTTGCTTCGAAAACGATAAGACAAAAAAACATCTGTTTGTCTTTATTTCAATACGTATTGTATTGCCTTCGAATTTAATATTATATATATATATATATATATATATATATATATATATATATATATATATATATATAATTGCATATATATATATATATATATATATATATATATATATATATATATATGCAATTATATACATATATAAACGTATATATATGCACATAATTATATGCATATACAAATATATATCTACATATATACACAGACATATATACATATGTGTAGGCATATATGCACCTACATACACAGAAACACATATATATATACATGAACGAATATATATATATATATATATATATATATATATATATATAGAGAGAGAGAGAGAGAGAGAGAGATACGCACGCAGACACAAACATATATATATATATATATATATATATATATATATATATATATACTAGCAAATATATGCACCCTCCGGGTGCAGGTATTTAAGTTTTAATGTAATAAGATATTATGTTAACTTAGAAAGGCTAATGAAACTAAATAAGATGCCGATAAAAAGACTTGAAACAGAAGTGGAACTACTAAAACTTGCTTTTTCTTCACTCCCGTCTTTCATTGGTAAATTTTCATAATTTAACTATTTAGTTAAATTAGGAAGTAAAGAATAGAATTACTGTTGATATTGTTAATGGATTTCTAAGATTTATTGGTGAAATTTTTGCTCATATTCATTAATATAAAACCAAACAATTAGAAATCAATTATACTGAGCACATATTTAATAAAATCACATTTTTAAGATCAATATGCAAATTAGCCTTCCCATTCACACTGTAAACCGCTATTTTGTTGTATATATAAATACAATTGCATGTTATTAGTATGTAGATATGGTCAACAGTATAATAATGTAAAACAATTTTATTAATAATTGAGGTTTAAATAAAAATAAAATCATGGAGAATATGATGTAAATAACTAAGGGAATTGTGACTTGAGTAGTAATATAGTTTCGGTTACAGACAGAAAAACAGACAATCTCCATTATAATAAGATATATATATATATATATATATATATATATATATATATATAAGTATAGATAAAAGGATATGAAAGCACACAATGCTGTTAAAATGAAAATATTTTATATCATATTCATAGCTAATATTGAACAATATTTGGATTTATAAAAATCATCATCAGAGCTTGGTTTTGATCCGGACTCATCGAGAGAGAAGCAGAAAATAATTTAAGTTCAAAGCGAAAGTATTGATGACATTTGATATATATATATATATATATATATATATATATTATTATCATTATTACCTGGTTTTCCGGGACCCAGTGTCCAGTGGCTTCGGCCATTGGGCTGGTAAAATATTGATATGTTTTAATCAGAATATATTGTGATAAATAATTTGACAGGGAGGAGTAACGAATTTAGTATATCATTATAATTAGATAAACGGATTCATTCAGTTATCTCACGTCGTTGTCCAGAGATTTTAAGGGAACATGATCAATCAACATAGCAAATAATATATTCCACTTTATATGACAGATTAGATGGGTTTATTATCAATGAAATTTATTGGAGACAATATTATTACTATTATTATTTCAATCCATTCGCGTTTTTTACACCTGCTGTAGCCGGTGGTTCACTGGAGGCTGAGTGACAGCAAGTCTCCTCGGGTCTCCAGGACTCTTCTGGGTATTCCAGCCGATCTCAACAGTGCTGTAGTCTGTATGGTCTCTATTCTTCCTCTGATTTCCAATTCATCCAGACTCTTTTCCAGACCCCTGGGGATCGTTCTAAGGGCCACAATTACAATTGGTACGACTTTCACCCTCATGTTCCAGTTTTCTCAGTTCTCTTGCAAGGCCCAAGTATTTGTCGATCTTTTTGCTCTCTTTCATTTTCACTTTGTGTTCGGCCGGGACGGCAAAATCCACGAGAAGACAAGTCTTACTCTTCTTGTGAATCAAAACTAGGTCTGGAATCCTGGCCGGGATTAGGGGATCTGTCTGAACCTCAAAGTTCCAGAGAAATTTGTTGGTCTCATTCTCCAGGACAGATTCAGGTTTGTGCATATACCATTTAGTTGAATGGTGAAAATTGAATTTCTTGTACAGTTCCCAGTGGACCCCCTTTCCCACCCAGCAGTGTTTAGTCTTGCACTCTCTTTGTGTGAGTTTGCTGCATTCGCTTATTATGTGATTGACAGTTTCGTCTTTTTCCCACACATTCTACACTTGCTATCCATTTTTGATTTTATATAATTTTTCCTCATTGTCTTGTGCTGCAATTATAAAGAGATTCTGTTTCTCTCTTCTTAGCCATGTCCATGTCTTCTGAAATGCGATCTCTTCTGTGTTTCGCGTGAAGTGTCCATGTAGTTGTCTTTCTTCCTATTTCTGCTTTCTTGTCTTTGTTATATCTGTGCTCGTCTATATGATGCAATTGTTTTTTTTTCTGGCTGCTGCTATTAGTCTTTCTTTGCTCTTTTTTTTATATTCATCGAGTGCTCGAATTATTGAATCTTCACAATCTTCAATGCTGAGGAGACCTCTTTCTCTTTCCTGATACATATAGTCTGTGTCGTCTGTCGGGTGTAATGCCTTGCCATAAGCTTCCTTGTACTTTGGTCCATCTGTCGGAGCTCCTCTCTTGTCCATTTTAAGAATGGTCCAGTGTATGTTACAAGAGGGACAGCCCAGGCGTTTATACCCTTCATGAGATTTCTGCTACAGTGTTTAGTAATTATTATTATTATTATTATTATTATTATTATTATTATTATTATTATTATTATTATTATTTAGTCAGTTTGCAAAGAATCGTTAATATCGGTGTTGGAGCATAGCTATGTAAGTTAGGATAGCGTTGACATAATACATGGGTCTTGGTGATTGTCAGTTTCTCACCTAACTAATATTGTGAACAAGTGAATCCCTTATGGTAGTGAACCTTTATATAGTGTTTTGTGGAACATGGTGTGATGGGTAAGTTGATATCTGTAATAGTCGTCGTCGCGGCGGCCTAATGTCGGTATCAGCCAATCAGTGAGGGAGTCTATTCCCTTTTCAATAGCGCTAGACCAAGAAGATTGTTTTGGCGTCTGAGGCGGAGCGCCACACCTACTATCAGCTCCTTACTTTACCGCACAGATCCCTGTGCTACTCATACGATGAGTTGGCGAGGGCCGGAATCGAACTAGGAACCTTGCGGTTTCTAGCCGAA
>CM042139.1:139961594-139981594 GCA_023376005.1 Doryteuthis pealeii | reverse complement strand
AATAAATAATATTAAAGACAACACTATATTCATCACTTTGATTTTTGGTTATTATTCTTTATCTTATATATTCAATGTCTCCAATACAACCCCTTAAAATTTCCCAACATCCCTCACATATATATATTACGGAGCGTACGTGAACTCGCTAACAACATTATATATATATATATATAGTACGTGTATGTGTCTGTATATTTAACCAGCTATTCTACTTGTAGGCACATTTTATTAAAGATGACAGAACATGAAAAGTTTAATAAGATATTAAACTCTAAATCCTTGTCTGTCATCTTTAATAATAATAATACGCTTGTGTGAAAAACTCCCAAAAAGTGAACTAATAATAATAATAATAATAATAACAATAATAATAATAATAATAATATATTCTCTCAGCTTTGAAAATCACATACGTGAGAATCTTTCTGTTGACTTTATTTATTCGCTACCTTAGTTGTACTCGCTATATAAATGATACTCACCAGTGTTTTACTTATAAATATACAAATATAGAAAACACAACTATATATATATATATATATATATATATATATATATATATGTATGTATATGTGTGTGTGTGTGTGTCTGTGTCTGTGTCTGTGTGTCTGTGTGTGTATGAGTGTGTTTATTGGGGTCTTAACCTAAAACTATGTGAAGTTTAAGAAATTAATATAACGTGTCTCATTTATCCATTATTCTCTTTAATATTTAGTTTTTCTTTCAAATTTTGAACATCTTTCGAAACCTAACCAACTCAGTTAATTTATCGATGTATAATTTCTTTACCAAATAAAATCTATTTAATCAATCTATTTAACGATTAATTAATACAGAGCCTTTATTATTAATTATTATTCCCATTGTATTATTTTTCCAGTTTTAGGTTTTTGAACATTGCTTTCTTCTTGAATTTTGTTTGTTCATTCTTGTTGTTTTTTCTCGTCCTATTTCTACTTCCGAACAACATTCATGTATTGAAATCCTTGCTGATTGCCCGGCCAATCCTCACTGTAAAAACATGGGAAAGTAAACAGGTGGAGATTAGGAACAAACAAAATTTAAGCACTGGATTTGCAGTCGGATTAACAAAATTTCAACTGTGAAATCTCCGATAGAAGACGACGAAATCGTTCAGCAAGTTTAACAAAGAATATGTTTCAGCTTTCACACATGCTTCTTCAGTCACATTAACCCAACTTCAAATGCTTACATATAGATGGACACAAGATACACATGAGCACCTTAAAGTAATCCCAATCTTACAGGTATGTTTATGGACTCATTTAGACATTGAAAAACTTATTTCTACGAAGGAAAATGAAATTTTAAATATAAATAAACCCAGTTTGTTCTAAGGATATTTGGCGAGAAGCAAGACTGTGTAGTTTCAAGACTAATGCTGCATAATATACGTTAAGGTTTTCTGGAATATTAAAATGGAATATTTTTCCTGGTAAAGTAGAAAAATGCATATTTAATGAGTTCGTATTTTTACGTAATTGGACTACGTTGGTAGCTGTTTTGGAAAAGTTGCTAACGCTCGTTTTTAAAGTCATTGCTAGAAATAGAGTTTTTGACGGATATCTTCAGCAGAAACCGTATAAGAATGTATACATGTGACACTGAACAAACTTGCTTACTAAGCTACGGGCATAATACAGGACTAGGAGCTCTAAGATCTGGCAAGTGACTGAGGGAGCTAAGGACCTCGCAACGGAAATGACAAAGTGGCTTTAAATGAAGAAGGACTGACAGCTGCTGTATGATGTTGCAGACTATTACAATAGCCGAATGCAGCAGCAGTTCATGATGACAATGATGCTGCTGCTGCTGAGGAAAACAACGTTCCCGGGTTCTTTAATACCGAATCTATCGATGTATATGTATTTATCAAACGTGCAGTATGTAAACAAGGTCATTTTTAACATGTTTGAATTCAGAGTTTTCAGTATCCTATGCTATACCAGTTAAAGGACCTTGTTTATAGAGATATTAATTGAATCCATACCTTTCCCAAGGGTATTAGCGTCATGTGAAATGCACCCAGCTTCGTCCACTATCTGAACTTGTATCGCTATGTCTATTTCTTACGTTGATATTCCATTGAACACAGACACCTTGTATAAGAACAGTAGTGGTAGTATCTAATTCATATCTTGAGGGAAAAGAGGTGTTCGTACCTTTCTAAAGGGTATTAGTACAAAAGTGACCGTAATAGCACAATTAGAGTTTGAACATGCTTACTTATGATAAAAACGTATATAAAAAGAAGAAATGTTTGTCTTTGGTGGTTATGCTTGTGTAATAGTGATGAACACTGCACTGGCCACTCGAACTTGAAAATAATATTGGATTAGGGAACGTTTTAAATAAATATCAACTAATTGTAGGCTGTGATAATTTCATTTCAACGGATACACCACCTTGGAATTGCAAAGAATTAAAAGCCAAACAAATACCCCTAAAAAGGGCCCTCCTCTGATCAGACCAACAGAGCAGGTAAAACTCAATTAAAAATCCTTGCGATTAGACCCGATGAAAATTAATTGCAAACGCTAATTACGTGCTGTTTAATTAGATAGAATTTGTGCTCACTGACAGAAACAAGATGATGTTTATTAACAACGGTTTCAAAGGACGTCACATAGCCTGAGTTTAATTGTTTATGATAATATTACTAGAAAGGGTCAGGACAACCTTAAAATCTGTGTAACGTGGCCGCTGCTACACTGGAGTTGCCACTGTGCTACTGAAGGCGATACGTAACGTAGAATTAAGGATAGGTGATTTTTTACTAAGCAAATATACAAGGGGAACAGTTAACTAGAGTAGGTTGTTTACATCCTTAAGGAAAATAGCACAAAATGTCACACCGGCCTATCAGTGTGTCTTAGAATACGTTGACTTAATATCCTACCGAGGAGAAATCCCCCACCATATATATATATATATATATATATATATATATATATATATATATATATGTATGTGTGAGTGTGTGTGTGTGTGTGTGTGTTGTGAACACTTACACACAGACTCACCAGTGTAGGCCGAATTGCATAAGCCTACATTACTCAGCTCCGTGTTAATTCTGAATGTAGTGTGGAGAACATGGCAAGAGTAGTGACCAGTAGGGACGGATGGGGAGAGAGAGAGAGAGAGAGATAGAGAGAGAGAGATAGAGAGAGAGATAAAAAGAGAGAGGAGAGAGAGTGTGTGTGTGTGAGAGAGAGAGAGAGAGAGAGAGAGAAAGAGAGAGATAGAGAGAGAGAGTCATGAATTCCGTGCTACAGCGCGACATGATATTGATATATTTACCCACTCTTCCGCATGAGTAGCATGTGGCACAAGAATAATTTCTAATATATATATATATATATATATATATTATATATATATGTGTGTGTGTGTGTGTGTGTGTGTGTGTGTGTGTGTGTGTAAGAACGAAAAAGGAATTGAATCGACAATATGAGGAAAAATGAGTAAAGAAAAAGAACTGTAGATGGATAAAATGAATTTAATCGATATCACTTTAATCGATATCACTAACACATGTGTTTTTGGTCAGTTTATCAAAATGTATACGGATTTACGCTATTATTATTATCAAAATAATCAGAGGATAATAATAATAGCGTAAATCCGTATACATTTTGATAAACTGACCGAAACACATGTGTAAGTGATATCGATTAAAGTGATGTCGATTAAATTCATTTTATCCATCTACAGTTATTTTCTTTACTCATTTTCCTCATATATATATATATATATATATATATATATATATATATATATATATATAAAAAACCATTACTGAAATGAATTTGGCCACATACATATTGATCCGCTCATATTTATAATGCTAAATGTAGTTCATTCTCTTTAGATTTAGAAATTAGAAAGAAGAAAAACAAAAAAACAAACAATACATGAAGAAATGAATATTTCATATATTTTGTACAAAAGACGAATATATATTATTGAAGACTGAAATAACACCACTCGGTTTTCTTTCGCTCTTTTCATTTTCTTGTCAATATATTATTTCACGTATTAAACTTAAAAGTAAACACTATCTATATTAATATTCCATAGAGGCTTTAAACGTCATAAAGTATTGCATTAATTTTCTTAAATGCCATTTTATTGCCGTGATATTTCGAGTTAGAATTTGATAAATTCCTTGGGAAATGCATTTGTGTCTCATAGAATTCATATTATGGTAAGAAATCTATTTCCGGAGAGTTATAATCTAAATATTTCTACTCAGTCGCATATGTGGTAATAGGAGAAGAACTATTGCGTAACGAATTCATGCGAGATCTGAATAGCAACATACAACGTGTACGTCGTCTGCAATAAAATAAAAACACAGGTACAGCAAAAACAATAGTCGACATCTACAGTAAGCACACACACACACACACAACACACACACACACACACATACACATACACACACATATATATATATATATGTATGTATGTATATGTAGACACACATCTGCACACTTATATGTATACACATATATATTCACACACTCATATATTTACACACATATGTAGACACAAACACAAATTTATATACACAAATATAAACAGAAACATATAAAAACACGCACACAAACTTATATATATATATATATATATATATATATATATATATATTATATATATATATATAAGTTAGAATAGTTTTACAAACCAAGAGGTTTGAAAATCACATAGACGAGAAACTGTTAGTAAGTGCCGTTTAATTCATGTTTACGTTACTCTTCGATATATACATGCTCCATCGACGATATTGAACACTACTAATTACAAATATTGGACTCTATATTATTATATATATTATATATATATAATATATATATATATATATATATATATATATATGTATATTATATTATATATACACTTGTCAAGTTTATTTTCTATAAGAAAAAGTATCGAATTTTATGCGATACATGCGTTGTAAGTGCCTTCAAGTAAACATTTAATATATATATATATATATATATATATATATATATATATATATATATATATATATATATAATGCGGTATTGTTAATTACAAATATCAGTTTAAGCTTTTTGTGATCATCATGTAACAATAAAAGTGGAATTTCCTTGTGTCTTTTATCCGTTTACAACATCCTTGGAACCGACGGTTATCAGGTATGTAGTAGCATTTTAATAGAAACAATATAATTTATTCTATCATAAATACTGAAATTGAAGAAAACTGTCAAGCCACGGTATTTAAAATCAATATATATGTATATTTATTTATTCTTATTAATTTCTCCATTTTATTGCTTGTATTTCAGAACACGTATCCCCAAAACAAATTTTCAATCTCTTTTTTTTATATATATATATACTTACACACACACACACATATAACACTGATATATATATATATATATATATATATATATATATATAAACATGCATACATACATATATATACATATACCAACATATACATATGTACAAATATACACATAAATATACATATATATATGTGTATGTTCGTTTGAGTGGGAGAGGAGTTGAGAGAATGAAATAGTGAGACTCTTCGCATATGATCCTTAATAAATTCCGATTTAATTTTTTTTTTCATTCCTATTAATTCGCCTATTTTATTGTTGCTATTTCAAATCATCTATCACAAAAGATAAAAAAAAGAAATTATCATCCCTTTTTTAGGCTATTATCGACAGCTAAAAGATGTACACTTCATAACATATAATATGAGTAATATACAAGGTGTCAAGAAAATATCAATATTTTTTCTACTTTTTTACACACCTTGTATTCTGAAAATAATAACATTCCATTCATTCTTCATTTCTATCTTAGTAAACACAACTTTAAACTTGGTGCTTGTTTGACACACCTTTTATTCTGGAGAAGAAATAATGAATGCAACGTTATTTAAAAATAAAAGGTGTATCAAATGTACATAGAATTTTGATATTTTTTGACCCACCTTGTACATACATGCCTAAAATTATTACAGATAAAATCTAGTTATTTTGAATGTCCAAACACTCTGACGAGTGATTTGGGTGTTACATAGCAACTAAAAAAGGGATCCTTACTATTCATGAGCGAACAGACAATCTCCTGTGGATTTATTCAGTCGTTTGTGAGATGCTATTGAGTTACGTTTGTATTATGGCATGGTCGCATTCACCTAAGTGCATTAGTTATTGCTTGAAATTTGGTCATTCCTCCATGGACTGTAATCGAGTGGAAATTATTGAGAATGCAATAAGAAATGGTCTCGCTGAACTTTGGATTCAAACTTCACAGTGATAACCTTGAAAGCGATCAACGTTCTGGTATGTCTTCAGTACTCAAAACGACCCAAAAGAGAACTCTGAAGACAGGTTTGAAAAGCCGAATGGACAAAGGAAGCAGCATGTGAAATCCCAAGAGGGACATTTTGAATATAACAAGGATTATATGGATTTAGGTCAAATACGTTTCCGTTAATAATAAATGGCTTCATAATTCAATGGATATGCAGCTTCACCGGTTCATTTTGTCGTTTCAACTAGCTTAAACCGGCCTTATTTGGCGGCAATCAAGCTAGCTCACGCAGAGGGCTCTTTATTAGTCATTTAGTCCTACAATGATACTTCATGCATTGGGTAATTTTTTGTGTCTGTGTTGGAGCGCCACACCTACCATCAGCTCCCTACATGACCACACAGCAGTGCTAGTCATGTGTTAATTGTGGACGCTTTACCGACTGAGTAGGTGGCAAATCGTGATGCATAAGGACGGGATCTTGGTGACTGAGCAGTCCATGACATGCAGCACTCCACTTTGGCCCTTACTTGGGCTTGACGGGCGATCGGCGAGGCCCCTTCCGATCAATTTTTTTCCAAATAATAAATATTGTTAGAAAATGAAACGTCACAAAATATCACGAAAAATCACCGGAAAAATAAAGCAGCAAATAAATCGTGGTAATGGAAAATTCGGGATTGCAGGGTTTAATTTCGGCCCAGAAGTCGCCCTGATTTTCAAATGGGCTATGATTTCCGGACGTAAATTTTAAAAAAATGTCACACTGACATAGTCAAACACTGAAAATAGAATGCTTCTGGTACAAAAATGTAAATGCACATCTGTATATTACCTGCAATAAAATAAAATAAAATAAAACAGGTTAAACCCCACGAAATGCGTTGCATGTACGTCCGCACATCTCAGAAGTTTTTCAGAGATGTAGAGACAGGTGCAACTGAAAACTTAGAGCCCTCGATTCTTAGCCTATTTCATATATATATATATATATATATATATATATATATGGGAGAATATGCAAAAACAGTGGATATGTACGGGAAACACAAACACCTTTTAGATCTAGACTAAACAACCATGAATCCACTATAAAACTAAAATCAGAACAAAATAGTATTGCACAACACTTCAATAATTCCTTGCACAACCAGGAAAACCTGAAATGCATTTTAATTGAGCACGGTTTTTCCATCCACACAAACAGGCAAACACACTGAGAATGGGTTACACGCCTACGTACGCACATAAACGGAATGAATACCGACTTGGGATTTCTAAAACCGTACAAATATTTATACACCATCACCACCTCAGAGGCAGCCACAAGAAGCATAAAGAACAGCAACCATAACAAAAAAACAACTAAAAACAAGCCAATTAGTATGCCGACACATAAAAACAACCAGACGAGCTGAAACGGAAAAAAAGGAAAGAAGGTCACCAACAACGACCGCCCGCACACTACCCAACAGTTGATACTACTACCATAAAAGACACCGGGTCAACCTAACCAGTTCATGTTCAGATGAAGAGACGCAAGCGGTCTCGAAAATTTAACGAAATAAAACGAAACTTAACATTAAAAAAACCGAATTCCTAATATTCCATACCTAATGATTCATACTAAATCCCAAACAATACATATATTATAAACAAACACACATATATATATATAAATACACACACACACACACACATATATATATATATATTAAAGAAATCGATGCAATAAAAACCTACTCGAGTTTCACCGTTAGGATCATCAGGGTTAAATCCACTGAATTAATCGAGTTACCGAGTAGGTTTCTATTGTATCCATTTCTTTAATAAATTTGCTCTACTTTGTATTGAGAACTTTGTATTTGTTTTATGGCGGACTTAACTCGTGGATTCTGTGCACCTCCAACGATCGTACCCATATTCACCGGTAAGCCACCCTTTATCTATCTATCTATCTATCTATCTATATATATATATATATATATATATATATATATATAAACAGGAGAGATATATCCTTGATCTGACGAGTTTTTTTTTCTCAGTGCGTTTAGATTTCCGCGCCAATTTTTAACATCAGGGTGGAATATATTAATGAATGCACCAAAACTTTCTTCCCGTTGACTTTCGGCACTACAAAGTGCAATCTTCATAGGGTATTTGTTCCGAGTTCTATTTAAACACATTAATGTGGTTGAACGATCAAGTAGTAGTCGGAGTAAATAGGAGGAGGAACTAACGAAATCTATATAAATTGGTGTGAGGATTGGGAGAGGGTGAGTTGGCGGGAAATGAGGTAAAAACATTTGCGATTATGGCTGATATATATATATATATATATATATATATATATAAGTAAGGTTGTCGAGTTAGCTAAAAGTTGGTATCAGCGAGAAATCCATGGAGTCTATCCCTTTTTCACAAGCACTAGACCAAGCAGATTGTGTTTGCGTCTGAGATAAAGCGCCACACCTACCATTAGCTCCCTACTTTACCGCAGAGATCCATGTGCTACTCATACGCTGAGTTGGCGAGGGCTCGTATCGAGCCAGGAACCTTGTGGTTCTTAGTTAGGAACTCTTTCTCTCTCTCTCTCTCTCTCTCTCTCTCTCTCTCTCTATATATATATATATATATATATATATATATATATATATATTGAGAGAGAATAAAACATCTATTTAACATTCATTATATGGACATACATACGTTTACAAGTAGATGAAAAGACCCAGACATAATTTGATAGGCGAATCTTTTTGAATGTTCTGCAGTTTAAAACACGCCATAAAAAATCTCCATAATCTATTAATGGTGTCCCCTGTTGAAACTAATGGAAATTTCCCACCATTTCTTCAGTCACGTGGCACTTAGTTGGTTTTTTTTTGTTTTTGTTTCTTTTAGTTTTTTGCTGATTTTTTCCCCGAAAAATTTAACTACTTCATATTTATTTTAGTCGCCTCCTTGGGTTTAGAATATTGTACCGACTTTTTATGCCGACCGAGAGTTTTACTTCCTATTTATTCGGCGTTTTTTTTTTTTTTAATCGACAAATTATGAATTTAAAAATACACAACTGCACCGGGTCGAAGGAAAACAGACGCAAGCGATTTTAAGAGAACATATTATCACATATTTATATGCAGACGTGACTATTTTGATGATTCATAAGATTTTATGTCATACATTGGTATGTTTAGAATTAAATGAATAAAAAAGAAAGATTTGGTATGCTTATCGGAAAGGTATAATTTGGAATAATTTTATCGATTGAATATATTTAAACATCATTCTATATAATTCTTTTAATATATACAATTGTTTGCAGAATTGAACAAGATATTTTTAACGAATGACATTTTATTTTGCATTATTAAACTAGAGGTTATATCGCTTTTCTTATTATGTAAGCATCATTTTGGATGAAGTTGAGGCATTTCTCAACAGGTCTACAGAATTCTCTTTGGAATAATTTTACCATTTCAGTAATATAATTGATTCTATATTTTCGTCGGATATGAATTCTTAAAATATATTGATAACTGAATTTTATTTGTTCGACGAGGTATTGTAAAGTAAAGAAAAGTCGGCAGAATGGTTTATTATCGTTATCAGCGAGAGGTCTATCCCCTTTTCACTAGCGCTCGACCAGTGAAATATTTTTGGGTGGGTGGGTGGAGCACAACACCTACCATCAACTCCCCAATTTACCAAGCTTTATGCGATGAGTTTAAAATCATGGGAAATGGATTCGTCGCCCCGAGTTCAAATCTTCGATGTGGTAATTGCATTCATTTTGCGCTAATACCCTTGGGAAATGTATGAATCCTACTCTCTCTCCAGCTATGGATAAATAGTAGGGCAGACTGGACTCTTTAACCTTGGTTAGGTAACCGGTCAAGGAGAAAGAAAACTCTGAATTCAAACCTGTTGAAATCCGCTTAAGAAATTGACTTTGTGTCACATCCTGCTCGTGCGGAGGGCTTGGTAAACATATATATATGCGATGAGTTGGTGATGTTCAGAATCGAACCATGAAACTTGTGGCTCCTTTGCGGCTCTCTACCAACGCAGCTAAACCGGACCTCAATGCTTCTACTTATTATTAAGCTTTCCACACTGACTAGCGTTAGCTGGTGGTTTTCCGCTGGATTCTGAGTGGCAGTAAAAATATATTTTATTTACTTATTTATTTATTTATTTGTGTATGTCTGTGCGTTCCCGCATATATATATAGGTATATCATGTATTTACACCACTTTCTTTATATAATCTGAGTCTACAGTAATTGTCAATTTCATAATATACCTAATCTGATCATATTTACACACAACTTGATATACATATAGGCATGTGTAGGTTCGTATTTGTAAAGGAATGCATGCGCTTTTTATATAAAGCTGTGCATCACAGACACAATTTTCTTAAGAAGCAGGTCCTAAAAATAGACATATAAATAAAATCTCCACACATATGCAATGTAAAGTACACATGAAAAGATCAATTTTGTTTTGCATTTTTCTTTCCAATTTCCTTTCGTTTTTAGTAACCAAGCCTCTTTTCCTATCCACCTAATCAAATCCGTGACTTCCCACTGATTGTAGAGTAATCACTTTCTATTCGTCTTCCTTAGGATACAGACTTGTCTCCACGAGAGTTTGCGAACCAAGAAAATTGCAGTCAAAACCGTACCACTTTGAAGTTGGTAAAAGGCGCAGTGTATGTAAGGCGCACAGAAGCTTATTACGTTGTCGCAGCGGGTTATCCAACAATTAGGAAAGTGCTCAGTCCCACACTTTGTCCACCCAGAGCGAGACGGACACACAAATCAATATCTTTGTAGTTTTTCTTGATGCTTTCATCAATTTTTCTTTTTGTGCTTTCTTCCGCTTTTGTATTTCCCTTTTCTTTCTCATCTCAATATTTTATGTTCACTTTATAGTTTTGCTCTTCTTACCTTTTTCTTTTTCGTTTCCCTATTTTAATGTATTTTAGGCTTGGACCCCTATTATAGAGCAATGACTAGGGAGCTAGTCCTACGTACAGCTTCATCAAATCTTCCCAGGTTACTCTGGGCATAAAGAAAGTCACACATTTTCATGTATTTTTCAAAACATTTTTGGCTTCATTTCTGTTAGTCATCCATTTATTTCCATCTCTTAAGAACATGTGCAAGTTCAGAAATAAAGGACAACGTTCGAAAATCTAATTACCATAAATTACTTGAGTACCATGCGACTGACCTAGATACTAGCCCTGCCCTGCAGATTGGGCTGTAGAATACGCTGACAACACGTCTACAGAGGGGTAAGAGCCCGAAAATGAGGCCACTTGTTGGCCATGAGTGTCTGAGAACAGGTTTCTGGTGGTTGTGTGGCTCGGGTACTAAGTTGTCCTGTAACATGCAACGATCCACTTCCGTCTTTACTTTGGCTAACGGGTGATAGAAGAGTCTCCATCCGATCTGTAGGTTGGTCATGTCATATCCTAGCAACTATATGATTGTTCCGATCGTATTCAATAATTTTCTCATATGCCTACTCCAAACATTTGTATCATATAAGTACTAAAAGGTGGTTATTGAGAGTCAACTGCCAGTATTATTGATAATACGCACGAGTTTAATTAAGCATTTCTTAAATCTTACATAAAAAGAGGATTTGTCATAGCTTGCTCTTTCGTTACTAGAATTGGATGTTTAGGCCTACAAAACTGATCTCAAGGGAAAACTCGGCTAGGAATTCACAGATCCAGTTTGGAGTGTTGTTCAAGCAGAATCAATGGTTTTCGTTTCTGCCTATCTGTGCAGTCATGTCTCCCCCAATTATCAGTACATTTTGTTTGGGAGTGTATTTGCATAGGGAGGATAGCTCGTTGTAAAACGTTTAGATGTCCATTTTATCGCTGACATTTGTGGGGCTGTAACACGAGACTACAGTCATGCTGGGATTGCCATTAAACGTAGTACTTATGACTCTCAGTTGGATTTTTTCTATGCTGTTTAGAGATCTTAGTGCTCGAGGACTGAGAAGAATTTCTACCCCTCTTATAGTTGCATTTGTGGAGTTTTTCCATGCAGATGTCGATGCAGAGGTCCAGCCATTACCAGATTCAGCGTATTTTAATTCTAATTCGCTATGATCAAATCTATGTTTTTGCACACATAGGATGTTTATAGCTCGGGTAGTTGGCCCATTTTTTCTAGCGTTCTAACGTTAAATATTGCTAAGGGAAGAGTATGTTTGCATCTAAGTAGGTTCGATTTATTTTTTGGTTTTGTCACTGTTTTTTCAGATACTGTGATCAGAGCTTTGATCTCAGTAGTGGGTGTGTCTTCTTTGTCTCTGCTGCGAGTGATGTAGTTTGGTTGTATGACTTTGCTAGAGCTCCGTAGCTTATTCTTCAAACACTGGGTGAGAGCCTGAACCATAGTGGAACGCGTATTTTTTTGTCAGCTCGAAGGGAGATGCTGCATCTTTTTCCGTTTTGCGTACTGTCATAAGCAACAAAATAAGCAAACCTTCGTATATTTTCTACGTGTAATTGCACAGGCCAAAAAAAAGATAGAAAATAATGATATTTTCAAATATTTTTTCGAAAACTGATGATCTTTTGTAACTGATTTAGCTCTTCTATGAATAATTCTGTGTAATAAAGCTAAACTGTATTTTTTTTATAAGCATGTATACGATACTTTTATTATAAGTGCAAGGAAACAAATTTGGGAATACCACGAAAAAGAAAAAAAAAGAGAATTCTATCAAGAAATAGGGCTTTTATCAAATGCCCTGGATGATATTGGATTTACACGGCAAAAAAATCAATATTCCATTACAGCCAATGGTAACTGGGGACAACTAGCAAACTGAATTGATCCAATTTAGAGATGAAATGAGATCCTGCAATTCTTTTTGTTGGAATGATCCTAACCTATGATAAAATGTGTAAAGGAATACAAGAAAGATAAACGTTGAACAAAGAAAAAGAGAAAGAAAAAAGAAAAGAAAAGAAAGATAATTTTGCTGAGGTGTTATATATCATATACAGGGAATTATCCGGTAAAGACTAAAACTGAAATACGTCGACAAAGAAATATTGTACTTAGGTATTGACAACTTGCCCTTATTTTTCATTTCGGTATTATATATATATATATATATATATATATATATATATATACATGAGTATGTGTGTGTAGCAATATATATAAGTATACATAGATATATACATATACCTATACCCATAGCTATATATATATATATATATATATATATATATATATATATATATATATATATACTACGTTTCAAATTATTAGCCATCTGACATTTTTCCATCCAATCCAAAAAATACACGTTGGAATTTAATTAATGTTTCAGAAAATGATGAGAGTATGTATATACACCTACTCCGTAAAAATTGTGTGGTTCTAAAAAGGGGAACAGTAAGTTTAAGGTCATTTACTTAAATGATTACTGATTCAAAGTATTATTTTTCCGCGAAAGAAACTAATCAGCTTTTTTTTGTACATTTTGACTTCTGCAGGTTTATATTTCTATATCCATGAAATGAGAATTATTGCAGCAATATTTTTCATAACCTTTTCCTTTTCAAAAGGAACCTCGAGTATCTCAGCTAGTAGTTAATATATCAAGACAAAAATTTGAAAAAGAAACGTATATAAATAGACGTTTCGACATACATAACTACGCAACGGTAGAGAATACAGAATATGCATGCAAATGCACATGTACACAGATGCATATCCAGGGACGCATGCACATTCGTATTCTACAATCGATATAAACATACATTAAGACAAACACACACAGACACATGTATAGAATGGCGCTGATGTGCGATAGTGTGTTAATTATCATATCCTCGAAAGGTATAATAATAGAAGAACAAATCCCGACGAAACGGATGATAGGTAGACTTTATTATCTGAGTACACACAATAAAAGTTGTATATGTAGGATAAATTTGTCAACATAATTACTACTTCATTATTCGTCATCATCCACTATTACATGTCAGTGAAGACAGAATATTTGTCAGCATTTCAAAAGATAGGCCACATATCAAGGATAATCTTTGCAGAGATTCAAACACAGCCTACCGATTCACACTTACTTGCTTATATCTTTGACAATTCCAGAGCTTTTCGAACAGTTTTGTAAACGTCTATTAATGAAACGGCGAAGAAACATGCCACCATTATCTATAAACAGCTGAGACTATATTGATATGAATATTTATATTTTTCATAATATACCACTATAATATATATATATATAATTATATATATATATATATATATATATATATATATATATTACAATATAAGGTACAAGTGATAACCTAACCGGGTTTCACCATAAGGATCTTCAGGGTTAATTCCACTGAATTAATCAAGATATTGATTAATTGCAGTCGATTACACGTGTGTGTAACGAACCGTTTATCGCGAAAGACACACACGTGTAATCGACTGCAATTAATCAATATCTTGATTATTCATTTCACTTGATTACTTTTAAATCAACCCTGAAGATCCTTATGGTGAAACTCGAGTAGTTTATCACTTGTAGCTATATTGTATATTGTATATATATATATATAATATATATATATATATATATATATATATATATGGATGCACGTGGTTGTAATGGTTAGAGTTGCAAGAAATGACCTCGCTGATCTGAGTTCAAATCATGAACAAAGCTGTTTGTTTCTCTATACCGCTAATACCTTTAGAAAACCTATGCATCCAACTACTCTCCCTCCAGCTATGGCAAATAGTACAGCAGACTGGGTTCTTAAACCCTGGCTAAGTTATAAGTCTAGGAGAAGGAAGACTCTTAATTAAAACCAGTCAATAACCGTTTAAGTAATCGAGATTATGTCCCAGCCTGCTCTGCGAAGAGGTTATATATATATATATATATATATATATATATATATATATATATATATATAAGTTTTTTAGATGTTGATATATATTTAGATGTTTGTTTTTTAGAAGCATTGTGAATAAAGTATATATTATATTTTTGCTTGAAGTAATTACAATGCATGTATCGCATAAAATTCGATACTTTTTTTATTTATAAAAAATGAACTAGACACGTGTCGAAACAGTCTGTACGATGTTCTACACACCGAGCGATCCTTTGCCGGGATTACACTTGTCAAGTTCATTTTTTATAAAATAAAAAAGTATCGCATTTATGCGATACATGCATTGTAATTGCCTCAGCATCACATAACCTCTGGTACCCTGCATGTCTGGTTAATTGTAGTTTCAGTCTAGATTGTCAGATCTAGCATATCCTGTTACACCCAGCCTAAATAAATGACAGGCCATCTTGAACAATGTTGTCTGCAGCAATATCGAAATCAATACACATTTTTTCTCTAAACTAATGGCCAGGTATCAAACATGAAAGTTTCTTATTGATTTAAGCTAATATTATCAGGACAGAGTAATATATTCTTGATAATTCATGTACAAAAGTGTCTTTGTGTGATTTTTATTATGGACAGGTTCACATTAGTGTAGACATTCTACGGCTGTACAATTTCTGGCCACTAGAAGAAGTCTCACAACTTTCTTGCATTTAATGGTATATTTGTTGTCAATTGTAGCTACGGTTGAACGATATTAGATAGTTTGGAAAATAACGTCGCATTTTCGTTGCTTAGAGTACCCGCTTTTTCTTAAGTGGTCACTCAATTAATCATTGAAATAGCTCACCTTTGCTTAACTTCAGTGATCTCGCGGGGACCGATTCCTTCAACGTGAATTGACCGTAATGTTCAGTTTTTTCTTGTGCCGGGTTAGCTCAGTCTGTAGAGCGTTCGGCTAGAAACCACAAGGTTCCTAGTTTAACACCGGCCCTCGCCAACTCAGCGTATGAGTAACACAGGGATCTGTGCGGTAAAGTAAGGAACTGATGGTAGGTGTGGCGCCCCACCTCAGATGCTAAAACAATCTCCTTGGTCTAGCGCTATTGAAAAGGGGATATACTCCCTCGCTGACTGGCTGATACCGACTTTAGGTCGCCCCGTCGACTTTACTTTATATATATATATATATATATATATATATATATATATATGTGAAATATGTGTATTTAGGCAGCATTCTTTCATTTATACATGTAGAATTAAACAAAAGGCACATCTCCTGTTTAAAATTTTTATTTTTGATCTTTTCTAATTTTCTGGCCAACTTTTTAATGTTTGGATTCACCTCAACCACATTGTCAAGGCGTCTACCCCTCCATTTAACAGACAATAGCTCTATTTCACAACACCTAAAATTACATTCATGACCCCACTCTAATTACCGAAATATTCTAACGGAAAATATACACATTCTGCACAAAGAAAAAAATAAACAAAAACTCAAAATACTAGAAGCTTTATACATAAAACAATACAAACCATCCTCAAACAAAATTAATTTCCAATACAGTACACACATTCTAAAATGCCTATAAAACCTTTCTCACCAATTCTTCTCCTTCCAGCCTCCACATTAATATAATTCAAAAGAAAATCTGTAATACATCGCCCCTGATGATGGCACCTCAAAGTGCCGAAAGTACTTGGGAACTGAACTTTGGTGGACTTATCTACCAATTCCATCCAAACATTAAAAAGTTGTACAGAAAATTAGAAAAGATCAAAAATAAAATTGTTAAACAGGAGATGTGCCTTTTGTTTAATTCTACATGTAATATATATATATATATATATATATATATATATATAATATAATAATCTTTTTTTCTTGTATGCAATATTTGTAGTCTTAATTTTTTAAGTAAGCTTTCATAATTTAAAATAAATTTCACGTTGTATTCAGTTGTATTATATTTGCTCAATGAAAAACCTCTAGTTTCCTCTAGTTTTAGATAAAGCAAGAAAATATATTTAGCATATATAACGAGATGGGATATGATTTTATGTATGATTGCTCAGACATGTAATGGATAGGAGAAATACAAATTAAGTAGATTAAGATTTCTTTTCGAAAAAATGTAAACAAAAAGAAAAAAAAAAAAAAAACTAAACAATTATCTGTATTTACTAAAATAGAAAAAAAATTGTCTGGGTATAAGCACAAGAAGGAAAGTGAGTGTAAAATCTGATTATCACTACGAATGTACACTACCATGTAATCTGTTTATCGTTTAAGCGTTAAGACACGAAAGAATATGAAATATATGTAATATAAAGAAACTGTCGGTATGTCAATGTCAACGCAGAGGTATAAACACTATGAGACCAAAGACTCAGTGCCACTTAAAAAGCATTACACACACATGCACACAGGTATATATATATATATATATATATATATATATATATATATATATATATAAGTAAAGTCGTCGGGGTGGCCTAAAGTCGGTATCAGCCAATCAGCGGGGGAGTCATTCCCTTTTTCGCTAGCGCTAGATCAAGTAGATTGGTTTTGCGTCAGATGTGGAGCGCCACACCTATCATCAGCTCCTTATTTTACCACACATATCCATGTGCTACTCATACGCTGAGTTCACGAGGGCCGGTATCGAACTAGAAACCTTGTGGTTTCTAGCCGAACGCTCTACTGATTGATTTGTATATAAGCACCTATTTCATTTAAAATCTTATATATATATATATATATATATATATATATGATTTTATATGAAAAAGGTGCTTATATATATATATATATATATATATATATATATATATATATATATATATATATATATATATATTGGTTTCAAAGCCAATTATCAATACAACCGGCCTGATAAAAACAATACGGAGAATTTCACTTCATTTATATATGTATTGTAGTGTACCTGTGTTCATCCGCACAAGGTCCTCCATTGTTCTTGGCTTTGGTGAAAAAAAGTCTGTTGCTTGCGCGCGACTTGTTGTTGGGATTCGTTCTTGCTACTAATTGTTTTGTTGATTTGGGTTCGCATGTGTATATATATATATATATATATATATATATTATATATATTTTATATATATATATATATATTCCTGGTAAGAATCTTCAGACCATATGCAAAAGGCTTCAATAGATTTTTTTAAAATGTTACTTTTATCGTAATATATATATATAGATTATTCAATTAAAAGCTTAAAATGTTCACCGGTTTGTTGATAAACTACATTTTTCTAATTAAATTGATATGTTTCACAAATATATTTCGATTAATGTAACAGTATGGTATATCTTTTGAACCCTTATGTAATTGGTCCTAAGATTTTCACCATGAGTGTATATACATTGTAACTGTAAAATGATTTTTTTCAGAATTCGTTGTTTGGTGCCTGACACAACCCTATAACGTAGCATACCGATGAGATTAGGTCCATGTTTGAATTTTCTGTTCGTGATGTTCGCAGCTTGAAGGGAATATACGTGTAAAACAGTAGATTCGTTGCGGGATAAATACATATTCGCATACAGTTTTTTAAAAATCTCAGATGATAGTCACTTACTTGTATTCCAATACTGAATACCTGTCTGGACCGATAGGCTTATTATCTATGTATGTATGTATGTATGTATGTATGTATCTATCTATCTATATCTATATCTCTCTTTCTCTCTCTCTCTCTCTCTCTCTTCTTCTATATATATATATATATATATATATATATATATATATATATATATATGAATACCTTAATTCAGATCTATTATTTTCGGCATTTGTTGCCTCTATCAGTCTGATTTAAATGAAACTTATTTGAAGGATTCTTATTGATGTTGTTTTCTCGTCTCGAGTGTGAATGCAAAAATCAAATGAAAACTGCCGGAATAAATCTATTTAAGATATCTTATTCAAGGTATTCATTTATTGATTTATTTATAATACTTCATATCATTTAAAAATACTTACGCAGATTTTGTATGTACGTTTAATTACTAAATTTTGGTTGAATCCTATTAAGGAAACACTTGATATCATCCAGGTATATATATATATATATATATATATATATATATATATATATATATATATGTAACAAGGTTAAAAAATAAATATACTGTTTTTAAGCATGAAACAATAGTGAAACTAAGAATACACATTGGGTAATTTTCAAGAAATAAAGCTGTTTCACACGTTCTGTTCGGATTAATTATGTGAATGATACGCGTCTAAGTAGATTTATATATTAACTGTTAGTTGCTGACATTTGGTTTAGATCTATGTGTAAATCTGTATATCTATCTATCTATCTATCTATCTATCTAATATATATATATATATATATATATATATATATATATATATATATATATATTGATATTGATATTCTGTTAACACCATTCATGCCATTGCTGCAGAAAACTTCATGCAGTCAATTGCATATGGTTAGATATTTAATTCCTTGTAGATCCCCATTCACCGTTGAACTATGAGTAGTAAGTTAATTATTTTGTCTTAACAGAGATTAGATTAATGCAATGCTTTGATATTAATAACTTTTAGTTTTTATAAACTGCTTGTCAGTCAATGTGTATGTATTAACACACAAACTTATATATATATATGAACATTCTAACGCACCAATGTATATATATATATATATATATATATATATATATATATATATATATTGAGTACTTTATGA
>CM042139.1:139921594-139956594 GCA_023376005.1 Doryteuthis pealeii | reverse complement strand
CTATCATATAGATGATAGAAGTCGGTGACTGAGGCCCAAACACCAGTATTTATTAATATAGATGAAGTTAATGAAAATTATTACTACCAAATTGATGAAGTTAATGAAAATTATTACTACCGAATTGATGAAGTTAATGAAAATTATTACTACCAAATTGATGAAGTTAATGAAAATTATTACTACCAATTGATGAAGTTAATGAAAATTATTACTACTACCAAATTGATGAAGTTAATGAAAATTATTACTACCAAATTGATGAAGTTAATGAAAATTATTTCTACCAAATTGATGATGTTAATGAAAATTATTACTACCAAATTGATGAAGTTAATGAAAATTATTACTACCGAATTGATGAAGTTAATGAAAATTATTACTACCAAATTGATGAAGTTAATGAAAATTATTACTACCCAAATTGATGAAGTTAATGAAAATTATTTCTACCAAATTGATGAAGTTAATGAAAATTATTTTACCAAATTGATGAAGTTAATGAAAATTATTACTACCGAATTGATGAAGTTAATGAAAATTATTACTACCAAATTGATGAAGTTAATGAAAATTATTACTACCAAATTGATGAAGTTAATGAAAATTATTTCTACCAAATTGATGAAGTTAATGAAAATTATTACTACCAAATTGATGAAGTTAATGAAAATTATTTCTACCACATTGTTGGTACACATGAAGTTAATGAACAATCTAACACAAAAATTATTTAACTAGTATAATAATGTTTTACATCACATTTTGTTGCTATATTTATATTTAAAATCCAATTATGTGATTACAACTCCCGTTTAAATATTGATATCTCTGTTTAGCACGCATAGTCTCCATATTATATTTTGCCCATCAACATCAGATCGTGACGTCATTATTTGACAAAACGCAAAATCATTAAATTCAAATGTTCGCATTTAAAATATTTTCCTTGCAAAATCACACAACAACGAAGACTTTGTTTCTACTCATATTCAGTGTGTTTGGAATAAATTTGACATGTATATTTAGTTATTTTTTCTCGGTAGGTTGGGGGTATTGACGCACACTAGGCATCAAATAAAAGCTTAGGCCATTCTTCATTCATATACGTGATGACAAATAGAATGGACGACTGAAACCCATCTGAATTATGGAAGAGAATAACTTGCATCATGATCATCTGCTCTGGCAATCAAAATAAGGAGACTATCTGCCCAATGCTCCCTGAACACTTTAAAATCAATTAGGCATGAACTGGAGAATTGCAATGGAGACTAAGAGGCTGTGGCCCAAAGAAATCAACATAACAGACGATCTGATTGCGTTCCTCCAGTAGAATTCATCGAAAAACTGCAGAGGTCGGAGGACCCTCAGATGCCTACGTGGAGTTATTAAACCCTGTAGTCAAGCCCTGGATAACAGGGGTAGTCAATGGTAGGCCACATGGATGGTAGCAGGATTCGGCCCCCTGTCATAGCTCTGGGAAAAGTCAAAAGTGGTTGTCAGCGAATTTATACGACTACACCAGTCCCAATGTTTGGCCTCCGAACTCCCCATATATTAACCCCATGGATTATTATGTATGTAGTGCTGTTTTGAAAGACATCAAAACCCCAGTTAATCCAAATAATTAAGGTAGTTTTTTAAACCCTTCCCAGGTAACTGTAACATCAGCTTGCTCCAAGATCCGAAGCAGGATTAAGGCTGTGATCGACGCTAATGGCTGTTATAATGAGTGAAACTTGTTGACAGTAGTGTAATTTCCATGTCTGTTGAATTTCATCCATTAAATTTTGTAGTTACCAAGCACTTTTTCTTTTTCCTTATGAAACTCTCAAATTTCTCCAGAACACTGTATATATATATATATATATATATATATATATATAAATTTGTCTCTGTATGTGTCTGTCTCTGCCTTTTGGTTGTGAAGATTAAAAAGGTGATATCTAAGAAGAATATCCCATCAACATTTTCATATTTAACCTCTGTATATATTTCCCCATCCTCCACCACGAGCAAGATGCAACACAAGATCAATTCTTTAAACGAATTACAGCTGGTTTGGATTCAGTGTTTTTTGTTTTTTTTTACCTGTTGACTAAAGAATCCAGTTTGACTAACTATTTAGCCATAGCTGGTGGGAGACAACATATGTTCATATCTTTCTCATGGATTTATGTATTCTCCCAATTTAAATTTTTATATGGGGATGCGATACCCTCACCATATTGGTTTACGTTTATCTTGATTGCTGATATTCGGAGTAACCTACAATTTTCGTTTATGGTCAAGACTCGTTAAAAGCACAGTTTCTTGCTCGATCACCGAATTTAAGCAATGAAGACCCTGTGGAATGTTTTACTTATGGGATTAGTTAAGAAAAAGCTGGTACTGTTAGCAACCTGATCCAATGTTTATCAAAGAAAATCGGTTGATTCTGTATTAAATAACTCGAAAGTATTGATATGCCGAAAAATAACCAAACAAACTCTATTTTCCTTCTCTAAAACTGGTTGCCTAACCAAGGATAAAGAGCCCAATCTTCCCAATTGTTTATACATAGCTGAGGGCAAAAATACGGATTCATACCTTTCATATTAGCGCAAAGTGAAACGCAAACAGAACCGCCTGAACTCGAGTCATCGATTGCATTTTCTTTGAGGATAACCGTTACCCAAAGCGCCTCTTACAATAATTATGTATATCTATTCGAATTCTGATGTGATGAGGAGATGCCCCCATTCATAATGTATCTATTTTGCGCTTTGTTGCATTTTATTTTAACGCAACTTAGAAGAACACACATAGAAACGTTCATTTCGCAAGATATAATAGCTTTCTTTTTTTCTGAGATAAGGAATATTTATCCGCCCTACAAAAGCGAAACGAACAGAAAACAGGGCCTCTTGAAACAAGCAATGCAATCGAATTCAGCATGCTGGGTGTTTATTATTCATGTCATAGAAGCCAATCTTAGTGAGTTTATTCCTTATGGGCAAATTGGAGACTCATCGAAGCCGAAAATTCCTTCAACGATTCAAAGCTATTCTGAAAATAGTCGTACGCGCCATCATTCATTATACAGAACCTACATTAATCACTGGAGCGCATGCGTGTTCAAGCGCATGAGTAGTGCGGAAAAACGTTTATTCAGAAGCAATCAGAGAGTAATCCCAGGTAAGTTTTTAGCAAAAGAAAAATAATAATGGAACCTACTAAAAGTAGCACTGATACAAATCTCATGCTTCACAATCGTTACATAAACCCAAAAGCGTCAGATCGTGGCGTAATGGTTAACAGACTAGTATCGCAGATTCATTACAACTGAATAACGAGTTCGATTATCGCTGTCCCATACTTGGGTCCTTGTGTCACATCCTAACCGTGGTGAACGGGTTGGGTAAATGTCTACGGTGCGTCATGCCAAACTATTCGTGTTACTTACCCTGTCATCAGAGCTAAGACACCCCGGCAATGAGGTCTCCTGCATAAGACACTAAACAGCAATTGGTGAGAATTCAATTCAGATGATCTTGGGAATATAGATATCTCTTCATTGCTATCAATCCTACTTTCACTATAACACAGAATCCTGATATGGACCCATTTATAGGGCAAATAGATATGTTTAACATTTTAGGATCGTGTGTTAACAGAAAAAAAAAACAATCTTACGAAACAACCATATAAAATACTTAAATAAAAAATGTTCAATCAACGTGATTCCCTAACTTCTTGGAAAAAATAACCCAAGGTGTGTTGACATTCCTTTTAAATCAATAACCAATAAATCAGTTTGTAAGCTAATTACATGTCTTTGTATTGTGAGAGCCAACCCTATTTTATTGTATCTTTTATTCTGTATAATTGAGCAGTGGTATAGTCTTCAAGAAAGAATATTGAGCCGATTTCGAGAAAAAGGAAAATATGAGTCAAGTTGAAGATACGACGTCTGTATCCTGGTCTATTTGAAAGGAGTGATGAGACACTCTCTTTACATGAAATTTGTAGTTTCTTTTGTCAGTCTCCTGATATATCTTCGGGTTTTGAAAGTTTAAATTATTTTTTCCAGTCATTGTATGCATATATATATATATATATATATATATATATATATATATATATATATATATATACTTGTAAACACATATATATATTCTTATACACATATATATATATATATACAGATACATATATATGCATATATATATAGGTATATACATATAAATATATATGCATATATGTACACATACACACACACACACACACACACACATATATATATATATATATATATATACATACATATATATATATATGTATTTTCAATATTTCTTCTCCTGATTGGAAATTTGCATTTTTTATTTTCATTCTTGTCTTATGATTGTAATGTTAACTTTAACGTTTTCTATGTATTCTTAATATTTTCATAAATTTACTGTGTTTTCTTTATATTTTATTATTCTATTGGGATTTATACAATATTATTTTTCCTTTTCTTCTTTTATGGTATTAGCCCTAGCCGACAACTGTTTTCTTCAAAGATTTATATTATTTTTCATCTTTAAATATTTGTATGAAATTCATTCTTTCTTTCTTCTTCTTTTTTCTCTCTTTCTTGTTAACTTTCTTTCTCTTTTTCATTATCTAATGTTAAACTGATACGTTTGTATTGTATTCTTTTGCATTATTCATCAAAAAGAATTCTAATATAGTTACACTCTCTCACTTATTTATCACATGTGGATTCGTGATTTCTTTTCTATATTTATCTATTTACGAGAGAGATTAAAGAATTATCAGCACTCTTGTAAGCCAAGCTCATTTTTGATGATTTGATAGGCAGAACCATGACTAATCTGCAGATAACAAGCGAGCTCATCGATAATAACGACTTTTCGCCATTACCACCTCTCAAGCTCGCTGAATCTTCTCATCAGTGGTGGAGTTTGACGGGCATCCTGCTAACTCTTTGTGCGTCACGCTTGTTCGGCTTTAAACTTCTCTATCGACCCATACACACCTTTACGTGGCAGTGTAAATGTCTCTGATGAATTTCAACCTCTGACATTCCTTTCGACCACAGAAATCGGGTTTTATCCTTGGCGCATACTGCTAGTGGGTTAGGCATGTTTACACACTAAAGTCAGCAATGAAAATGGCGTGATCAGACTCAAACGTCCATCCCGTGACGATCACGTGACGACGACAGTGCCAACTAAAATCACGCATGCACAGAAATGCAGTGTGACAATATTAACAATATATTATAGTAAAAATGCGATTAATATTTTACTCTGCTTAGTATTTGTAGTATCATTTTTCTTTTTACTGCCAATCGTTTTCTTTTGTTTTGTTTTTTCTTTAAACAATATATTTCTTTCTATCCGTCAGTCATCCATGTATTCATTCATCTCTTATTTATATCTATTTTATTTATTTTGCCCCCATTTCCTTCCAGAATTGTTTTACCCTTTTTATTCATTTATTTATTTATTTTCATTTTTTCTTTCTTGTTCTTGTTTCTCTCCCTGATATTTGTGGCCGTTATTTTTCAATGGGTTTTTTATTGGCTTCCTTTTTTTTTTCTCACCGTATACAGCTTCCCCCCCCTCTTTTTAATTCCTCCTAAACCTTTTCTTTCTTTTGTTATCTTTCTTCCGTTATTTAATTATTTCCTTATATTTCTTTGCCTATCTATATTTCTTTTCTTTATTTTCTTTTTCTGTCCTTTCCTTTCTGTATTTCTTTCTTTCTTTATCTTTGGTTCTTTCCGTATGTTTCTTTTTTTATTTACTTTATCGTTCTTTATTTCATTCCTTAGTAAGTATTCTTATATAGTTATTCTTATCGTTCATTTTTCCTTATCTTTCATTCTTTCTTTCTTTCTTTCCTTCTTTCTTTCTTTCTTTCTTTATTATCTATTTCCATATCGATCTTTCTTTCTCTCTTGATCAATTATTCTTTCTTTCTTTCTTTCTTTCTTTCTTTCTTTCCTTTGTCCAGTCTCTTTTTATTTCCTTTTCACCTTTTTCATTTCGCTCACTATTTCCTTATCCTTCCTTCTTCCTTTATTTCCGAATCTTTCTTATTTTTCTTATTTTTCTCTTTTTTATTGTGTGTTCTTTCTTTCTTTCGTTCTTTCTTTCTTTCTTTCTTTCTTTCTTTCGTTCAATCTTTCTTTCGTTCAATCTTTCTTTATCTTATTTTCGCTGTTTTCCTTTCGGTTATTATTTCCTTATTTTTCTTATTTTCATTTTTTTTCTTTTTTCTCGTTTTTCATTCATTCATTCATTCTTTCTTTCATTCTTTCTTTCTTTCTTTTTTTCCTCCCATAGATATATCACCCATCTTAATTTTTTCTTCTTTCGAACCATTGTTCATCTTTTTTCATTAAATCATTGTTGTTTGTATTCATAACAGTTTTCTATATAATAATGTTCTTCGTATTGTCATTTGCTTACATTTTTTATGGTATTTTTTTATTTTTCTGCGTTTTCCCCCCGACATAAACTCTTCCCTAGAATTTTTTTATCTTTCCTGTCGTCCATCGATCATAATTGTGTATTTTCAGTCTCGGTCTGAACACGTGTGCTTCATTAAATGTAAGTTGATCAGGTCATCACCTGTCCTCTTTTTATCCATTTTTCTAAATAATGGCGCCCAAATCAAAAGCAGCTAATCCTCATTTAGTTGCCATCTTTCTTCTTGGACACCCATGATTTTCTTATATATATTGCTAGTTTCAGTTCATTGGAGTACAGAGAAGAAATCAAATTCACTTAGACTCACGAATACAACTATATATATATATATATATATATATATATATATATATATATATATATATATATATATATATATATATATATATATATATATATATATATATATATATATATATATATATATATATATATATATATATATATATATATATATATATATATATATATATATATATATATATATATATATATATATATACTTCCTTTTTGAGTTTTCTTTTTTATTCAATTTGAATTGATTCATACTTAGGAAATGTGGTTCATGTCGGTTCATTTTAAGTTATAGCGCTTTCAACCATTCATCGTCAAAGGAAAGATATAGATGTTGTTTGTCAATATAAGAAGGATACGTTGACGTTGCATTACTTTCCTATCGACGATTTTCGTTAGGAATACTATATTCGACATAGAAATTATTGTCATTAAATTGATAAATGTTAAAAAAAGGGTTAACTTTCACCTAAATCAAAGGATTATCAAAACTACATTTGTAGAATGAATGTGTCGAATAAATAAAAAAAGTATGAAGACGTGACTTATATAATGTTAAGCAGTGGCGTCTTTCTCACACACGCTGAACCATCTCAGCGTTTATTTGACCGAAAACAGAGGGTCAATCACGAGAAGTCTCGCGGTAAGAGTGAGATAACGTCACAAGAGAAATGGGGATTTAAAAGGGCTAGAAGTCAGTTATCAGCAGATAACAAGTTAAAACCCTAACTCTATGTTTAGTTTAATCCGCTCACAGCAGCTCTCCCATCACTTTTATCCTACCGTTAGGTTAGTTCATTATAATAGAGCAGAAAGTCTCAGATTACAAAAATAGGAGTACTTTATTTAAATAGAATGAGGTGTGAGGTGACGAAATAGCGACATTTGAAATATACCACCATACAGGTAGAAAATACCAAGAAAATATGGCACAGCCATGGGAAAATTTGGTAGGTAAATCTCGGCTCGACCAAAAAAATTCGCCCACCTAAGGAGTGGACAATAATTCATGAAAAAAGAAGGTCTTTCTTCATCGACTCACCGAACCAAAACAACTTCGCCTTTTCCAGATTTGTGACCCACTAAAAGGAAACTGAAACACAGTAATTTAGCGAGTGATATTCATTTCTTGGAACACTAGTATGACTATGAATTCGTGCTCATCTCTTCATCTTTCTTCAAACTCCAGCCATTCGACAGCCAAATAATTTGATTTCTATGTGTATGCAGAATTGAATCTATGAGTAATGGAACAGACTCAACAAATGAAATACATAGGTAAATATATTAAGAGGAAGAAACCCCGTGGTGTAGTAGCAAACATACTTGACTGCAATATTGTAGCAAGCGAGATCAATTTCCAGTCGCGCTATTACATTCAATTTAGGATTATTGCCCTCGGGATATAGAGGAACGCTCTCATCCTTCAGTTATGGGTTAAATAGAACCATCATGGTTCTTCTACAAGGATGGTTTTCGCATTAATTTGATGGTTGATATTCCATTAAACAAAGAAACGAAACCAAGCCAATGTAGCTTTAATATATCTAATCACAGAAATTTCAAATATGATTTCCTTAAATTCGATTAATAAAATAAGATTGAAATAGATTATTTTTAAGATATTTTACAGGATATGTGATATACATTTGTGTCAATGTAGTTGTTACATTTGACTATGAATTTTATACACTAAATTATTTTTCTACACTAAAATATTATTTTAAGATACTGGCATATTTTGATGGAAATAATCTACAATACTGTTCAGAGAAATGATAAGAGCAATTAGCAATTTATTTTCACCATAATTACCATCAATCATAGAAAAAAGTGTTTCAACCTGGAAGGATTTGTTGGCAGCCACAGAATTAAGTTTGAAGAGCCATTGTTAAGAGAAAAATAATTTAGTAGGTAGAGTCTGCATTCGAAAAGTTGAAATAGAAGATTGTTTTCAGTAAATAAAACGTAGAAACATTAAGAATTCATTTATCGTAAACTACAATGATTTCTGTATTCAATTGGTCAGATTTTCACAGATTAAGACAACAGTACAAATACTTATTTCTAAAGATTGCATCTTCCAGAAAAATTGTTTACATTTTTTAAACATTTTTTTTCAATGAAGATATATTGGTATTACACAAAATATCATCATCCTCAGTTTGCTCTGAGAACACAGTTATCCATAATAGTCTCTCGCCAACCGTCCCTATCGGTCTTAGACCCGGGAGGGCCTCTTTGCGGAATCCAGAATCCGCTCTGAGCTAATCCATGTAGGTCCTTGTTGGAGGGCCCACACTGGTGTGTCCATATGCAGGTTTTCTCAATAAAACGTCATTCTTTTATTCGTTCTTGTTTCTCCAGCATGTATTGTCCGTCTTAATCGGATGGTTTATGGGATAGGGAGCAATTTTCCGTATAGCATACTGACGTAGCTCCTATCTAGCTTATTTTATAGGCACTTGGTCAGAGTCAGTGTTACAGCCGTACAGTAGTACGGATACAACTTCGGCTTGGAAGAATTACCACATTATCTTATCGTTTAGATCAAATTTTCATATGATTATTAATCTGTCTTTAGTAGTCCATGTTTTTCCTATGCATGCTTTGTCATCGCTTTCGGTGGATGCGATATTACTAACTGAACTGGTCCACCGATTTTAGAGCCCTACCATCCAGTGTGGATATGACTGCATCTTATTTACAACAAATGAACTGAATTTTATCTGAGTTCAATTAGAGGCCAATTTTCCTTGCTGCCTTCTCCAGGCTACGTAATAGGGATTCGGCTTTTGCAGATGCATTTGCCAGAAGCGCCAGGTCATCTGCATTGTCCGCATCTTTAATAGCCTCTGTGGGATATCACCTATTTCTTACCTTTTTTTTTTTAGAGTGAAACCTTTTTCCTTAATGGAATCTAATGATGTTCAGACAGATTATTAATCAAAAGGTGAAAATTGTAGTTGGCATGTCAACACTTTTCCGGTCATTCAATGCTGAATCAAATCATTTTTTTTATATAAAAAAAAGTGACTCAGATTTGCTTACAGCAACTGCAGTTGCTTAACTGGTCTCCCAATTAAGTATTGAACAGAGTCTACGCAGCTAAACTTGATCAAGCGAGAACCGGTTCGCTCAGCCTGACATGTCCATAATCGAAAATTATGAGTTACTATAGATATCAACAATGAAGATATACGTAATACAATGAAATAAAAATAATAGAATATGTTAGTTCACCCTGTCGTATATATATATATATATATATATATATATATATATATGGCTAGGGTCAAATGTATGTATGTATGTATGTATGTATGTATTTACCCACCCCTCTAAACGAGTAAGATGTGACAGAAGATCAATTTTTAAGCGGAGTTTAACAGATTTGAATCTATTGTTTTCTTTCCCTAGACTAGTTGCATAACCAAGATTGAATTGCCCATACTGTCCTACTATTTACACATAGCTGGAGGGATAGTAGTTGTATTCACGGCTTTCCCAAGTGTATTAGCGCTACGTGAAATGCAACCCGCCTTGTCCAGGATTTGAACTCGTCTAACCATGTGCATTTTCTACGAAGATAACCATTACAACACAAGTGCTTCCACCTGTCAAATGGTTGTAGGTCTAAGTAGAACAAAGGAGTAGAATGTATTAAAACTACTGATAGAATATTTAAAATGTCAATGTTTAAGCGAACTTTGAGGCAGATACAGGCTGATACCGACAATAGGCTACTCCGCCAACTTTACTATTGTAATTGGTATCATCAGTTATCCCTCTCCCCGACTTAATGGACTATTCCTGATAGACAAAAATAGATTACAAAATGTCACCATTTTTCGCCCCACCCGCACCACAAAAAATGTGGAGAGATGAAAATCAACATAACTCCACCAATTTTTGGAATTGGAAGATCATATTTTGGGGATTGTCTAACTTTAACATAGTCCACACCATTTCAGAAAAATTGAAGGAGGTGGGTGACATGGCCTGGATGATTGGACATGGAATTATCCACTATTTAAACTGTTGTAGTGTGTCTGTTCTGTTTTACGGCATATCAACCTCAGTGGATCATTTAATACCAACAAAGTTTTGAAATAAATTCATTCTTAATGGATTCTCATTTTTTTTATATACACATTTTAATATTTATGTGTTATTAGATTATAATACAAATGATATGTTTGTATTTGACCTTCATATTTTTAATTGATTTTAAGAAATGAACATTATTTGCAAAATATATAAGTATAGATTATTAATTCAAATTGATACATTTTCCAGAAGACATTCTCCTTTGGGGTTACATATCCAAGGAATTTTCTAAGGTACATTTATCTAATCATTCATTATATTGTGTTCATTTTGAATAAATATTGGTAGTGAAATAATCTGGAAGGTCAAAAAGTGAAAAAAAAATTGAAAGACAGAAGAAAAGTCAACGAGATCGTAGAGAAAGTGTTAATACCGTCTAAGATTCATTTTTCTTCTCTTTTGGAAGTCCGTCGCAGACGACGATGACGTCATTCTATATTTTCAGTTGTGGATCCTCTGCTGGATTGTTAGTCCAATTCTGGACTTGCAGATGCGGTTACACACATTGCAGAGAAAATTCCTATCTACATTTGGTTTTCATGAAGACGAAGACGTCGTCGCTCTGCAGTCCTGTTTATCTCGATATTGAACTGCTTAGCTCCTGTGCGGCAGGCGTCTCGCCAACCTTGTCTGTTGGAAACCAGATCTTCCACGCTTGAAGGTGTGATGATACATTTCTTCAGTGTTGGCACCGAAAATATTAAAATACAGTGGTAGATGGACTTACTTAAATCCAGCTACCACTGTATTTAAGTTTATCTAGTTCCGCGCTTAACTCAATTTTCTCGAATACCAATCAATGAAATAAACTGAAATGTCACTAATCCATTCCAGAACCCCCCGCCCCCCCAAAAAAAAACACCCTTAATTTTGTTCCATTTATTAAATAAGAAAAATAGCGCAGTATCGTATAAATCATAATAAAATAAAACGTAATCAATTATGTGTTGTAACATATTTAATGTTTATTTTTCTATAAACAATATTTTTTATTTGGCGTTATAAATTTGGAAACTTAAATGTTTTTAGTGAACCTAATAACAACATTAGTTATGAAGCCCGCTCATATGTCAAGATTTAATTCTCAACACAAAACAAAACATCGTCAAACTGACAGCTCGCAACTCAGAAAACTAGTAAGTTGGGGCATCCGTAAGTCAAAGCATTACTGTATTCTGAAAACTATTCTAATATTTGGACTGAAGGCAGGATATATCTTAACAAAATAGAAATAAGAAAATACCAAAAATGGAAATAAAATCAGTATATATTCAAAAATGAAATTAAGATAACGAAATATATAAATATACATATATATAAATAATAATAATAATAATAATAATAATAATAATAATAATAAGAAGAAGAAGAAGAAGAAGAAGAAGAAGAAGAATTTCTTTTGGGCCATATCTATATGATTTCCCTGGTGAACGACGAACAGCAACCTCCCCGTTTAAATAATTGAACGTTCAAGACATCACTGACATTCGATAAGCAAATCTTGTGTTTCCCGAAACCATTTTCAGTACTAATGACGTTAAGAAGTGCAAATACACGTTCTGCATTACAAATGCTCAAAACTAATTCTAAATTGCTTCTACCAAGCTTTTCTGCTGGGAGCGAAGGTTTTGTGGTTAAATTAAACTCATAATTGCTTGTTATGATCGTATTAATGAGACACAACGGTATTGATATAAAACATATTTGATATTTTTACAATCTCCGGGCATTGATAAATATTTGGGAACTATAAGATTCTGTGGGAGTAGGAACGATTTTAACAGGCAATGGGAATTTCACAAGTTTATTTGTTTTCTTTTTTTGTGTTGGTTTTTCTTATTTGTTATACGGAAAACATTCGATTAAACTTATATTCGTTTCTGATTCCACCAAAAAATAAACATACATACACATAAACACTTAACACACACACACACACACACACACACACACACATATATATATATATATATATATATATATGTGTGTGTGTGTGTGTGTGTACATATATATATAGAGAGAGATAGATAGATATAGATATAGATATATATATATAATTTTCCTGTGAAAATAGCCAATTCTATCGCACCGGTAAAAATCTGGAAGCAACCTATTCCACTCACACACATACATACATACATACATACATATACACATACATGCATATATATATATATATATATATATATATGTGTGTGTGTGTGTGTGTGTGTGTGTGTATATATAATGTAGTTTGCTATATTTATAAATAATGATAGATAATAGCATTTGTAGATCTAGTTTGTTAGCACCACTCAATGTACACGCACACACACACATCTGCGCACGCACGTACACACTTATATATATATATATGTATATATATATATATATATATATATATATATGTGTGTGTGTGTGTGTGTTTGTGTATGTATATATATATATGTATATATATATATATATATATATATATATATGTATATATATATGTGTGTGTGCGTGTGTTTGTGTGTGTGTGTGTGTGTGAGAGAGAGAGAGAGAGAGAAAGAGAGAGAGAGAGAGAGAGAGAGAGAGAGGAAGAATGTTTGTGTTAGTTTGAAGTGAGTATATGATGATTGCATTCATAAATTTTAAAGCCTAATAGCCTAATCGTTATGGAGGCCGCATATGTGTTTGTGTGTATGCACGTGTGTATATGTGTATGCTCATCTGTGTATATGTGTGGGTGCATACAAGAGTATGTGATATCAAGGTTTTGTATTTACCTTGTTATATTATTATGTTTTTTCTTGCTATTTTATCCCCGTCAATTTTACTCATTCTGTGTCTGATTTTGTTTCTATTTCTATGTTTGTCTCTCTTTATTCCTTGCTGTATTTCTCCGGGTTACCATCACAAGCTAATGGAATTTATCAACACCCTAAATTATATTAAACCTTTCTTGAATCAGATAGCTTTTCACCATGAAACTCTATGATTTTGCAGATAGTAACTGATAAACATTGATATACACAAAATATATCCTTATTCTAAACGAATCACTATATACATATATAAAGTAAAGTCATCGGGGTGGCCTAAAGTCGGTATCAGCCAGACAGTGATAGAGTCTATCCCCTTTTCACTAGCGCTAGACCAAGAAGATTATTTTAGTATCTGAGGCAGTGCGCCACACCTACCATCAGCTCCTCACTTTACCGCACATATCCCTATGCTACTCATACGCTGAGGTGGTGAGGGTCGGTATCGAACCAGGAACCTAGTGTTTCCTAGTAGGACACTATACTGACTGAGTCACACACACACACACACACACACACACACACACATGCACGCATACACACTCACACACAGGCATATATATATATATATATATATATATATATAGGAATATAAGTAAAAACAACTAAGTATATCACGTACGATTACCCTTCAGTCTGCATTCGGACATATAGGTATTAACAGAAAATTGATCCGAGTTTTTTTTACTGTCTTCTGTTCGTTTTTATATGTTTCATATTCACTCAGAATTAAGCGCGTTAAGAAGAAAGAAGACACTTTGAAAAAATAAACATTATATAAAATAAATGTATTTTTCAGTTTCATGTGATAGACTTATTGATCATATTTCTGCATTTTTTCGTTGGTCATACATTTCTGTCTTGAGAAACATAACTGTGTCTGTAACTTCACGTATTTTACCGATGACAATTAAAAAACAAACAAAAACTTTCATTGATCAAAATTTCTGTCTTTAGTTTTTTCTCCACAGGTGTAATGTGTCAATTTCGAATTGAAATTTCCCACGAGATAAGAATGTGTGCTTCTTTTATGATTCATTCGTCTTCCACCTACTTGTGTTCTAACAGAATATCCATAAATACTATATCTGAACAGAAACAAGTGTCCATTCCAAAAATATACAAAGACCATCATTATGTGCGTGCATATATAGTAGCATACATACACACACAAAAACACATGCACATACAAACGCACACACACATACACACACAAAAACACATGCACATACAAACGCACACACACACACACACACACATATATATATATATATATGTGTGTGTGTGTGTGTGTGTGTGTGTGTGTGTGTGTGTGTGTTTGCGCAGCGTCCCCTGTGACTATGAAGGCCAATCCGAGAAAGGCAGTTTCGACCACAGATTACATATGTGATGACCGGTCCTGAAGATGTTGATGGTCTACCGATGTTTTACTTTGTCCTCTTTGCTTCCAGATGTTGATCTAGAGCGAGTTTAGGCATGAATAGCTAAGGGGAATCTGTCGCCACCGAAGATGGTCCTGAGCCAAATTTTATATAGACATCCGCGGGTGACCAACCTGTCTCTTGCCAGATGATAGTTCCCCATAGAAGATGTCCTTTGGAATTCACCCATCGCCCATCCGGCGAACATGGTCCAGCTGTCTCATTAGAGAGCACACTATCTCTAGGACTACTGTGATATCCAGTATACGTCTAAGGCAACGAAGGTAGGAGCTAATTAGCCGCCGTTCTTAGTAGGATTACAGGGTCCAGGATTCACTGCCATGCAAAAGAGCACTGATGACACTGGCCCGTTACAATTGCACCTTTTTACGGATAGTTAGCCTGCTCTTACCTTACATTCTTGCTGTGATCTTTCCAAACCTTGAAGCAGCTTTTCTTATATATATATATATATATATATATATATATATATATATATATATTATATATATGTGTGTGTGTGTGTGTGTGTGTGTGTGTGTGTGTGTGTGTGTGGAGAGAGAGAGAGAGAGAGAGAGATTGATAGACAAGAAAAAATAATTTGTAACTAAAAATGACAAGTTTCAGCACACGTTGAGTATCGGACACACTGACTTTGGTCTGTTAATCTAGCACTCTAACGCTTACACCCCATGTCTACATACTTACATAAATCTGCAAATGAGATTAACAGTGTCCTTAATTACATTGTGCAACGATCCAATCACACTTATTGCACCGGCAATATAGTGTCTACAAGACTGTCCATCAGAAAATAGGTATATACTTATTACTAGAATTACACGTAAACCTTTTTTTGGTATCATTTGTCAATCTAGATATTCATATAATTACAAGGTAAATTACAAGGTAATTCTTTTGGTATCATTTGTCTATCTAGATATTTATCTAATTAGAAGGAAACAGAAATTAGATGAATTAAACTGATAAACTAAAACCCTATGAATAAAGTTCCACTTACTTTTGATGCACATGGATATTGCATGCTGAACACATCACTCCACAAAAAGCAGCTGTATGACCACTTACCTCTCATCATAAACCATTGAAGTGAAACGAACAAGATATCCTGGACACAGCTGGTCAAGCAAGGATGAAGTTATGATCATCGTTCTCTTCTGGACACCTACACATAAACACACCAGAATGGGACGACCAGCAAAGATCTACAGTGATCAGCTGTTTGAGAATAATGGATGCAATGCAGAGGATTTGCCAATAGCGATGACTGATAGAGACGACTGACAAGTGAGAGTGATAAAATCCGTGCTGTAAACACGACATGATGATGATGATGATGATGATGATGATGATGATGAATTCACCTTTTAGCTCCCGTTTTTTTTCTAGAATGGTGGATTGTAAAATCGTTCTTTTAAAAATAAATAATAAATGCACTATATATTGATCCATGAGTAGTTCTCGTGTATAAATGGACTATTTATTTCTGATTACGAAATAATTAATTAATGTATTTTTAAAGTCCTTCCGTTTATGTTTGAATTTCAAACTCACCAAATTATTCTTCGTGTATTTACGATAGATAGATCTGCTTTATCTACATATTCTTACTCCTATACAATTTAGGAGAATACGAGTGAGTAGGTGCGTATGAGACGAATGAAACTCTTCTATTTAAGACGGAAGGTAGACATTTGTAAAGTCAGCGAGAGGTTAGAGCGAAGGCAAGAGTGAAATATTTTCATTTAGCCTTTGGGAAGGCATTGGTAAACCGATATGAATCCTGAAACCTCTGCTTCCACTTCCAAAAAAAAAAAGAATACCTCATTGGTAACAATAGCAGAATTTCAACATCAAATGTGCATGCATATATATGAACACTACGAAAATTGACAATAACTGTTAATAAGTATTGATACACTGATTCTGCATTCCGCCATCTTTAACTGCAACAATATATCTAGTCCTGATATTTACAAGTATTAACTTTTTGATTTTTTCAGAATAGCCAAATCTTTTATAATTAACATAAAAATAGATCTATTTATATGTACAGTTCCAGTACAGGTGAGGAGGGGAGATATTGAAGGGCCAGGATCTGTGAAAAAAAAGGTAAAAAAGGTGTATGGTGGCTTATAAGCCCTTGGAATGGCTGAGTCGATTAAAGAATAATGGGAACGGCCACACAAAGCATATTTAGTGTACGAAGGTCATGCCGCCTCTCTATATAAAGTCTCCTGTTAGAGAATAGGAAGGGCTTCAAGTATGTTACCTATTATGAAAGGATTCCCCTATTCACTCAACAGTTGCACTTTCACAGTGGTCTTTCATAAAGGACTACAAGCGGTAAACGTTACCTCAGATAGCAAGTAGTCATTTGTTACCAGATCCTAGCCAGGAGTGGTTTGCGAAAGGCGTTTTGTTACAACCTTCAACAGTTAGATTTATTTTCGACATATCATAAAGAGTGTCAATGCGCTAAAAAATAGTCGAATCATTTTACTTTTAATGTACGATTAACTGCCTTGTTTCAATATATCCTGGATTTTGCAAATTTAAAAAAAAAACACCTAATGTACAAGAATTGAAAAAGTGATTTTCGTGCAAAAGGGTTAAATGGGATTCGAACACGGTTTGCTGATTTCTCTTTCCACGAAGATGGTTGTTATACCAATTCACTCGACCAAAATACGTTTCTACGTATTTTTTATATTCGTTTTAAAATAAGCATTATATTTTTGAAATTCTAATTCAGAAAGAAAGTGAAATGTGTTATATCTAACAGCCATGGGGGTTTCAAAATGTACTGTTATAACATTACAAACACTTGAGTTAAACTCTATTGATTAAACGAGATAATCGGTTGCGAATTTTGCAAATAACGTCACGTAATCAATAATCTAAGCCTTTAGAAAGATAGAAAAGTAAAACAATTGCCTATGAAAATAAAACAATTTTTCTCTAATTAGAATTTTCATGTAAATCTCTGACGCATCCATCGATGTATTTTCTTTCTTCCTCTAGAATTCTATTGTTACGTATTTCAAGAAAAATATTGAAGGAATATGTCGTAATTCTATTTTCTACAGATTTTTTTTTCTCACACTCGTACTTTTTCGATAAACGCTCGGATCCGCGGTGATGGATGTGTCCCTTTTGGAACCTTTTTCTTGCAAAAAAATAAGAAGAAAAGTGTGTAGAAAATTGTCGAATAGGAAAACGGTTTCTGATATTTCTAAAAACAAATGAAGAATTGAAAATAAAAAAATAAATGAAACACTTTCAGCTCGTTTGCCGTTTTATTCCAAATGTAAATCCTTTTTTATCTGCTTGTAAGGAAGAAAATCTTTAAGAGATAATCTCTTTGCAGGAATATTTTACTTGATTTATAATTCCTTAATAATTTCTTAAATTCTTGATTTTCCAAGAATTATCAGCTGCCATTCTTTTCGTCTTAGCCATATGCTGCATTCCCTTATTTATTAAGACGTTTAATCCAAATATAATAATTTATGTTCTTTTAATTAATCCTTCAAATTGAAAAGTTTTCCAGTTTAGTGCATTATCGAAATTACTTGAAACTTCAATATAAATTTCAGTGACCTTTTTCTTATTTTATATTTCCATGAACAACTTTACAGTCCCCTTCATTTTAAGACACGTCATCTTTTAAAAAGCTGGTTTACATGGGACTATTAGTTTTCACTAACTTATTTTCTACATTTTTTTATTTTTTAGACTATTGTTTATTCTCATCTGGTTAATATATATATATATATATATATATATATATATATATATATATATATATATATATATATAAGTAAAGAAATAACAAAAGACTTAGAGATTTAGCATTATAGTCTATATAGTCTAAGCTCCCTGAAATAGACTATAATGCTAAATCTCTAAGTCTTTTGTTATTTCTTTACTTATATATTTTCTCTGTGACTCTAACATTAAGATCACACATTAAGCTCTCAAACTGCGACGGGTTGTTTAAAAAAAAACTCCTATGTCGTAAGGAAGATTTCTTCTCTGGACTTTTGGATCATATATATATATATATATATATATATGATATTCGACGTCTACAGTAAGCATACACACCCAGACACAGATACACATACGCAGACACACACACGCATACACACACACACACACACACACACACATATATATATATATATATATATATATATATATGCGCACACACATATGCACACTTATATGTGTACATATATATATTCACACACATATATATTTACACATATATATAAACACCAACACAATATATGTATCTATGTGTATGTATGTGTGTATGTAACTTGATAGACGTGTTCAGGGAATCTGAAAGAGAAGGAAACCGAAGGATCTTTCTGTTCTTTTATTTTTTAATGAACAAAATAATATAAGCACTAAAGAAAACTCAAATTACGAATTTAAAAAAAAAAACACATCTCATTCCCCATTATATCGAAACTTTTTTTTAGACAGTATTCCGATTTGCAGGTCTCCCATTCTTTATTTCCGTCATGTTGGCACACATTTTAACATTCAGTTTTGCAGATAATCATTAATGCAAGTGTGATTTCATTTTTTTTCTGATTCAGAATGTGCAAAGCTTAAAGGGTTTCTTCATAAAATATGTAAATCATTGATTTCAGAATCTAGGAAAGACGCTACAAATATAATGTAACAAAAGAAGAACACTATAAAAAACTGATTATTACTTACCGAATAGCTTCCTAAGTGTTCAACAGAACAGGGTAAAATAGCCGTGGTCCCAGCTACGTAAGTTACATTCATTACGGGCAGATGAAAATTGGGTTCTGAAAGAAGATCAGAAAGGAAAATAAATTAATTTTTTAACTAAAAGGAAAATTAATAAGACTTTCGTCAGTATACGTATATGCATATAAATATACAAGAAATGTTGAATGTTGCATGAATGTAAAGTCAGAAATGGCCAATTGAATGACCAGTATACAAATATAAAAACACACAATATTTCACTATCTTTATTGTAACTGTTGTTTCAAACACACACGCACACACATGCGCGTGCACACACACACACACACACACACACACACACACACACACAAACAACACACACACACACACACACACACACACACACACACACATATATATATATATATATATATATATATATATATATATATAAGCGGAGTTTAAGAGCTGTGAATTCAAGGTTTTCCTTCTCTTAGGCTGGTTGCCTAATCATCATGTCACGCTAGTAGCACGGGGATCCATGGCAATCTAACACCAATAATCATTCATTGTCATCGAGGGGTCCTAATGGAGGAGGTCCTCACTGATACAACTACGGCTTGGAAGAATTGTCGCTTTAACTTTTCAGTGAGATCTGGTTTCCATATGAAAATCGGTTTACAGCAGACCATGCCTTCCCAATGCGTGCATTAACATCGTTTTCTGTAGATTAGATATTACTACCTACGTTTGTGAATTGTTTTACTGGCTTTAGTGGCTTACCGTCGATTGTGGAGTTTAAAAACACATGAACTCAGTTTTATCGCAGTTCACATCGAGGATGGTGCTTCATGCTGCCTTTTCCGGGGTATGTAGCTGGGATTCAGCTTGTGTAGGTGTTTTTACAAGAAGTACCAGATCATCTGCGTAGACGGCATCCGTAATAGTCTGTGCGGGATATCACCAGCCTCCTGACTTTTTTAGTGTATACTAGTAGCATTTGTTTCATCTTCCCTCTGTGTATGGAATCAAATGCCTTGGAGAAGTCTACAAAAAGCAGCGTTACCTCAAGATTCTTTGCTCGAACCCCTTCGATGATTCGACGAATAGTCAGGATCTGACAAGTTGTGAATCGTTTTCAGCGGAATCCGTTTTGGTTTTTCTTAATGATTTTCTGTATTTCTGGTCGGATGCTATTAAGAAGGGAATTATATATCTTAGTAGCTATAACAGTAAGAGTTATGCTGCTGTAGTTCTTAGCGATTCCGAGGTTTCCTTATTTTCCATATCTCAGGGGGTATTTCGTCTAGGCCTGTTGCTTTTCTAGATTTTAGTTTTCTTAGAACTTCGTTGACTTGTTCTATTGTAAATCTCCAAGCTTGATGTCTAGTCTGTCATTTACGATTTTTTAGGTATTATTTTCTATGATTTTAATGATGGGGTTCCCAGAAGTTTCTGGAAGTGGTCTTTCCACGACTGAAATCTTTTTGGCTGGTAACCTTTAACTTTGATCTAGAGGGAATTTCCTAACCAGCCTAACTAAGGTTAAAATACACAGTCTGCCCTACAATTTACGAATAGTTGGATTCATATCTTTCTAAAGGGTATTAGCGCTATATGAAATGCATATAAACTCATCCGTGTGTGTATGTGTGTAAATCTATACTTGTCTTTTTATGTATGACTGTATGTATAATATGTATTATTGATATGCCCAAAGTAACAAATGAAAAGATAAGTAAATAAAATCAATGTACCGTTAAACACATATTGAAAACTTGATTCGGTTTACTAATAAATATTAGATTACCGAAGTTAAGAAGCGATGAGCCGGTTCAAAACTTAATTGGAAGACCACTTTAAACGCACCAGGTACTGTAAGCCATATAAGTCTTTGTTTATACAAAATAACTTAATTTGCTCATGAAATAACACAAAAAAGGTTGATATGCTGTAAAACCAACCAACCAACCAACCAACCAAACAATCAATCAACCAGATAATCAACTAATCGATATGCATGGTAGAAATAAGTGCTATTAACATGTAAATATTCATCGGCAAAGAAATAATCTCAATTCTTTTTTACAAAATCATTGTCAACACTAAATGTCCACATTAAAGTTCTTACATTCTTCAACTATTTGTTTTGTCACGTTTTGTTTAGTTTTTTTAATACGATATTTTATATCAAATATTTACAGAAATCTTTATTTTCAACGTAGTTCTTGCACCAAAGATCCAACTACTAAAAAAGTTGTCATATCGAAGATAAGTACGGAAGAATATTTCATATTATTCACTGAAAAGTTTATGCTAATATCATAAATCATATACAAGTTAGATAAAAGGAAAATTATTGAAAGTTTGCGCCTGGGAGAATGAAGAAAACTTTTATAGTGAGGAAATGATCGTCTTTAAATCTAGTTTCAATGCAGAATAGCAAGAAGTCGACTAAGTCTCCTCTCCTTCATCATTCCCGGAAACTGGCCGACCTCTCTAAGATACACAACTACTCAAACACACACGCATACTTAATTCGTCAATTTGCAACCAGCCCTCCATCCATATTTAGCTCCATATCTTTAAGCCATTAATATTTCCAGAATAAAGTTTCCACAGCCATCGTAGACAGCCTATCACAAACAAAATCCAGCCACCGAGAATTCAACTTCTGAGCCTAACTTCAGTAAATCAAACATTACTTTTGTTTATCGATATCTGCAGTTTGCTTGATTACATCTCCACAATTTGGACATTGTTCCCTCTGTTGAAATAATAAGGCTAACCGTAAATGGCGCAGACTCGCTGAGAAGGCCGCCATATTGGGACTGTCTATTCAGCGATTATTGAAAATCTTATTCGGACAAAGGCGTACATTAGGCGGAAGAAACTGAGATAACTGACAATCTACAATGAAAAGTAGCCCTTGAAGCCCCATGATTGGTAACGCTGATTTTGTTACACAATAGCATCGTAAGATAATTTTCATCAGCAGTTATATTTGATGCTCATATAACCAATTGCTTACGAGGCTCGACTATTCTAGCTCTCTCTCACGCAAACACCGCCACACCTAATAACATAAAAATAAATATATATATATATATATATATATATATATATATATATATATATATATATATATATACATGTGAGTGTGTGTGTGAGAGAGAGAGTGTGTGTGTGTGTCTGTATGTCTGTATGTCTGTCTGTGTATCATGATTATGTGTTGGATGCAGCATGTGAATTTGTATATGATTAAGTGTTGATATATATTTATATATATTTATGTGGGTGTGGCTGTGATTGTTGGTCTATCTAGGGGAAGTTGTGTAAATGTCTACGTGCAGGTTCGCGTCTTTATGCGTCTTTCTTCTTTAAAGTAAAAACTAAATAGGCAGTAGGGACCGGTCAATTTATTATAATAAAAAATACTTGAAAATGTTACACACTTCTAGACTGCACCACTCACACACAGACAATCGTGTTTATATATATATATATATATATATATATATATATATATATATATATATATATGCTGGTAGGTTTGTTTAGGTAACTGTGAACGCAGGTCTGTATGTTTGTGCGCATATCAGTGAGTTTTCCTTTTGTAAACAAATAGACAATAGAGACCATGTTGTCTATAATAGAAAAAAGGCGGTTTGGTATTAGTAATTATTATTGCTATTAGATTATTGATTTTATTCATTTTTGCTATATTATTCCTATATATATATGTAAAAGATAGAAAAACAAAAAATAAGATGATTTCATTCTTGATGGGGAAGTCCACGTTAAAACGTTTCGGTTTATATCAAATCTTCATCAGGACAATACAATAGGAAGGAAAAATTATTTTCGGAACTGTGATAAACGTTTTTTGGGGGTTATTTTTATAATGGGGCGAGAATTGGAAAATGTATATAGAGAAAAGTCTCATAACAGTGTTGTGGCCTGCGTTCATTTTGAAAGCCAAGACTTGATTGGTACACTGAAGAGAAAAGCCACGACATGATTGGGACACGCAAGGACCAATGTCAAGACGTAATTGGTAAAAATATGTGACGTATTACTTAGAGACACCATCGATTAAAAGACGACAAAATAATTCATTGTCTGAATGTTTGAGAAAAAATATATATGTATACATATATATATATACAAACAAATAAACACCAATATATATATATATATATATATATATATATATATATATATATATATATATATATATATATATATATATATATATAAGTTAAAAGAAAGGAAATGAATCCGACGGTATGAGTATATATAAAAATATATGAAAACACCACCAAATGCTGTTAAAGTGAAAACATTTTATAACATAGATGATATTGAACAATATTTCGATTTTATGAAAATCATCATTAGAGCTTGTTTATACTCCGCTCTTAACAACACGGAGTATAAACATGCTCTGATGATGATTTTCATAAAATAGAAATATTGTTTATATATATATATATATATATATATATATATATATTGGGTGCGATTATTAAAATTTATGAGAAAAAACGTTCTCAAATAGGTAAATCTTTATGGTGCTCAATACGCAATAATGCAAAGCAATATTACAATACATTTCAATTGTAGAAATGATGTAAAACGTAAAAGATGCAGACCAGAATAAAAGTATCACTATTAACACCCTGAAGTGATATATATATATATATATATATATATATATATATATATATATATATATATATATATATATATATATATATCATCACCATGTGCATATACATATATATTATATATATATATATATATATATATATATATATATTCACTGCGTTTCAAATTATTAACTAGGTGACATTTAACCATCCTATTCACAATCTACACGTTGGGATTTAACGAAATTAGCAGATAAAGATGACATTAATAAACATCTATACCCTAAAAATTGTCATGTTCTACAACAAGGAACAGAATTTATGGTTATTTACCTAATTTACTTAAACCATTATTGAGTCAAAATCTTCACGGTGTGTAATAAAAAACCCTGTACAAAAAAATAATAATACTTTAATTGTTTCATTTACAGATTTATAGGAATATATATAGTAACTAATATGACATTATATCGAAAAGTATAAAGGGCTAAGAAATAATAATGGAGTTTGGTAATATGTCAATTTCTGGATTTCCTCTGATGTAATTTCATGATAAGCTTATTTTTCCTGCCACAAGTCATCTTTGCTTCTGAATTGGCGTCTATTCCAATGCATGTCGTGTCAGAACGCCCCACAAGGTTTCAGTTGGATTTTAGTCTGGAGAATTAGTCGGTCAGTTCATCTTCCCAGGTCCACAGAAGCCTAAATTGTACATGTACTCCGTAGTTATATGTGCTGAACGCGAAGGAAAATCATCTTGCAGTAATATGATGGTTCTTCTGCGGTTATTTTCGTACTGTCATTATAACTCAAATAATACCAACCCAATCATAATACTCACTTTTCCTTGGCACCTTAAGCTTTGATGAATATCTTGTCAATTCCCGACCCAAGTTTTGCTCAAAGATTCAGGGGCATCAAATGTTGCACAAGTTTTAACTGTAAACAGATCTGTCGAGAAATCGACCTTCATGTTCTCCTTTGCTTATTTTAAACGCAATGTATTTTTTGTACATCGAGGTTTTGGCAAAGGTCTCACTGATGTCCCAATATTTTCAGAAGACAATAGCGATTACCTGAGGATATTCTTCCGTCTTCAATGTTTCTGAAAAGTGCTTCACTAAGTTTCATAATTTTGGACAAAGAACGTCGGAAAAAAATCTCTTCAGACCCTTATCAACCCTCTTACGTGCCTTCGTATTATATTATAAAAATATTATAAATGTATGGTGATATTTTCCAATGAGGTGGAATATTTATAATGTAGATTTGCATTTAGAAAATTCAGATGTAATAATATTTTTCTCAGAAGAAAGTCACCTTTTCGAGCCATTATTGCACGATTATAATGACACTCGTTTATGGATGGAACACTTCTATAACATTTTAAATGTCAACAGTTTGTTTCCTGTGGGGCAGAACAAGAAAGTTTTTAAACAGGCAATGTATATATCTATTCCGATTATAATGTTAAATATTCGTTAAAATCTGATTGATAATTTCTGTAGTAAATGAAAAAAAATATCACTTCGTTAATGGTTTGAGACGCAGTATATATATATATATATATATATATATATATATATATATATATATATATATACGCATTATATATATGATACGCAGTATATATATACACACACACACACACACACACACACATATATATATATATATATATAATATATATATATATATATATATATATGAGGGGGTATTTGTGGGTGGGTGTCGGAGTGTGTCTTCGGCTGAAGATAGTACTGGCGAGAAACTGTCAGTATCGAAGCACCGTTGACTTCATGTCTACGCTACCTTAACTTATATATAGATGTTCTATGTTAATATAATCTCACTTATAACAATGTCTCTATTAAGGTCTAGCTCAGAGATTTGCTTCCAAATAACCCATGCTACTAATGTGTTTAAGTCCTGCAATATCATTAAGAAATAAAGGTTTGCGTAGTATATGGCCTAAATAATTTGCAAACGGATTTTAACAACACCTCGTTTAATAAATAATTTCTTGGTGTTATGGGTTTCTAATATTATTGTTTTATTCTCAATGTATAATTTTATATTCAAATCATAATATATAGAATAAAGTAAAATAAGTGTTATATTTTGTGTTCTTATTTAATTTCTAATTCAATATAATATTTAATTATATTAAAACTTAATTGCTTGTGTTCAGAGGGCATATTTTTGGGATGGTAATGCATATATATATATATATATATATATATATATATATATATATGCCCTGAGCAGGGAATTGTTTGTTTTTATAGTATTAAAAAGGAAAAAAGAAAAATTCCTTTATAAAAAAAAAAAAAATAGAGAAAATATCTTAAATAAATGATTTCAAACGTCCCGCAAATTAACAACTCACGGATTTCAACGGAACTACACGATCTCTACCGAATTTGAAATCTTAACGGAAGATTACGTTCTCTTCTAAATTTAAAATCTCCATCAACTCAACGTCATTAGAACCAAGTTGACTTAAAAAAACACAGATGGAACATTTTCAACTCTATAATAAATTCTCTGAAGATGGATATTATCCGAAAATTAAGAATACTTCAATAAATATGTTTTTCAACATGAATCTGCATTATTTTGCCTTCAAAAAAAGAAAAAAAATATCGTATATATATATATATATATATATATATATATATATATATATATATGCGATTCAAGGATGTCTGCAAGAATGATCTTGGTATTGCTCCTTCCAGCTGGGAAAATTTGGCTCAGGACCGCCCTCGGTGGCAGCAGAATCTTCATAGAGGACTGTTAATATCAGAAGACACCCTGACGCAGCACCATGAAGCTAAGAGGTCTAGAAGAAATCAGTGGCAACAAAGCACTGGAACATCAACATCTTCAGGGACAGCCTTCAAATGCGACATCTGTTTGTCGAGAATGTTCTTCAAACATCGAACTTTACAGTCACAGTAGGCGCTGTAACTTCAGGGGCACAAAAACGTTATTATAGTCTTCCTAGGCTGAAAATGCCAATACATACAATATATATATATATATATATATATATATATATATATATATATATATATATAGTTCAATGAGAAATCAAAACAAATAAAAGTTTTTGCTTTTATTTGATTACGGGAACGGTATTACAACCAGCGGTTTCTTGCTGAAAGCATTCATCGGGTAATACGAAAAGTTCCTTTAAAAATGACAGAAATTGTGTAAAAATATATATATATATTCACGACTATTAATACATTGAATTAAAGGAGCTGAAAAAGTTGAGTTCATAGATTATATACGTGTAAAGAATATAGCGAATAAATATCTAATGCGCATATACACTCATACAGAAGTAAACGAATATATGTAGATATGAGGAAGTATGTCTTTTTAATATAAACTTCTACTTGTCATACTTAAGAAAACTTTCAGTTTATATAAAAGTATAAATCTTCTAGACTTCGTTCTACCTCAACCTATCTGTATTACTATCACACTGTCTGTATGAGTGTGTGTGATTGTATATCTATCTATTTACCTTTTAGGAACGTGTAGCAATTTTCCTGTCTCACCAGTTTGAGATTTATTCGTTTTATTCTTCCTCGTTTTTGTTCTCTTTCACTCCCCCTTCCACCACCAAACACAATTACATTTCTCTCGCTCCACACTTCACTCTATCAACTAACACTGACAGCAATCTCGCAGGCATTGTACTTGATGAAGTTGCTTGACTAAATAGAATTGCTGATAGATGGAGCAGCGATCATTGTGGTCATCACACCCTCTTCGGCAAAACTAGTGTATCGGATATGACAAATTTAGAGCTAATAATTCCAGTTTTGACTTCTAACCTTGCCTTATCTAAAGAACAAATGGCGGTCACAGTTAGTTTGAAGTTTTCTCATAAATTCCACCAAGAAAGAAGTTAGGGCATATGAACACTAATGCCTACATTCGATGAGCATTAAATAAGTCTGAATTGAAAACTGCTCGCTTTTCGAAGAGAAACGATATTTTTAGAATCAATATATCTCCGTCAACGTGTGCATATATGTCCAATTGTTACTAGCTGATACCATAGGATATCTTTATAATATTTGAGTTGGAAAGTTTTTCTATTGACACTACTATCATGATATATTCATTTGTAAATTCAAAATAACTAGCAGTAACCAAGGGAATTCCATCAAGAAAAAAAGCCGAAATGTATTATCTTATATAGATTTTTCAGACTGTTGTCCTCATTTTATTGTTATATGTATATATACCAACATTTCCGCACGAGTAGGACGTGACACAAGGTCAATTTCTTAAGCGGAGTTTAACAGGTTTGAATTCAGAGTTTTTCTTCTTCTAGACTAGTTGCCTTACCAAGGTTAAAGGGTACAGTCTGCCTTGCTATTTACCAACAGCTAGAGAAAGAATTGTTGGATTCATACCTTTCCCAAGGGTATTAACGCTATATGAAATGCATACAGCCCCGTTCAGGATTTGAACACGTATCGTCGTTCCATTTCTTACAACGATAACCATTATACCACCACGCGCCTCCTTTTTTATTTTATTGTTCAATACACAACGTTTCGTTTGTATACCGTTGTGCTATCTGTCCAATTGGGCACATGGCGCAACGGATATAAGGGTTGAGTTAAAACAGTTCTAAGTGACAATCAACTGTAGGTTGCAGGTTCAATCCTGACTACGTGAGAAAATACCACAGAATACCTAACATAGCTTAACACTTGCACCTCGCCATGGTTAACGGAACAAGAAAAACTACCCCAAATGGATTGAATAAAGGGTTCGTTTTAAATTTCCGTAAAGGCACCTGATTACGACATGAAGGCTCCCGAGTTCATCAAGAAGGTTCTAGAGCTGAACATAGATGAAGAAGGATGGAAGGCAAAAAGCATTGTATATATAACAATAAACATGAGGACAACACTCTAAATAATACAAATTATATATCTATTTATCTATTTTAAATCTTTTAGCCATTCAAAGGAAAAAGTGTTGTGGGCCCATTTAACAATAAAACATATACCCAAACAACCCATTCTTTACATATTTCAGTGCCAGTGTGTGTGATTGCATATACAACCCAGCACAGTGGAACACAATCAATGCAACTACATTCGTTTTATACACAAGTATTCTCAACTACACTCACATCATCGAAAATCACGGGTTTCTCAACGTGATATAATGGTTAGCAAGCTAGTCTCGTCTATGCATTACTACTGAATAGCTAGTTCAATCCTCGCTGGATGCCCCATAATTACGCTTGTGTGTCATATATTACCCGTGCCGAACAGTTTGGGTTTTTAAGACACCCTAATGTCGTGTAATGGTTTTCAAACTAGTCTTGCAGATCCATTACTTTTGAATAGCAAGTTTGATTCTCGCTGGATGTCCCATACTTGCGACCTTATCATCCGCCTATCCCTGGCGACAGGTTCGGTATTTAGGGAGATCTGTCATGGTGTAATGGTTATCACGCTAGTCTCACAGATCCATTACTACTGAATAGAGAGATCGATCTTCAGTGGATGCGCCATAATTGAGGCATTGTGTGCCATCCCATCTGTAGCGGGTTGGGTAAAAAAAAAAACTAAACTATTATCATGATGAGCTCATTTGGAAGACAAAACAAATAAATTCAAAATACCCCAAAGAACCCTAATGAATTTCATGGAAGGAAATATATAAAATGTATTTTATCGATTTATTTACTTTCATGTTTATTATTTTTTTTATTGTTTAGCATTTGAACAAAAATGACAAACTTTATCTCCGGAGGTGTGAATATATTTAACAAGAAAATATTTTCCAACAAACTCCTTCGTTATCTGAATATTTTCGGTGAGCGTGTGCATATGCATATATGTATGTATAGCCCATCCCATTCAACATAACTACATTTCTTTGTATACACATGTATTTTTAAAAAATATATATTATTCTTTTTCTTTTCTTTTGATTTATTTTTTTTCTTTTTCCATATTTGTAGGATGTCACTGAAGATTTCTCAAATAGGTTGCAAACGTTTTTTTCTCGTGAAGCCATGGGATAGGTCAACAATTGCTAAAAATATAAAGTAATTGCCGTTTTCGCTTAAATTTTAAATTGCAAAAGAAAAACACTGTTTGATCTGAAGGGCGACCACATATGTAGAAGAATATCCGAAATGACTGTGAGGAAGGTTGAAAGGATGAAAGAATATTCCACTGGGCTATGATGTTGAGTAAATAAGGTTAATTTTGCATAAGAAGTTTCCAATGGTTAGCACTGTTTAGAGTTGAATATTTTTGAAGGAAATCAATAGTGAGGAGTTCTTTCATGTCCTCGAAGAGTATCATCATATCCTTCTTTATTGAACACTGCATCCGAAATCTTTACTGTAGAGTCAGTGAGTTTCCACTCCATAGTCTGTCTTTCTATTATAGTTAATAGTGAAAATCTCATGTTTAGCACATTTACAAGCATTTATTCGAATTAAAAAATGCATCGCGATGCACATAGCCCATTCTTCTGTAGATTTCACTTTTTAGCCATTAATAATTTGATGAGAAACCTCAGTCTAAGCCAGAATATCTGGTCTCATCTGAACAACATGATTTTCATTATCAGTGAATACATACAATGCCGTACTAATTGAAATCTGTGCCCTTGGAACATTGTTAAGATCAGCTAGAATATTCAGAAGAGACCTGGATACCTGACAAGACTTGCTGTCACCCATTCTCCAGTGAACGGCCAGCTAAGGCGGGTGGGAATAAATCTCATGGTGTGAAATAATAATAATAATAATAATAATAATAATCGGGAACGACCAGACATATCGACGCACCTGGATAAAATCACGGTCTCCCTCCGGGGTGGTCCTTAGTCGATAAAGAAAATGAGAAGAGAAATTTACTTAAATAGCAAACCGATAGTATGTAATTGAATTCAATATACAATTTTCTTTGACACCGATACGCTCAAAATTGTTGACCAGAAATGAGGTATTTCGATTGATAGGAAGTCTGAGAAACAATCTTCTTCGCAGAGTTTGTAATCTCGGCGTGAACAGAGAAGAGTAAATGAATAACGCTAGCCAAGATACACGGGACACAGTTTAAAATTACATGATATCCTCACATTAGCGACCACTCTCAGTTTTTGATAGGGGCTTTTATTATATTTTTTCTGGTGTCTATTTTAGCGTCCAACCTATTGGAATTCAGATGTGACATTCTGACTGCAACCGATTATTCTACTGCCAACGGTTTAATAGGATATCTAGTAAGAATAGTATATATCTATCCACTTACTGTATTCATATCTATCTATCTCAATCTGTTCATATATATTTCTCTCGTATCATATCTATCCATCTCACTCAGTTTTTATATACCTATCTCCCTCTGTTCATATATATCTACCCATCTCACTCAGTCTGTATATATATCTATCTCACTCTGTTCATATCTATACATCTATCTATCTATCTATCTATCTATCTATCTACCACTGTTCATCTTTTTCAATTCTGTTCATGTTTTTGATAAGTAAAATAATCATTTTTGCTGTTTATATCTTCCTCTGTTCATATCTATCAAGTTATAGCCCTTATGTAGAGCGCCACAACTATCTTAGCTCTACACTTTACCACACACATTAGATTAGCCAAGGTGTTCTACACAGGCGCTAAGTTAGCGAGAGCCGGTATCGAACCCATAATTGTATGGTTCCTAGGCGGATGCTCTACTGACTGAGCTAAATCGGTCCGTTATAAAATATGTTTACTATATTCTGTTAAATACTAATATATAATTAAAACATTTCCTAGGTCTATCTATATCAGTTGATCTACCTATTTTATTAAATAAAGCTGGAAGAAGGGGTTGTGTTAGTGACACATATTCATATAGAACACAGACAAACAATTAAAAAAAACAGTGTAGCTATTTTTGTGGGAAATGGTTTATCTGTCTGCAGGGGATACAGTCAGCTTATCCTAAACACCACCTTAACAGATACTACCACTCAGGCTTAGAGTGGACCTTGGAGAAATAGGAATAATTTGCCCAGTTGTATGGTTTTCAAGTATTTCTAATATAAATAATCTTATGATTTGAAGTAATAGTCATTTGTTGGTTCAGTTATATGGTTGGTTGGTTGGTTGGTTGGATTTTACGGGATGTCAATCCTTGTTGTTTTTTTTTTATTCTGAACATATTTTTTTATACATTCTTGATGTGAATGCAACATTTTTTTCAAACTCAATCTTTTAAACTTTTTCTATTTACCCCATAGATGGGAGTCTAACACCTACTATCACTCTGGGTCAGAGGAAACCTGGGAGTAATAGTGATAAAGGGGTACTTCATATTTCTGAGAGTTCAAGAATTGGAACTTCACCATCAGATGAAGTTGAACGACATACCCAAGGCATTAAAACTCTCAACCACCGCCCTCTAGCACACATATGATAAAAAGGGTTGGGGCTTGCCATAAGAACAATAGGGTTGGGACAATCATATAGGTGCTAGGGATTGACCTAAGTAAGGGCCGAAGTGTTACATGTCATGGACTGCTCAGCCACCAGAATTTCATCCTTAAACAACACGGATCGCAACCCATGGCCAACAGGTGGCCCAATTGGCGGGTGGTTGCAGACGTGCAATCGGCGTATTCTGAATCCCCACCGACAAGGCTACAGTTATATGGCTTCAAATAACTAATAATAATCCAGTTATAACTTTAACTAACTATTACTAATACACATAATTTACAGTTATATGGAAATAGATTTTTTTTTAACTAATGATTCTAATGAAACTGTTTCTAATGAAACTGTTGCCGAATTGCATCTACAGAGGGTGTTTTTTTTATTTTGCTAGTTTCAGTAATATTTGTTACATGACTTGGAAGGCAACTTTGCACTGTTTGTCGATATCAGTAGCCTTCATATAATAATCGGGAGCTTTTACGGAAATTCAAACCGAACCTTTTATCTAATCCATTGGGGTAGTTTTTTCTTATTCTGTTTGCCCTAAATTAAATCTAAATAATAAAAATTATCAAGCCTCATAACAAAACTTCAGACAAGTAACACACCTCGTATTGCTCATTTCTGTATTGGTAAATACAGCTTCAGTGTCGATACTTTTTGAACACATGACCTATGTTGCAGAAAATGAACGTTTCGTTCTTTGTTCATATTTTGTTTTTGGTAAATACAGCGTCAGACTCGATACTTTTAACACACCTTGTATTATTAATTTACAGCCTCAGTCTTGATATCACCCTATTGGCTTTGGCAGTAGAATACTCTGACTCTGTAGAATAATTACATTTTTTAAAGTGATTTTCCAAGAGAGAGACAAGCAGACATACAGAATGTATAGTTTTTGTAGCCAGTATGGCACAGTGCAATTATCCATAGAACACTTGCACTAGAACTGAGTATAATGATTAGCAACATAATACGTGTTGACTCTCCAGTTTAACACAGACAAGTACAGTCAATTCAAATTCATTTATCTGTTCCTCACGCTTTTCACTAATAACTGTGAATTGAAGGTTATAGAATGTATACTATAAATAATAATAACATTGCAGCTTATAATTAAAGACTATTACACTGGACTCCTTTTCCATTTTACTGTGATACTTAATGAACTTAGACATATTTTTTACCGATTGATGCTCATATCAAACGTTACAATATAAGAGTGAACTCTCAAAGTCCATAGACTGAAATCTCTTTTCTTAAAGACAAAATTTGCTTTCATGATTTTTCTATCACTAATTCTACTACGAAATATACATCTTTACTATCTTAATGCTCTCTTGCATATGTTATGCTTAACACGGAATATTATATATAATATATATATATATATATATATATATATATATATATATATATATATATATATATATGAGAAGTAAATACACAAACGATGTGTTTTGATATGGCTCTTTTTTTAGCCGTAAATTTTTGGGAGAATATGTGCTTAATTGAAGTAATTTTGAAAGTTAATTAATTAATAATTAATTATATTAGGCGGGAATACCTATTCACATGTAAGGCTAAACAAATCGAAGAGGAATATAACCTACTTCTAAACAAAACGAAAAATCTAGGAAAGTCCGGTTGGTGTTACGGTCCTCGCCTATCAGCTTGACAGTCAGGGTTCGAATCACGCAAAAGGCGGTCTTTCTATCTATAGCTCTGCTGATGAGTTCTAATAGGCCGAAATGTACATACAGAGATTGATATTTCTCGATTTGTTTAGCCTCACATTTGAATAGGTATTCCCGCTTAATTAATTAATTATTGATTAATTAACTTTCAAAATTAGGTACTACTTCAATTAAGCACACACACACACACACACACACACACACACACACATACATATATATATATATATATATATATATATATATATATATATGGTATTTGTGGAAAGAGTGACTTACCAGTGAAACAGGTCACAA
>CM042139.1:139909094-139911594 GCA_023376005.1 Doryteuthis pealeii | reverse complement strand
ATCAAAGCTGTCTGTCAAAATCCTGCATTTTCCCGTTGTTTACGCTTCTAAAAGGTGCATTTTTTTTACGTTGTTTATCTCATTGTTATAATTAGGAATTTCCTAGAAAAATATTTGTTATAATTAAGTTTACAGTCCGTTACTAATGTAAAAAAATAAAATAAGTGACAATTAACAATTTTCAATTTTTTTATAAAAGTTTCATACTGTAATTTTAGCCAGGCCTATATTAAATGATTTAGTAAATTAATTTATTTTGAGTGCATTTTTATATATAAACCTACAACGAAAGAAGACATGGATAGCACGTCCACCTTCATAAACCGACACACACACACACACACACACACACACACACACACACACACACGCAACAGATACATACATAAGGAACGAGCCACAAGCCAACACACACACACGCACACACACCCATTCACACACGCAATGTAGAATTCATAATACAATAAACCTACCCACATCCAGAGACCGACACACAGAGAGCACAACTGTCACAAGCTAACACACACACACACACTTACACACACACGAGCACAGCAGACACACACACACACAACACATACACGCACATACACCCACACGAGCACAACACACACGCATACACACGAGTATAATAGACATAAATAATGAATGAGCCACAAGCATAGACGCTTACACACAGAAACACACACATGGGCACGGCAGACACATACGTAATACATACACCACACACGCACACGTACACGGACACAACAAACAAAAATATATATGCAACACCTCCAGACTTGTAAACAAAAACAAATCACAGATAATGACTACAATAGTGACATTGCTTTGAGGAACACACACACACAAAAAACAAAAACAAAAAAACATTGTACTTTATACGGTTATATTTACATTTTTGTGTAGTTTCTTCAGAGCTTTTGTGTGCATTCCAGATATTAATTATACTTTCTTAATACAAACAATTTGAACATTATAAGAAAATAGCTGAATAGAAAATACATGGGTATTAGTTATTTGAAATTAAAACAGCCTCGTTCGGGATTTACACTCAGCTAGACGAGTCTTCTTCCCCCGATCATAAGATTTATGTCACGTTAAATCAATATCATCATCAAATGGTCTATCAAAATGTACAATATTTTCAAAGAAAAATTTCCTGTATAAATGTTCAAATCACTTTTAACCCATTCACTATGTCACAACAATATGTCACAATAATGTCATAACCATAATAGTAATATTCCCACAACCATTTTGCAAAATTACATTTTGTCCGATTTTTGCCTTTAGCATTTTGTCTTTAAACAAAAAACATAATATGCTGGAAATATAAGCAGACCTTTCTTTTTCCATTTCAGATTCAATACAAAAGTGACGCCAAACCTGAAAATGTATTTGAAATTCCGCTCTGACAATACAATTAAAAACCATATTTGCAATTGAAGTTAGTTAAATGCTTTTAAATCAATCTAACGTGGACAAAAGAACAGAATTTTTGGCCAATTCAGTATATATATATATATATATATATATATATATATATATATATATATATATATATATATATATATATATATATAATATATATATATATATATATACTGGATTGGCCAAAAATTCTGTTATATGTTGTGTATATATAATATATATATATATATATATATATATATATATATATATATATACATATATATGTCGGGAAATTGTTGTTTGCTATCTAACACTAACGAAATTATACGTTTAGTATATTTTATTGGGAAAGTGATGATATATGCTAAAGAATGCATTTCACATGCATATATGTTCGAAATATTTTATGAAGTTCGAGAGAATGTTAAAGATTGCGGGATTTGGGGGATGGAAATGTAAACAAAAGAGTTGGGAGATGTTTTAAATAAAAGAAAAACATCCGAATTGATCAAGGAACAATGCATTTGAATTGCACAAAAAGTATGATTCAGCAATTTTCATTTCTACAAAAAAATCATCTAAAAATATCTAATCCAGGAAATTCTAATTGTAAATGTGAGTTGAAGGGTTCATTTTTCTACTTCCGGGATTTGTTCAAGACAAGAACCAGCATTGTTTATGCATTTTTGTATGTTACTTTGTTATACGCATTACAATTATATATTCTAATAAATCACTGCTACTTATAAACAGTATAAAAAAATATAGATATTAAGAACTGGACTGCGACAACGTATAGATGAGAGTTAGAAATTCGGTCGCACTATTATGTTTAATTCTAGACTAATAGCAACAGTAGTATTCATAGTTTCTATCTATATAAATGCAGCACAACACCTGATAAACAATCTGATAAAATATTTAACGTCATTGATAATTTGATAGATGAAGTCCACTTTGCGTAGTGGCTAAGGTGCTAGATTGTGATATCGTAGTAAGCGAGTTCGAACTCCAGACACATTATTAAGTTCATTTTCAGACTATACTCTTGAGAAAGGTATGAAACCACTCCTCTGTCCTATTT
>CM042139.1:139901594-139904094 GCA_023376005.1 Doryteuthis pealeii | reverse complement strand
AGTGCACAGCATCTGTGGTAGCACCTCTATGTACTGAAAACAAACAAATATTTATGCGTGTTTGGCGAATTGACGTTTTCATTTTAAAAAATTGTTTGTAATTAAAACTTCAAGAATAGAAACACTGAAAAGAACTTAGTTGCTTTCGAGAAAAAAAAAAAACAAACAAACTATTTGAATAAAATCGATAAAGTTGAAAAACAAACAAACAAAAAAAACCCCAAAAAACAAAAAAAGAACAAAACAAAAGCAAACAATTCTCTCTATCCTTTACGCTGCATATACTTTGTAGGTTAGAATAACAAAGAGAGAAAAAAAGGGACGTAACTCGATTCCTAACTGTCAAAGACCCCAGTTGATTTTTATCAGAGAAAAAACTTATGAAGAAAATTAAAAAAAGATAAAACAGAAAGTGAATTATTGAAATAATGAGAAGCGAATGTTAGGCAATATAAATAGAAGCAAATTTTGTCACATATCAGTCATTACTTGAAATATTTATATCTTAGTTTTCAAATCGATTAAGTGAAAAGTTGTTTTTTTCCGATTTGGCTACAATCCACTACTTTCTAATGTATAGGTGTAGCTCATTCAGTAAAGACGTTCTATTTCGACTTTCCTATGCTTTTCATAATTTAGGTTGATTGATTTATCTTAACGGCATGTCAACCCGTCTTGGTTTATTTTAAGACAAAACATTCGGAATTCCTGCACCGAGTCTGTTTTATATTCCTAGATACACGTACACCCCCCCATATATATATATATATATATATATATATATATATATATATATATATATATATATATATATATATATTAATGAAAGGTTAAATTCATCATATATGAATTTATTTCATATTTTAGCTTTTCAAAATTTAATTAAAAAAAGGTATCAAAAAGATTTTAAAAAGCTAAGAGGCTGAAATATATGTATCTTATATTTTTTTCATTTATTTTTTACAACGTATATATATATATATATATATATATATATATATATACGTGTGTGTGTGTAATATAAAATACATCTCTGATAAGATTAAAACAAGTTAGATAACTCAAATATACATACAAGTAAATTTTACACACACACACATATATATATATATATATTATATATATATATATAAATATATATAAATATATATATATACATATATATATATTTCCGCGAGTAAACCTTATTTATAGAAAAGTTTACTCATATATATAAATATATATATATATATATATATATATATATGCATATGCATATATATATATATGTATATATATATATGTGTGTGTGTGTGTGTGTGTGTGTATGTGTGTGTATGGTACACGCCATATGAATACCGACTCGAGGATTAAACCAAGTTACGTACCAGTGAAGAATCTTATTTTAACCTCACAATATTAATTATTGTTGTTTGTAATCAGTAACCGTTTAATGTTTAAATATTATACTTTTTATTTCCTTTAAACGTATAATGCAGTGTGCGCCTCCCACCAACACTCATCCTGTGCCCGACTGTATGACTGACAATAAAGCGTGAATTAGGAGAACCCTCCCTGTTAGTTCGGGAAAGGGTCACATATAAGAGATGGGAATTTTCGAAAACGTTTGGGCGAATCAGTTAGTTACTGACGGGGCCACAACTAACGACCTAAGTTTGGGCAAACCGAAAACATAATTGGCTGTTTTGCATTTGGGTTTTAAGGTATTCAAAATTAAATGTACACGTAATACGATCAGTTTTGACATCCTTAAAGGATATGCTATTTATACTAATTATATCCAATGCAAATTAATTAATAAACAGGGAAGCATTATATGCGATATAAAGAAAAACAAATAATATATTTGTTTTAAGAAATCCTGAATACAGAAACAAAAGTAATTATTCTATTGAAAAACAATCCAATGCATCAGTTTACTCTCTTTTTTAAATAAATATTTCAATAGATATCAGAGTAATCAATCATTAATTAAATGCTACATAATTCTTTTTAATAAGGATACAGTTTCAAATACAATTCCACAATTTTGGAAATACAATTTATTTAATGATAATAAAAAAAAGATCTCCGATGACTGTTATCCTTATGTGAGAAAGTAAATTAATGATGAAAACAATAAATGTAGGGACCGAAATATGAACCTAATCTGAAATGCATCTAATGTATTTAAGGTTCGATAAACAAAGATGGCTGCCTGGCAGCGATCTGTGGAATATGAAATACTGATAAAAATACTGATTTCTATTCTTTAAGACTTCGTAATAGAATTGATGGAAACGCATCCAGGAAGTATAATAGATGAAATTTTGTATTTCACTGATGGCTTATAGATTTTTCATATCAATGCTATACATTTCACGTTTGAAGAATAAGAGGAAATGAAAAATGTGGAAGAATAAGCCTTTTTTTACTTGGTCTTTTTTGTTTATAGGGCATAGGTTGGTCATAAATGGTGTATCAACAGTAGTGATGCCCTATAACCTGATAACAAACACAC
>CM042139.1:139876594-139891594 GCA_023376005.1 Doryteuthis pealeii | reverse complement strand
TCGATGCGATGTGAAGAAGCAATGTTATGATGCTTCATCCCCACATTTTTTGTATTTTTTTTCTTTGTGCTTTTCATTTGTAAATAATTTTGTGTGAAACATCATGATATCCCTTCATAACATGGCCCTGCAGATGATTTAATAAAAGCAGAAACTCTTGAACGTTGGAATACTATTATATTTTAGAGATGTCTGGAATTAGTTACCTAAAAAGGTATAAGTTTTTATTAAGTTAACGCTAGACTATACTTTTGTTCGCCTATAATTTGTCTGGAAGTCGTATACAATGGCATGTCAGTTCTTCTTCTATAACTGAAAAGCTCCACTTTAATCAGATCCAGGAAATAAATAGTCATCAAACAAGGAACGATTTTTCTTCTATCAAATCGCCTGCATCTAACGGAGGATACAATGTATGTATGTCAAATCGTTTTAACCCTTTAGACTTCATGAAAAGACTTTGGAACAATTATTGGGAGTTCCTGACAAAACTTACTTATCGATGTATATATGTATTCCTTGGGTAAATTAACTCAATACTTTAGGTGTACATCCTAGATACATGATTCACAGACTATATCTTTGTTGCCATTCAAATACACATGGCGTGTACATTCTGGCAACATGATTCACAAGATATACATTTGCTGTCATTTGAATACACTGTAACTTTATTGTCATTGAAATATACTTGATGTGTACACGATGGGTACACGATTCTCAAGATGTACGTTTATCATCATTTAAATACACTGTGCCTTTATTTTCATTTAAATACACTCTGCGTGTAAATCATAGCTACACTATTTACAAACTGTAACTTTATTGTGACTAGTAAAATAAAATACGCGCTCCGTGGTTGGGAGTCATAAATTCAATGGACGATAAGTAAGAACAATTATCAAGTTCATTAAAGGAGTAAAAAAAATAAAACAATTTGAAATGAAACTTAGCTCTGTCCTCCTCAAATAAAATGTGACGCGCATTTATTAATTATTAATTAAATAATTATTTTAAACATTTTACACATACATTTTACAGAAAATTGTATTTATCTATTTGTAAACTTTTAGTTAATTTCTTGTGAATGAAAAAAGGCGAGAGTAGAAAATAATACTAAAATTGATTACAAATTTCGCAAATAATTTTTTCATTTAAAGTAATACAATTATTTAATCAATTCCATAGTATATATAGTTTATTTATTTAAATAATATATAGTTTATTTAATATAATGTAAAGGATTCAAACTTTGAATTATAAGGAATAGCTTTTATTTATTCTATTAGTAATAAGTGTTCTTTATTCTATGTATTGACAATTTTGATAATTGTAACGTAAGCAGGGACGTAGTTTTTGTTACAGACAAATAGAGACCTAATCTTCATTAATAATATATATAAATGCACTGTTCGTATTTGGTCCTTTAACTCTTTGTCTAGCAAATTTCTCCGACACCTATACCAAATATTCTTGGTATTTTTTACTTGTATGATGGCATATTTCAGATGTCACTATCTATTCACCCCATAACTCATTCTATTAAAGACCTAATGATATTGTAATCCGAGTGCCTCTTCTAAATCATAATGAAGTAGCTATCAGCTTTTGTACTTTGCTTTAGAGTGGTATGCGTAGAAACAGCCGCTGTGGGTGTCTTAAAATAGGCAAATAGTTAAATACAGTTGCCGTGTACACCCCATCTACACGATTCTCAAGATGCACCTTTATTGTCATTTGAATACACTTGGCGTGTATACTGTGGCTACAGGATTCACAAGATGTACGTTTATTGAAACCCGTTTCATAAAGAACTTCGTACTTCTTTATGATATGTTCTTATATGTATCTACTTGTGTTGCATTGCTCACATCAGATTATATGAAATCTCTGAATTCAAACAAGTTTTACTCCGCTTAGAAATAACCTCGTGATCCATCCTCCCCGTGGCAAGAGAGAAAGATACATGAAATGAACCAAGCAAGTATCTATAAATACGCATTGAACCGTTTTTATCACATCCTTTGTATATGCCTTGTGGCTTACAGTCGTTACATTATAATTTTTATTTTTTTATTTAATTATTATTAGTGACACATGTCAACGGGTGATTTCCTAATGCCTCTCATTTAAACATTTTATCTTATCAAAATTTTGTCCGGGTTACTTGTGGTATCAAAACTCTTAGTCAGTTTTCTTTTAGTAACGACATTTTAGCAAATGTGAGAAGTGTCCTTTGACTGCATTATTCCTGATAATCATTGATCAAATAACGTTGCTTGAGCGTGGTATAATAGCGAGACTCGTAGGAAATGTACTTTCAAATCCTGAACGAGGCTGCTTGCATTTCACATAACACTAATACTATTAGAAAAAAAATATGCATCCAACTACTCTCCCTCTAGTTATGGGTAAATAGTAGGGCAGACTGGGTTCTTTACCCTTGGCTAGGTAACCAATCTAGGAGAAAGAAAACACTGAATTCAAACCTGTTAAACTCCGCTTAATAAATTGATATTGTGTCACATCCTACTTGTACATATGGGTTAGTAAATATATATATATATATATATATATAAGATATATATATATATATATATATATATATATATATATATATATATATATATATATATATATATATATATATATATATAGCGAAAAATTAGCGGTCGTTGATTACATGCAAAAAATGATAAAAACAGCCTTTTTGTGGCTAGAGATTGTGGCTTCATTATACGAAGGCATTCATTACATATATACGATAAATGATTGAGTATGTCTGAGGTACACTGCATCTAGTGACCTGTCAGGACCTATCAGGAACGATGACCGTTAGGGATTAATTATAAATAGAGAAAGGGGAGAGAGAAATACGGACATTCGTGCTGTCAGCACTTGATGATGATGATGATGATGATGATGATGATGATGATGATGATAGTAGTTTTATAAGTACAAATAAGTGTTTTAATGTATTCTCTTTATGTCATTGGATGTTTAAGAAATACTTATTTTAGGCTAGCATAGCTAAAAGTTAGAGGTTACGCATTAGAAGCAACATATGATAGAATTTACCTTTTGTGGCTTGAAATTAAGGGTCGTTCGTTACACGATGGCGTTCATTACTCAAGTATATACAGCAAATGATTGAGTAGGTTTGAAGTACTTATGCAAATATAACTGATTATTAAATATTACTAACAGTGTATTAATTCGTTTCAACTGATACGATTGAATAGGAGGTGTGAACTTGTTCTGACCGGTAAACTATATTTTCTCTTCTTCGGTTGATTTTAAATTATCCTTATGTCAGAAATCACGGTGTTTGCCTTGTTCGACCAGACAGAATATTACACAGACGAAAACTTTCTTTGTTATGAAGCAGTGTCGGCTACTGACCTCTTTGTCAAATTTTATGTCTGTTGTTATGATTTTATGAGTATCAATTAAGAATGTGCCAATCTTAAATAAGCATTAAACTGCTACTCGTCCCGGAAATCGGATGTTTACGCCATAACCATTTAAAGTCAAGCCGTCTGAGTGTTCAAGATGTGATTATTTTCCAGTTCATTAAATTTTATAACATCTGTGATGATTTCAGACATAAAACTTTCCTAATCCGAACAGCTAAAATAGATAATCCAAATAGCTTCTGCGATCACTTTTCCTTCTAAAATAAGTGAAGGGTATCTACTGTAAAATGTACCCGATTTTCTAACGCACTGCTCGGTGTTTACACTGATATCCTATTAAAAGGTATTAATTTGTATATATGCATACATAATCTTAATTAGCCGTATAATACCATGCTAAATTCTGCATTACTAGTTTTAAATACAACAAGATGGTTACGAGTAGTTCATAAGCTAAGGGCTCACTTAGAATGGTATATCATAGATGATATAATGAAAAGAAAGGAAGAAATTCAATTCCTAACTTATATACAATTTAAAAGGATTTAACAATATATTGGATATTCTAAAAACTACAAAGTTATTTATTATTTCCCATGCTTAGTTCATCTTAGTTTAGGAACCACTTGTCGTGTAACTCTTTGAGTTGTGGGACTCACAGGTTTGATTTGAATGAGACTTTGTGAAATCTAATGGTCCCAACTAAAAAATGTTGTACTCCGTGACGTATAATTCGTTTATAAGAAAATATGGAAATGTATATCTCATCGTCCTTTTCACAAAATTAAATAGATCAGTTGAAGAAAGCGGTCAACTGATCGCTTGAAATGGGTGTGGGGGACAAAAACAAAAAAGACGCGAGCAATACTCGAGTTAAGCACAAGGTCAAAAGTACTCTCATGAAGTTGGCAGTGGAAAACGAAGCTACTTTTTGACAATTAGCGGGGAAATCATATCGTGAACTCGTAGAGGTGGGTTGTGCGCAATTTATCGAGATTATTCTATGAATACATTGCGTCCCTAGGTGCGCCAGGGATGATGGACGCGTACCTAGCCTATCAGCATATCTGCATCTTTATGATTTTATATATTTACGGAATTTTATTTTTGGTAATAGAGATATTGAAATTGTATTGAATGTTATCTTAATTTTTAGAAGGTGAGGAAAGTAGAAAAAGTCTTCAACTCTTAGTAGTAAGGCATAGAATACAATGTGATCCTTCATCACCAACAGTGTCACTCATTAGGCTATCAGAGGTCGTGAACTAGTGTCGCTGACACCATTTTCTACGGCGATAACCGTAATATATGAGCGGCTCCTGTTTTTAATTATGTCGGGGTCTTTACCTGTAACAAAGGTTACCAAATCTCTGGTCATTCTTAACCAGAACTCATAAATAAAATCTTATTCCGGCAGATCTATTACTGGGCTCTAATTAGGGATCGCGTGTTGCTACTTCTGAGTCCTGCTATTTTTGTCTCTACCTACGCACATTTGTCCAATGGGTTACACACACAATGAATAAATAAATAAATAGATATAATAATGCTTATCATCAAATTACATCCATGTGGTGGTGGGGTGTCTAAATTTCTTTTAAATATTTTCAAGTGATTATGAAAATATTACAATTATCGAAAGAGTATGGACGGGATTCTTTTTTAAATGATACTATTTTCATCCGAGATGATTTTTTTGATTTTTTTAGAAAACACACCACTCCACATTTGCTGACTGTTTCGATGTTCTCGTTGATAATAATAATTCTCCTCTTTCTAAATCCATTTAATTGAACTGGATATAACACTAAACTGCATCTTACGACAGGATATATTCATGAAGATCTGGAGAGTGTGAAGAATTCCTTCATTGACATAATACCCAGGTTACCGCCACCAGAATAGTAGCACTTGTTATGTACACATCTATGTGTTAAATATATATTTTTGAAGATTATTAGTATTGGAATAGAATACGTGAAAACATATAACTAAATGATTGTGTCCTGGATATGACACTTAACTGCATTCCATATTCAGGTTTCAGTTCAAGACCTCTGGAGAATGTTGAGTAGTTCATCATTGACAATTCACCCAGGTTCACTCTGGACCGGAGTGGTAGCACTTGATATGGTAACATCTATGATTGAAATAGTTCTTTTTAAAAATAATTAGTAATGGATAAGAATATATAAAACCGTATAACTGTGTGCAAATTATTCGTGTTCTGGCTATGATACTAAACTGCATCTCATAACCAGGCTCCCGTTCTGGAGGTCTGAATAGTGTGCAGTACTTATTGCCTTAAAACCAGGTTTCATTTAAACCGAAATGCTGGCATATGATATAGTTTCATCAATGTGCCAAATAGATAGTTTTGAAAATTATCAGTATTCAATAAGAATTTGTGAAACCATATAACTATGGGCAAATTACTATTAGTAGACAGGAATACTTGATAAGTGTGTTAAAAAACGCTTATTAAACAACTACACAAAATGTAAATATAAACCTTCCTACCTAAATATAATCCCTAATTAATTGACTATAATTACATGAAATAAGTCGCTAGAAATGATATAGAAAATTATTATTATTTACTCCTTTTGAGTTTTCACATCAGTGTTAGCTGATGGTATTTCACAGGAGTCTGAGTGACAGAAAGTCTCTTCAGGTCTCCAGGACACTTCTGAGTATTCTGGCAGATTGCAGCAGTGCAGTGTTCTGAATGCTTTCAATTCTTCCTCTGGTTTCCAAACTTTCCAATCCCTTTTTCAATCCTTTTGGTACCGTTCCAAGTGCACCAACTACAATTGGTATCACTGTCACTTTCATGTTCCATAACTTTTTCAGTTCTCTGGCAAGATCCAGATATTTGTCCATTTTTTTCATTTTCCTTTAGCTTTACCCTGTGATCTGCTGGAACTGCAAAATCCACCAGTTGACAAGATCTTTCTTTTTTGTTTATCAGCACTAAGTCTGGTCTTCTTGCTGGGATAAGGTGATCCGTTTTTATTTCAAAGTCCCAGAGAATTGTATGTGTTTCGTTCTCAAGAACAGATTCTGGTTTATGCATATACCATTTTTTTGTATGGTCAAAATTAATATTTTGCATAATTCCCAGTGGATCATCTTCCCAACCCAGTCGTGTCTAGTTTTGTATTCTCGTTGTGCTAGTTTGCTACATCCGCAGAGTATATGGTTTACAGTCTCATCTCTATTACCACAAAGTCTACATTTACTATTTTGTTGGGTCTTATCAATTTTGTTCTTATGGCATTATTTTGTGCAGCAATTATTAATGATTTTGTTTCTCTTTTGAGGTTTCCTTTTCTTAACCATGTCCAAGTCTTTCCATGTGCAACCTCTTCGATTTGTCGTTTGAAGTGTCCATATAATTGTTTTTCTTCCCATTTTTGTTTTTTAGCCTTTGTTGTTTTTTCTGTTTGTCCATCTGTCACTACTATTGATGGCCGCCATAAGTAATTTGTCTTTGCTCTTTCTTGTGTAATCCTCAAGTTGTTGGATTGTGGTTTTATTATTTTACTCCTTTTGAGTTTTCACTGGTGTCTGAGTGACAGCAAGTCTCCTCAGGTCTCCAGGACTCTTGTGAGTATGCTGGCAGATTGCAGCAGTGCAGTGGTTTTATTATTATTATTATTATTATTATTATTATTATTATTATTATTATAAAAGAAGAGATTGGGCAAGAGGGTCTCTCAGATTAGTTTTGACTAATGAGAAGAGAGCCCCTCTGTTTAAATTCAGAGTTTTCCTTCTCCTCTACCGGTTGCACTACCATGGTTAAAGAATACAGTCCGTCCTACACTATTTACCCATAGCTGGAGGGAGAATAGATGGATCTGTACTTTTCCGGGGGGTATTATCATTATGTGAAATACTACTAATATCATATTATTTAAACAAAAAATAATGAAAGTTAAAACAGTAAGTAGGGTTTACATGAACCATGGACCACCCTGTACAATAAACGCGAATCACTAACCTCTAAGCGTGAATTACTCCCGGAGGAGTGGATGTGCCTTTACAATAAATCAATCAAACAACCAGCCAACCAATTGCCTGAAATATCTTTAATGACTTCAGGTCTCCTGTGAAAGCAGTTTTTTTTTAAAGAATAATAGTGTCTTATTTATCGAGTTAAAGGATAATGATGATATATGAGACCCGATACCGTGACGTCTACTTTCAAGCAGTTAGGGCATCTTACACTGTCAGCCAATAATGTAAAGAACAATGCAGCATGCGTGCTGATATCTTTCAACTCATTAATTATTACTTTATTCAATAAGAGTTTGGTAGTCAACTACTGTCTATGTTTCTTGCCAAGAAATGTTCAAAAACAACTAGATAAGTGGAATATTCTCCTATACATACTTAACCCTGGCAGGTGCTCGTGGTGTAAACAAATGTTCACCCTACAGGTAAGGTTTGAAACAAGCTCACAAGTATGGGGCATCTAGCGAAGATTGAATTCTCTTTTCAGTAGTAAAATATTTACGAGAAAAGCTTGCTAACAATTTCACCATAACAATGTTTTCTTTTTATATAGCGCTACTAAACATGGAAAAGTTTCGAATATTATGCAAGAATTAGCTTTTTCATTTTCGTTAGGAATCCAGTGTAAGAGAAGGAAAACTAAATTCAAACCTATTATACCCTGCTTAAGAAACTGAGCTGGTGTTACATCCTGCTCATGTGGAAGTTTTGAGTAAATAAATAAAATTCCTTTCTATCATATGATAAATAGTTCTAAATAAGACATAGTTTGGTTTGGATTTTTGACAAGGTCCAAGTATTATTATTATTATTATTATTATTATTATTATTATTATTATTATTATTATTATTATCAATTCTACATTGATACAAAAATAAGTAAGCATGATATCTGGTGCTTGTTAAGGTTTTTTCAATCTAAGCTGATTTTCTATAAAGGTAAATTTCAATTGCGATTTTCATTTAAGCAATTCTATGTGGCCAAATTATAATGAGTATACAATGATATGAATTAATTTCTCCATACTTCTCTGCAAACAAGTTATGGAAAGTATAATTTTCTGGATCACTTTGCTGTGTTTCGCCCCAAGACGATACAGGGTATAAACAGTGAATCGTTCCTCGTGACCAATCTGCCAGGAATAAAGTTTTTTACTCAACGAGTTTGATTAAAGATACCTAGGGTGCCTGTAGACGCCGGTGAAAATACATAATTTCTTACGTTTTAGGAGGCAAATTTTAAACCTTATCCAGTGTCGCGCTTACAGTCTTTGGAAGGTAAATTTATACCCTAAATTGATAAATACAATTTGTGAGAATCAGTTCAATATAATTATTACGGCGATAACCCATATATATATATATATATATATATATATATATATATATATATATATATACTAGAATGTCAATTTCTTAAGTGGAGTTTGACTATTTTGAATTCAGTGTTTTCCTTCATCTAGACTGGTTGCCTAACCAAGTTTAAAGATCCCAGACTGTCCTGCTGTTTACCCATAGATGGAGTGTAAATAGTTGGATTCATACTTTTCCGACGGCTATTAAAGCTATAGGTAATGCAAACTGGCAGGTCCAGGATTTGAACTCGTCTCACTGTTCCCATTGCCTACGACGGTTACCATTACACTACGTCACACATGTATCAATACTTTATCATCACCAACGTGTCAAAAGCACACATCAAAAGTATGTTATGAAATGAACTCTAGGACATGAAATTTATATGAAATATTATGGAAAATAATGTTTTGACGGATGTAGTTCTCTGTCAATAATAGGAAACAAATCATTATTTTATTTTGAAATATGGGTCAGATGTTTGCAGCTTTTGCATAAGCCCAACAAAATAGCATAGATGACGTTGAAAACAGAATTATGGTTAAAAAAAGGTAAGACAGGAATAGTAGAATAGAATCGATGAGGAATATGGAGCGTATATATTGTGATTTATTATAAGATTTATTATATTTTCCTCTCTGTGTTTCAGAATAGTTTAATATTTTAGCATGTTGGTTGGTTGGTGGTGGTTCTTTTTTTTACGACATATCAACCCATTTTCGAGTTATCTAATGCCGAATCAGGGCATTTTTATACACAAAACACTCGGGTTGCTTACACTATATGCTGTTGCTTAAGTGGTCACTAATGAAGTATTGAACATGCTCATCGCTGTTTAACCTCAGGGAACCCTTACTTTCAGCGAGACTTGACCGTTTTTTAGCGAGTTTCTCAGAGATAAAAAAAAAAAAAAGATAAAGATAAAAGTTTACTGTTTAAAACATTTTTTTTAATGAATGATTAAACAACCATATTTGAAAGCCAGCTTTTTAAAAAAAGTTTGATTTGTTTGTTTATTTTTTTTTCTTCTGTTTTATTCTTTAATAGCATATCAACATTTGTGGGTTATCTTAATACCACGGGCATCCTTGTAGATAAATAGCAATTATACTATTTAAACCATGGCTAGGGATAAGTAAGTTTATAACTTTCGAAAGGGTAGTAATCTGAAAGTGAACATAATGGCGGGGCTTGGGTGTGAACCCGCTTACTACGATGTCGCCGTCCAGCACGTTAGCCATCCTCACATAATAAATATTTCTCTATATTTTTTATCAGTGGTGTGGCCAATTGTCGGTATCAGACGGATAGGGAGAAGGTATACTCTATTTTTACTTGTGCGTCCAGGGAGAGTGTTCTTCCGTCAAAAGTGGGGCATCCCACCCACCATCTGCCTTCCACAATTTGCCATAGAGATCAAGCTGTGCTACTCAAGCGCTGAGTTGGTGAAGGCCAATATCGAACCCGGAACTCTGTGGTTCCTAGGCCGATGCTTTACCGACTGAACTAAACTGGCGCCAACAAGAGATATCATTTCTGAATCATCAATAAATTTCCACGTTAATAAAATTATATTTTTGAATTATTGTAGAATAAACGTAACTATAGGACAACTAGAAAATATAATTATTATTTTTACCTGTAACGATATTTAGTGATATAAGCAAAAAATAATCTAGTAACAAAGATAATTGTAAGATTTATATCTAAGAATGTTGCAGATTTAAAACTCAGATGTCACAATCCTGCACTTTACCCACTACGCCAGGGAAGCTGATAAAATACATACGATGGGTAAACATATTTAGTTTTGGGGCAAGGACCTCCAATAGGATCAATGAAGAGCATACTAGAAAGCGCTAAAACGTTCATTATATATATATATATATATATATATATATATATATATATATATATATATATATATATATATATATAAGGAGTTGTATAATAATCTTGCCATTTGGGTTAAATAAATCGTGGAAACAGCATCCCACACCAAAGCAGCTTTACGGATAATTATCGCCTATCGCACAAAACATCCGGGTAATATGGACAATACATGTTGGAAACTGCTGTAGAAGAAATGGCGGACTCATAAGTGACGTCCTCGTGTGAAAATCTGCTCATAGATGTGGGCCGTACAGCAGGTACCTGCTTAGATCAACTCTGCGGATTCTGGGTGTTGCACAGATAACCGTCGGATGACAGATAGCTTTGGTTGACAAGAGATTGTCACGTATATCAATGCTGCCAGCGCCATATGATGATGATGATGTTGATGATGATGATGGGTTACTTCATGTCTCAGAACACAGTCAATAGGAACTTCTTTGCTGGCCGCTGCGGCCGAATTTTTTCTTTACCGAAGGATCAGTGTGTTTCTACTCCATGGATAAGCTTTCAGCGGTAAACACATATTTAGCCCATATGTAAACATCACACATTCTTTCGTAAATACCACATAGTTTGCACTTCTCAGTAACCAAAATTTCATGAAGGACGTCACTTCACGCATCAAGAACTCTTATTATTCCATTATCTGTCAAATTACCCAATGTAGTCAATGGAAAGCGTCACCTTAACAGACAATATATTCATTAAAATGCTGTGCCGTGGATGTTTAGTTATTATAACCAAACTTTTAAAAAGATTAAATGGAAAGAATAACAAGTAAAAAGAAAATCTGGAAAAAACAATCCAAAACTGATGATAAAAACGTTTGTTCGGGCATGTCAGAAGACAAACTAAACAAATTTAAGTTTATTCACCTGGTTGAGCAAATGGAACCTAACGAAAGAAACCAAATCGTCGTTAGTGTGTAAAATATGTCTGGATAACCAACGGACACTTTACGGGCTTTAAGGTTTATCTAGCTAGGCTATGAAATGCTTACTAAGTGAACTTTATCTTTAATAAAATAAAATAAATCATTAGTTAATGTAACAAAATGGCTTTCAAAAAGTATGCAATGTATATTCCTGGAGAGAAGACATTATGATCCCGCAATTAAAACTGATGGTAATAGAAAGAATCAGAATTTGTCTTAAATATGAAAGACACAAGCTTTCCTAATATATAGGAACAAATTTAAGTTGAAACTATGTGGATAGGGTTGGGCAAAGCAAACCTAACGAAAGAAAACTAATCATCGGTAATGGAGATCTTAAATGTGTGTGGATAAATACCGGGCGCTTGACCGTGAATAATGTTACGCTAGCTTGGCTATGATGAGCATACAAAGCGAACATTATTTAAATAAAATCTCGCTGGATGTTCCATATTTTTAGAGTTGTATCAAAAGAGTTGGCATGCTCTAAAACCAACCAACCAACCAACCAATAATTATTTGATTGACCAATAAGAAATGTGTATAATATGAGATCTGTATGCAAGTCTAAACAGATAAAATGCCTATTGTTATTTGATGTTAACTCTAATTTGAAAGAAAGTCATAAATGTAAGAGCATCAGTAAGAATCTAATCATCTTTAAAAATTAGGTTGTTAACTAATCACATATCCAAAATCAAAAAACGTTTTATTGATATTACGGTACCAGGTCAAAGGTTATGGCCACCTACTGGGATCGAACTTACTTAAGACGTAAGGATCAGCCAGACTGTCTTGAAAAAATGAATACCACTGAAACAAAGAGGATATATGAAAATAGCAAATACAAATCAAGCAAAGTTAAAAATGTAAAATAAATGAAATACATCATTAGCGAATGAATGTATCAAGATAGATCTGAATAAGTATACAATATAACATTACAACATATATCCCTGTAGAGAAACTATCATGCTTCCGCCTTCAAAATCGATTGTGTTAGTAGAAACCGGAATTTGTCTTAAATATGAAAAACGACAAACTCCCTCGGGACTTTGAGTTTTAGATGAATTACACAATGTCGACCGGAAGACAGAATGTATCTTAACAAAGAATAAAAAACGTACCAGATAGTGGATCTCGCTCTTCAGTGGGACCAGAGACTAAAATTAAAAAGATAAAAAAAAACTTGAATAAATATCTGAACCTCAACAAATAACTGAAGTGTTCGTTAAATCAAAATGGACAATCGTACCAGTTGTAATTGTAAACCTGTGAACTATCCCGAAAATTACAATAGAATTTACACTTTGCAACAAGAACATAATAAAAATTATTACTACTTGGCCAGACCCGCAGGTAAGGTACTCCGGATCCTTCTTAAACTGAATTAGCTCAAAAACATAGACCATGCACAACGCTTTATACTCGAAAGATAATATAGACATACTATATGTAAAAAAAGAAAAGAAGGAGAAAGAGACTTATCAGTATTGACAAATATGTAGACGCCAAAGCCCAGAGGCTTAACGAATATAGAGATAAGATCAAAGAGAGATTAGTCACAGCATCCAATAATAACAACAAAAAATAACAAAAAAGGACTTACTAAACCGAGAAAACAAAAAGAGAAAAAAAGCAACTACACAGGCACTTTAGAAAACACACTAATGACATTGCAGACAATATGAGCTGGGGATGCCTTAGAAGAATAGACCTAGATAGAGTGTTTGTTTGTCTTTTAATAGCATATCAAACATTGTGGGCTATTTAATGCTAAGGTCATCCTTGTAAAACAGTAGTGATACTACTTAAGCCATAATTAGAGGGATGAGGGGAACCTAAAGACAGAGACTACATAATCGTTAACAGTAGTCCAAAATAACGCCATAAGTAACTAATCATTTAAAAGCTAGAAGACATAGGACCTAAGAGAATAGCAAGTGTAGATAATGTCGCGACAGAGACACAACAATAAAACATAATAAGCGAATGCAGCAAATTGGCACATACATTACAAAAGCAGGCACGACTAGGTGTGGAAAGTGATCCACTGTTAGTCCACTATGATTGACCATAGAAACAAATGGTACATGCAGAAATGAGAAACTTCCAAGAAAATAAGGCAAAAATATACTATCGGAGATTGTGATAAAAACAGATCAGCCGATAGAAGAGCAAACCCGGTTATAACATATAATGAGTCACGTGATGTAATGGTTATCGTCAAAGAAAACGAACTTGGTGACAAGAGTTTTGACACATCATTAATACCTTGTGGAAAGGTATGCATCCAATTATTTTCTCTCCAGCTATGAAAATAGTGGGGGCAAACTGGTCTATTTAAACTTTATTCGCAAAAGTCTTGAAGACGAGATTCAAACTTGTTAAACTTCGCTTGAGAAATTAGCCTTATGTCACATCCTACTCGTGCGGAGAAGTTGGTAATTATATATATATATATATATATATATATATATATCAGACAATGAGAAACGAACGGGTCAGCTAAATATACTTCACCACTCAAAGAATGTGTTAAATCAAATAGAGCGAAAAACTCGAGGCATATCTGGACCTTGCCAGAGAGTTTAAAATGTTGTGTACTATGAAGGTGAATATAATACCAATTATAGTGGAGCACGAGAAAGAAGCCCCAATAACACTGAAAAGAGAATGGAAATCATAGGGAGAATTGAGACTGTAAATATTGAGATTAAATATGATAGCGTTGCAGAGATCGGTATGAGTACCTAGAAAAATCCCGGACTTGCGGAAATTTGATGTTACTTGGATTCCAGTGAAAATAACGAATTAATACTGGTGTGAAAAGCTCACAAGGAGTAATAATAATAATAATAATAATAATTAATTTCTTGTGTGGTAACTGAAAACATTTACCCATCATTATCAGCTGGCTTTTAACAGTACGGCAAAACCTAGCAAAGAGAAATCAATAGGAAATCAGTAAGAGTCAAAGAATTCCACACCACATCATTAGGATGAAGTATGGAGTAGACTTTATGTAAATGAAGACATCAGTTGCCGTCACGATCATCTGTTATCGCTTTTCCTGGATGAGACTAAAATATATTTGGAATATATTTTACTGTCACTCTTGATATACGACACAAGGTTCATTCAAAGATGTCTAAGTCTAAAAGAGAAGTTGAGAAACAAGATTTGTTTTCACTAATTTTCAAAATAACCCCCTTGACATCATTAAAGTCCTAAATGGGACAATATACATTAGTACTTACACGGTTACCAATTCGAATTGCCCTTTTATTTTATCCGTTTTCTATATTGTCGTTAACCAGTTAATAGCAGTCTAATGTCTTTCTTATGCTTATAAATTGAGTTCTTATGACTTGCGAG
>CM042139.1:139864094-139871594 GCA_023376005.1 Doryteuthis pealeii | reverse complement strand
TTAGTGTAATCGGTTTTATAAATCTTGTTGACTTCAAGCCACATTTAATGAAATCTTTTGATTTTTTTATATAAATGATTGAATACACAAACACGTGTAGCCGAAATCAAGCGTTAGAAACAAACTCGATAACCTCCATATGAGGACGGATTCTTACATTTCATTTATAAAATATTCAAAATATAATATCTCTACTCTTTAACATGTCTACCGAAATCTAGCTAGCAAGAATCAAACTGGGAAATCATCCTTCACTGTATTCTGCCGATATAGTAGTTTGAAACATTCTACATCAATATTTAATTCTTCTTCCCTTGAAGCCACTATGTCCTTTCCTTTACAAATATCCTTAGCTGGCTAGATCATAGAAAGAGAGAGAGAGAGAGGGAGAGAGAGAGAGAGAGAGAGAGAGATAAAGAGACACAGAGAGAGAGAGAGAGAGAGGGAGAGGGAGAGAGAGAGAGTCGGACAGACAGACAGACAAAATGAGAGAAAGAGAGATAATCATGATAAGAATTTTAGATATACATCTATGAATAGCCACATTATTGTATAATGGTTTTTAGATTAGTAGAAAATTATTTGGTTTCCTCGTATTTATTAAGTTTACTTTTCATTGATGATTTAAAAAAAAACAAGATACTTTATTTAAAAAGATGATCGGAATAGGATCCACAGGTTCAACCCCACCACCGCCACCACCACCACCACCACCACCAACAACAACAACAACAACAACAACAAGGACAACAGCAGCAGCAACAACAACAACAACAAGGACAACAGCAACAGCAACAATAATAACAACAACAACAACTGCAAACGAATAAATCAAAGTGGATTAATGATAAAAAAAAAACAACTTATGTGTCTATAAAAGGGAATGCATGTTGGCTTGAGAAAGAGATCTTTCTTTGGACTGCTAATCGATTGATAGCCATCGATGACGTCACGTTAAGCTGCGGGGCCATATCCATTAGCAAAGTAACCTAAAAGTTAGTCGCCATTCTTTTGGTTATTTTTCTATTTCAGGAAGACATGTCACCACTTAAAAGAGTTCTATAAATTCTCGACCACTCACTGTGAGTACACATCAAATGGAAATCACTTGAATAGTCTTTTTTTTTTTTTTTCAGATATCAGCTGTAGCTAAAAAACATGGAAGACACCTCCTCCTGTGGTCAGAATCAGTCCATTTTGTAATTTCGATTATCAGTCTCTTTTAAATATGTGGATATTTTAAAATGCCTAGCCGCTGACGAGAGGCTTCAGATTCCTTCTTTTTTTTATTATCATTTAATATATTCCTTAAGTTGCAGAAATAATCTTTATTTTTTTCAATTTGCAAATTTATATTATTAAATTACAAGATTAAAAATTATATATAAAACCGCATTATCGTCTTGTCAAAGGAATTCTTCTCTATCTCAAAAAGAACAATGGAAATTATTCGATGTATTTATAACACGCAAAGAAATCTAATTGTCACGTTTAAGCTGGGTGTTTAAGCCCAATGAATTCTACGTGTGATAAGTATACACGTATCGAAGGACACAAAATCAAAGATGACAGGAACCAACTCTAAGTTAAATGAAGGTAACTTTTCCAAATTCAAAAAAACATCAACCACAAAATTAATCAATTATATTTATGATGGCTTTTCATATAAAAAAGATGGAAGCATAAACAAAGCACTTATATAATTTAGATCACTTTAGACAATTACTAAGATAGTATCAGTCAGGTAAAAGGATAAAAATGAGGGTCACTAATAACAAGTTACACTTGCCAACCTACCGATATTTGTCAAGTATTTACTAAGCTAAGTTTATTTTTTAAAGTACAATGTATGTATGACACTCGATGATGAACAACTCCACTTCGTTTCCATCCAGTTCATGAAAATTATTTAATTAACTAATACTCTCCAACCTCCTAGTTTAGATAATTATTTTGCTTAGTTAAATTAATATTTGTAGCAATTAGTATACATGGAACAGTAGATTTTTAAGAAGTTACAACAGGTTTGAAATCAATGTTTCCCATCTCCAAGACCGGTTGCCATATCAAGCTTACAAGGCTCAATCTGTCGTATTATTTATCTATAGCTAGTTGGATCGGATATTTGGAATCCTACCTTTCCCAAGGGTATTAATGCGAAATTCAAACAATCTAGTTCCGGATTTAAACACGCCACATCCATTTCTATGAGGACAACCGTTACGCATGAGTGTTTCTCATTTCTTTCTATCAGTAACTTAATTAAACAACCTAATTGATGAAAATATTTTACCTATAACAATCATATTCTGTTAGGAATGCATTTATTCTTACTGTCTCATAGTATCACATGCTGAACATGACATTTGTAATGACGAATGACAATCATAAATATTTAAGAGTGCTATAATTTATTGGAGAAAGTGAGGAAAAAGCAGAAGTGGAGTGAGTAACGTCATTTGGGAAAAGGATAAATCTGTCAGAAAGTTACCAGCGTATGATAGATTACACACTCTATTGTTTTCTTTTTGTACGTCTAGTCAGATAAAATAAAAAGGAGACTTACTTAGAGTTGGTTTCTGTCATCTTTGATTTTGTGTTCTTCAAGACGTGTGTACTTATCACACGTAGAATTCATTGGGCTTAAACACCCAGCTTAAACGAGACGATTACATTTCTTTATTAATACATCAAATGTTTTGCATCATGTCCTTTTTGAGATACAGAAGAATTATGCAGTTTTATATTCGATTTTTAATCTTTAATTTATATAATTATATACTTTTTTATCAATACTCTCCTCAGATTTCGTTTATTAATTGGCAACAGATTATTAGGAATTTCGTAGCCAACTAATCTCCCCTAAGAAATATACTAAGAACTATGCAATAATTGTCATAAAACTAATGCGCATTATCACTTGTTCTAGTAATCCGACATTAGGTTAGAGACTAATAGTATTTTTAAGCAATTTAAACTTAGATTAAAATTTTGAGTTTCATGAAATTTTATGACAAATACAATAATCCTACATCAGACTTCTAATATTTCGACGTAAGTTAAACTTAAATGGACATTTTGAATCTTATGCAATTTTATGAGAACACAATAATACTGTATCAGACTAATAATATTCCAACCTTAATTAAGCATAAATTTCAATTTTGAATACTAAGAATAATTATGGAAATTATAATAATTCTACATGACATTAATAATATTCCGATACAACTTAAACTTGGAAATTTAGAATCATATCCAATTTTATGAAAATTCTACATAAGAAAATTACAAATTCAACACGTTAAACTTCAATTTCAATTTTGAATATGCAATTTTATGAAAAATACAATATATTTCCATCAGACTAATAATATCTCCAAACAATTGTAAACTTAAATTATGAATCTTATTAAATTTTATCCAATCGACTGAATCTTAGTAAGGAATGTTAAAAGCAACAGCTGATTCCCAATTAGTATAAGAAAATGTGCGAATCTTGAAAAAAGACTTTTTTTCATTGTGAAACGTGCAGATTAGAATATTCAAGTAGCACGTACAATAAATGATTGTGCAGTTTTGCTACAGAAAAAAAGCCAATCTTTAGTGATTTCTCTCTTTCTATGCACATTTGATTATAAATCTTATTTATTCTTCTGCTTAAATGGACATGGAAACATGATGTGATCATCCAAGTGTGCTTTAATGTGTTTTTTGCCATTTATTGATTCCGGTAAGAAATTTAATATAATCTTTTTTATATTTTATCTTTATATATCTTTATATATATTCTCTAATTGCACATGCATTAGATTTAATTAAATTGTGGATATACTCAGACATTATGTGAGAATTTGAAATTTAATTTACAGTACGTACCTGCATATGGAAGATTAACTCAGTCTGATACACACTCCCTCGATGATGTTCGACCTAACTACTATAGATTTGCAGACTTTATGACTGAGCCCAAATACCTTGTAAAGGCCTATTAATAAAACGCACACACATAAACACAAACAAACACATACACACATATATACACACTGCATTTTGTTATATTTATAAATATAGTGCTCAGAATATTGTTAAAATGGCGTAGACACAAATTCACAGCGCTCCGTGACTTAGTATCCTGCCTATGTGACCATAAGACTATGCAATAAGTTATTGCATAGATGGGAAAATGGCAGCCACCAAGAATCTTTTTTTCTGTTGTCTTCATTAATTGAATATTAATGTATTACAACGTAATCTCCAGATTAAACTCAAGAATTAATTGTACACATTATAATTTTAATATACGAAACTCTAAGTAATCAAGCCGTTCATTTTGTTTCTTTCAGGTTTTATCTTGCTCTACCACCAGTGTATGAGGACTTATTTATTTAAGAAATGTTGTTAAAAATGATTTTATTTTTTCTTTCCATATTATATATATATAATATATATATATATATATATATATATATATATATATATATATATATATATATATATATATATATATATAATATATATATATATATGGCGTGAGTATCACTTGACAAGCTTAATTTCGCTAGGATGGTCAGCTGTGTACTGTGGCCGAGGCGATAAGGTGTTTCACTAGTGTTTCACTGTATCTGCTGAGGTCCCGGTTTCGATTTCTGTCGGAGGGAAATCGTTAGTATATACCGCTGATGAGACTTAATAAAGTCGAAACAGTCTGTACGGTATTCTACACATCGAACCATCCTTTGTTGGGATTACACTTGTCAAGTTCATTTTCTATAAGAAAAAGTATCGAATTTTATGCGATACATGCGTTGTAAGTGCCTTCAAGTAAAAATTTAATATATATATATATATATATATATATATAGTTTATATCTATAAGAAAACAGTGCTCAATATCATGGATAGAGAATTTATGTCTAAGTTAGGGTAGCGGGGACATGGAATTAAAGGTGCTTTGGTTACTGACGCCTGTGCAATTATTTAAACCAAGTTTGAATAATTGCATAGGCGAGAAACTGTCATTTACCAAGCATCATTGACTTCATGTCCACACTACACTAACTTAGATATAGGGCTAGTTTAGCTCAGTCGGTAGAGCGTTCGACTAGGAACCACAAGGTTTCGGGTTCAATACCGGTCCTCGCCAACTCAGAGTAAGAGTAGAACAGGGATATGTGCAGTGAAGTGAGGAGCTGATGGTAGGTGTGGCGCTCCACCTCATACGCCAAAAATCTCCTTGGTCTAGCACTAGTGAAAACGGGATAGATTCCCTCGCTGTCTAGCTGATACCGACTTTAGGCCTCCCCTATGACTTTACTTTAGTGTAATATATATATATATATATATATATATATTATATATGTGTGTGTGTGTGTGTGTGTGTGAGAGAGAGAGAGAGAGAGAGAGAGAGAGAGTTTGTCTGTGTGTTTGCGTGTGTGTGTCTGTGCGTGTGTGTGTGTGTGTGTGGTTATGTACATTAACACAAGTTAGTGTATTATTGATTGATTGCATAACGGAACATTACACAGCCTCCCAAATGCCAAATCTCCCAAATGTCACGAGTAAAAAATTCAGTAGTCTACAAATATCTCTAAAACTACAATTCCTAGTGTAAATGTGACTGAAAACAAATAAACTATTCATTGTCTTCGTAGTTTTGACTACCTGTCATAATAGACAAAAAGTTCACAAATGCATTGGAGTAATTCTCTGAGACTTGTGACAAGGTTTGGACTTTTGCCATACTTTGATATTTTAATGGAAATTTGTGAGAAAGAAGGTGGTGTGTTTTTTGGTTTTTTTTTGGTTTTGGTTTTCGAGGGGTGGAGGTCAGGGTATGTTTTGGCGAGAAAGGTCAATATTTGGATTTGATGTAGGCAAAGAAGCATGATGTGTACACCAAATCAAAGATCAATTTTTAAACTCGTCTCGACCTGCTTAATCGATAACTCCTCTACGCTACCGCCATTTGTTTGTTTCCCAGTATTTATTCCTTTTTTATCTCATTTTTCCTGTACTCATTTGCTAGTTTGCTACATCACTTTTTGTATACATTAATATTCTTATTTTTACTTTGTGATATTTACCACATCCCAATATTCAGGTCAGGCACAAGGCCCTATTAATGTGGGACGAACCACGTACCGAAGCGTATGGGAGGCTGGTGCAAGAAATACTTTGATCCCGTCGGCATTCCCCGGGCACCGGACAATAAGCCCAGCCCTACCCCTTTAAATCGAGGGGGCAGGTGTTGCCTGGGGGATGGCCCCTGGGATCAACGCTGTTAATTTTATCAGCGGTCCAGGGCCGAATCCACAGGACCCCTGCCTGGCTATGTTTGGCTATATTCTATTTTCATTTTTCTTTCATTCATCCTGTTCGTGGTGTTTCGATTACACTGATTGTATTATCTGCAGAGGAGTAACGCCCTTCCTCCCAAAAAAGAGTGTCCTAGGTATGACACTAAATTGCCACTGATAGTGAAGTTTGAGTTCTGGAGAGAGTACCTCTTTATAGTGATTACTCCCAGTCCAACTCTAATCGTTAGTGCTAGTACCTGTATTGGTCTCATCTATGGATCAAATAGATAAATTTTAAAATATTCGTCTTCGAGAGAACCATATGAACAAATTACTCTTTACAAAATGCACATATAAATTCATCATCATCAGCATCATCATCATCAGCATCATCATCAAGATGCTTCAACAGCACTGATACCCTTGACTCTCTCTCTCTCTCTTTCCCTCTCCTCTCTCTCTCTCTCTCTCTCCCTCTCTCTCTCTCTATCACCATTTGTTAGCACCGGCCATCGCACTTGCAAATCCTTTAGATGACATCTAGGGTGCGCAGGCCGACCAACGTATATTTCTAGCTTTTCCTGTTGCGATTGCTATATGGGAAGACAAGGATCGTATAACTGCTGCTTCCAGAATTACTCAAAGTGGTGCACCCATACAGTAGCACTAATTTGGATATATTCATATGTCATTCTTTTTATTTCTATTTTATTCATTTGCCATAGTTCTACTTTTCTTTTTCTTTGCCAATCTATATATCTATCTATTATATATTTATTTTGGGTAAAGGAAATGTTATTTCACATTTAAGCTGTTCTCTTCATCTCTGTTGTTATTCCCACAACATTTCTGTTAATGTCTTGCCATCTTCTCAGATAAATTATTTTCATTATTCCACATATTATTATGACCGTTCTCTTCATTTTTGTTATTATTAATATAACGTCAGATATTGTTTATTTTGTTGTCACAAATACTTACCCACATGAATATTCAGTTACCTAGCTACGTACTAAGCAATTTGTTTTCAGGATAAGTTTTTAAAGTTAGAATTGTTCATTCTTTGAGAAGAAAAACGCAATCTACTTTTCGAATATTGATTTTTAGAGGTTGGCATTGTTAAGATTCAAAATATTGACGCTACAAAAACCCTGGATCTGAGAATCTACTTCGGACTACAAATCATCACAGATGGATAAAA
>CM042139.1:139839094-139859094 GCA_023376005.1 Doryteuthis pealeii | reverse complement strand
TCGGGAACCGAGTTTCCACTATATATACTAGCAAATATATGTACCCTACGGGTGCAAGTATTTAAGTTTTAATGTAATAAAATATTGTATTAAATTAGAAAGGCTAATGAAACTAAATAAGAATACAGATAAAAAGATTTTAAACAGAGGGAGTATAATAAAAGATTTGAAACAGAGGGAGTATAATAAAAAATGGAACAACTGAAACTTACTCTTCCATCACTCTCGTCTTTCATTGTTATTTTTTCTAATTTATGTATTTAGTTAAAAGAGGAAGTAAAGAATAAAATGACAGTTATTTTATCTTGTTAATGGATTTCATTTAAGATTCATTGAAAGAGACTTTTGCTTATATTCATTAAATAAAACCAAACAGTTAGAAATCAATAATACCAAGCACATATTTATCAAATTCTATTTTTAATATTAATATGCAAATTAGCCTTCCCGTTCACACTGTAAACCGCTATTTTGTTGTATATATAAATATAATTGCATGTTGTCAGTATGTAGACATAGTTAACAGTATTAATAATGTAAGACAATTTTATTAATAATTGAGGTTTAGATAAAAATAAAATCATGGAGAATATGATGTCAATAACTAAGAGAATTGTGACTTGAGTAGGAATATAGTTTTCGGTTACAGACAGAAAAACACACAATCTCCATTATAATAAGATATATATATATATATATATATATATATATATATATATATATATATATATAGATATAGTATAGATATAGTGTTGAACAATAATGGAAGCACCTACACTGTTCTCACTACTACGAACTTATTGCGCGGCTTAACACTTCATTTATCTGATAGCAGTTCCATTTCACAACACTTAAAATCACACACATGCCTCCCCTCTAATTACCGAAATATTCTAACGGAAAACAGACATATATTGTACAAAGAAAAAACAAACAAAAATTCCAAATTCTCTCACACTCAATTATATCAAGCCCCGATGATGGCACTTTGCAGTGTGGAAAGTACTAGGGACGAAAACTTTGTTAAACAGATACGATCCCGATATTAAGTAATTGGTCACAAAACTGAAAAGTTCGAAAGTAAATTCGTCAGATAGGAAATGTCCGTCTTGCATTACTCTTTGCATTAAAGACAAATAGTGCCCCAATATATATATATATATATATATATATATATATATATATATATATATATATATATATATATATATATCGCGCCTCGCACGCGAGTGTGGTGTGTGTGTATGCATGTATATATTGGTCCTTACTTCTAAGCTGATTTCCTTGTGGATATTTCTACTACGGAAAATATTACACAGCAGAATATATACGGAAAAATGTACTACTCTAATGGAGGAATTTATACCATATTAGTCTCTTAAAACATATTTTTTCCCATCAATACATTTATTCATTTCAACCTTTACAGATAAAATAGAGAATTTCATTAAAAGAAAAACCGACTTCAATTTGATCTCCACGGATTTAACTATATATGTATATATATATATATATATATATATATATATATATATATATAAGGTGTGTCAAAAAAGTAACGAGATCTTTTGTACTTTTTGACACACCTTGTATTCTGAAAATATGAATGGAACAAGGTATGTCAAAGCTGTATTTATTAATATAGAAATGAAGAAAGAAGGAAATTATTTTTCAGAATACATGGTGTGTCAAAAAATATAACAAATATCGATACTTTTTCGACACACCTATATATATATATATAATATATATATATATATATTATATATATATATATATATTACAATGATATACGTATGGAAAGTAAACTAGTTTTTAGCGTAATATTGAAATAAGTTATATCTTGATGCTCTGCTGTTACTGATGTTATTACTTCCATTGCGGAATTTCTCTACTTTCTGTCTTTTTCCGATTTTATTATTCCTTTAAACGATATCAAAAAGTCTCGAAGTCATTTAGCAGTCATTAGAGAAGTTAACTCTGTATTAAGTATTCTCTTAAAGTAAAGAAGAAAAATACTATTCTTACAGGAGCTTATGTATTTACCGAGAATAAGAAAGGATGTTTTTGCAAAAATGAACACATCCATTTCGGAAGTTTGCCTTTTTGGGGCTTTAAATTTTCCTCTAAAATAATCAATAGAATTAATCCTATATATTTCAGAAATGGCTCAATAAAAATAGTAACGTTTTATTGCCATGTCAAAACATATAGGAGTTATTATAATTTGAAGTTGACAAATGTAAAATATGTTGGTAAATTATCGCACATAAATAAGTAGATTACTACATTCTATACAAAATCTTTGGTATCTCTCGGTCTGATTATCCGGGGATGCAACTGAAAATAATGCACTATATAACGCATCGATATAGCATATATATCGAAGTTAGGGGAACGTAGACATAAAGCCAAGAGCACAAAGTAACTGATATTTTCTCAGGTATGCGATTTTCAAATTTTTTTTTTTTAATCGCAGAGGCGACAATTAACAAGCGCTGTTACCTTTATGTCTATCTTACTCATAGCATTATATATATATATATATATATATATATATATATATATAATTATATATATATATATATATATATATATATATACTTGTTAGGAATCTCGAATCTGGTTGCATCCTTATAGGTTTACAAAGGCATAAATGTCGATTCTATTTCCCTTTTCGGCAATCTTTTTTTCATAGAATTCAAAGAAAAGACAAAACGCATTACATTTTAATTTGTTTTTGACATGTATGCTTTCCTTTGGTGCAGACGTAGCTGATCCTTACATGACAAGGAGAGTATTCATATATGTATGACGTTTATGGCATTTATTTCCGCACGACTCATCTCTCGTTTTCTAACATCTCTCTCTTATTTTTATACAATGTTCTCTCTCTATCTGTTTCTTTTTATCTCTCTTTTTTCTCTCTCTCTTTATATATCATCTCTCTCTTTCTCTCTCACTCTCTCTCTCTCTCTCTCTCTCTCTCTCTCTATATATATATATATATATATATATATATATATATGTATATTTATAAATAGTACTCAATATCAGTGATATAGCATATCTAGATGATATACATATTACTGGAATGAATAAGTACCCGCTCAGTATTAAAATCCTTGCGTGCACTCACGAACGCACACACACACACACACACACACACACACACACACACACACACATATATATATATATATATATATATATATATATATATATATATATGTGTGTGTGTGTGTGTGTGTGTGTGTGTGGTGCTCCACCTAAGACGCTAAGATAATCTCCTTTGTCTAGCGGTATTGAAAAGGAGATAGAAACCCTCGCTGTCTGACTGATACCGACATACTTACTTTTACTTTATATATATATATATATATATATATATATATATATATATATATATATATATATATATATATATATATATATATATATATATATAACAGGAAAATATGTAAATAAATCCGACAGAATTAAAGATATATAATAAGTTAAAACATGAGAAAAGTGGTTCTTAATAACTTATCATATTTTAATTAATCCTTTCCCCATGCACATTAAAACACTTTTATGATCATTATCAATCAAATTTATTCAAAATAATTCCCTTACACATCCTCACGTTTATTCCATTTTGTACATGAAATAGAGATACTTAAAAACAAAAATATAAAGAAAACCGAGATTAAAATATCAAAGACACCTTCGATATTAATCAGGGATAAATAAGAATACTTGAATCAGGACTTTTGAATTGGCAACAGATAAATACAAATGAAAAAAAAACGTATATGTATTGCCAGTTTTTGAGAAGCAGGAAATCTTGTCAGTCTTTGAAAAGCTGGAAGATGTGAGTTTACGGTATAACAAGTAAATCGCGGTCTGCAGTAAGACGACAAAAAGAAACACAAGAGAGTCGAGGAACAAAAATCATTCAAAAGCGTTAGAATTAATCACAATAGAACTTTTAATTCAAGTTCCAAGTAGAAATAAGTCGTTCTTCTCAGAGAATACGTAAAGAAATTACAAACGGGGTTGAGCAGCACCTGGTCGATAGAAAGCTGTCATAAATGTGGAAAATAAAAGAAGCCATCTTAACACAATACACATACACAAAGCTATTATATAATATAGAGAACATGCAGGTGTTCAAAATAATGCATTCATTTCACAATGTCAGTCATTTTCTATGAGGACATCCATCATATAGTAAACGCATAATTTACATCAGAAAAATATAGTAGTGTATAAACAAACAGGAACACTAAATATTTTCAAGATATGGTGAGTAATTCCAGGAAACATTATTTGTATAATTTAGCCCTTTCTTTTCCATCAATGGGAACACAAATATCAGCTGTCACCTAAGAAATCCCTCAAATTTTTACCATTATCATGCTTATATATATATATATATATATATATATATATATATATATATATATATATCATATCATATTTTTGCCCTGATGAGCTACTTAGCGAAGTACTTAGGGGGTATATCTGACCCATTAGGTTTAACTTTATTATTTGCTCTACTTAGGTATTGAGCACTCTTTACTTTTTAGCTTTAGATAATCCTGGTGGTTTGTATAAGAGATTTGGCGAGCGTAAGTTCGTTCGGGTCTCGAACCAGGCCAGAGGCAGCTGCTAAAAATCGTATAACTATACTGATGAAAGGTGATACCTCGAAACACGTGTCCATAGTTTACCCTATTATACGCTCCCAATTTCGGTTGAGCACTTTATTTAGGAGGTATATAATTGCAAATTCACCGTATTCGGCGCTCAGCTAAATCTCACTTTGTTTACTAAGTTTTAAAACTCTAGGTGAAGTTTATTTCCGCTTAGGAATGTAGCGATTAGATAGCCTGCTATACTTGGCGACTGACTGTGGCTGTGTGGGTAAGAGATTTGGCGAGCGTAAGTTCGTTTGGGTCTCGAACCCGGCCAGAGGCAGCTGCTAAAAATCGTATAACTATACTGATGAGAGGTGATACCTCGAAACACGTGTCTATAGTTTACCCTATATTCCTATATATATATTTTTTCTTTCTTTTTGGCCAAGTATTATAGTATTAACCGATTATTTTCGGTTGGTACGACTATTTTGGTCTTTTTTTTCTTCTTTTTTTTTTACCCAGGTGAAGTTTAGTAGTATATTTTTACAATCAAACTATTTGCCGGGTTTTTCCTTACCGCAAGGGTTTACCAACGAGTTTGGTATATATATATATATATATATATATATATATATATATATATATAACCATTCATAAGCTATTGACCAAATATGCGATTTGTTTCCAATCGCTTGTTTGGGAATGTTAAAAAGAAGTATATTACGGAATTAGAAACAAATTTCATTATACATTTCTTAATACATTAAGGACAACATGTACGTTTGATGGGCATTAAGAACATTTCCATATAAAACTGATGTTCAAAATTATTCAAACAACATAATGTATTTTATTGCAGGGTACGTTGCATTTCTACTGGCTCAAATTTTCAAAATAACAATTCCAGCACAAAAGCACGAGTTTACGCCGCTATATATATATATATATATATATATATATAGATATATATATATATATATATACGGGAGTTAGGCTGAAGGTTTATATGATGATATCATATCTGCTGTCCATTGCCATTTTTAAAAATGGGATCATGGCACGTCAATACCGATGGAAGAAATTTTCTTACTCCTAGAAAGTTTGCCATATCAAGGATAATTAATCCAGTCTACCTTACGTGTTACCGTGATTGGTGAATGCAGAAGTTAATGATCCATACATTTCCCAATGATAATTTGAATTAGGGTCACCAAGACCATTTCTTTACACCCCATCTAAACGTGAGTAGGGCTAATTAGTGACTGATTTCAATTTCTAATTAGTCATGTTGCAGTAACTTTCACCATAGCGAGAGAGACACAGAGAGAGAGAGAGAGCGAGAGAGATAGAGAGGGAGAGAGAGAGAGAGAGAGAGAGAGAGAGGGGGGCAGACAGACAGAGAGACAGAGAATGTTTAGAATGATTTGATTAGTCGATGTAAAAGGCAAATTGAGCGCCAACACTTCAAGTAGTAATTTTAATCATGACGCCATTGAGAAATGTCTGAACCCCGTAATATATGAGTTGAATAATAGAACCACTGTTCTACTATGAATTTTACTATTCTATATTCAAAAATAAATTCTATTGTAAAACTCAGTGCACTTTCAAATCATACACGAGTGGAGTCCTTGTGGCGTAAGAGTAGCTGGGCTGAGACATCATAGTAAACAAGGTTTTTACTCCAGTCGCAGAATAACTTTCTAAGATATGAAGCCCCTTATACACCTACAGGTATGTGTTATATAGTACTCTCAGTGTCCTTCTCCAAGTATGTTTTTACATCAACTCTTTGCTTCTTATAAAACTCTAACAGCAGCTCTCCCACCGGTGCACTATTACCATAGGCTACTAGAAGCCGCTCTCGCACTTGTCCCTTGCTTACGCTGAAAAATAAAAATGAAAATCTTTTGTTTTCTCTGTAACCAGCCCTGAGACTAGTACTTGGCTCTATTGCAATAGGGACCCAGATAATTGGAAATTTTGGTACAGCTGTAGGGGAATTTTGGTAGGCAAAGAGTTAAATAACACCCGAATACATATATAAAGGGCAGTTGTGTGTATGTACGTTCCGAGGAAACTTCGAAAAATAAAACAATTAACGACAAATTTTAATATATATATATATATAATATATATATATATATATATATATTATATATATATATATACACTTCCGCTATCACCATATCTCCCATTTCGTCATGATAATTATGAAGATTTAAGCTATATTTGAAAAGACTATTAAAATCACATTTACGTTAAGATAACACTAGGATTGCGGCTTCAGCCATTGGCGTTTCTCGCTAACTCCACACATAAAATGAGTCCAGTAATTTTTTTATCTACCTTTTAAACAAATTAAAAATTCTCTTTAATGAAATAAGTTTCGAATTTTTTATTTTTTTTTATTTGATATTCTAAATGTTTCTAATTTTTCTTTTCAGAGTGGTCTGTCCACTTTTTGAATTAAAAAATAATATACAATTATTTCGATCGTCTCTGTACTAAATTTTACATAATACAAAAAATAAAAATTAAAACAATATATAATAAATAAAAATAAATACGATCGTTTTATTCTTTCAGTTATATATATGTATATATATTGAACGTCTTTTCACATTGAAATATGATATTAATTGAATGAATTCTACTTTTAAAAGACCTTTGGCGTAGGCGATCGCAGAATGTAAACACGAAACAATACTTTTTATTCATTTTTATTCTCATGTTAGCCATTGTTTATAAAATAATTACGTTAATTTATTTATTCTAATATTGATTATAAAAATAAAATCAGGTTACTATTGTTGAATAGCGTACAAGAGATGATATTAAATTACGTATAAACATGTATTACATTTCACGAAAATATCCGAAACGAACGCGTTAGGGTACTTCGAGAGTTCCCATAAGCTAATGCAATTTACACGTAAAATGCGATTTTAATTATATTATCTCATGTGTGCTATTCTGCATTTGTTAAAAAATCAGTACTGTAATTTAATATTCAAATTTTAAGCACATTCAAAATTATTTTTAAAAGAAGTATGTTTCAATTTTTTTCTACTATAATAATTTGATATTCGCTCGCTTTGAATTAATGTTATTTTTAGATTATTTATTGAATTTTATATATTACAAAAACATTATTAAAATTAAATAATTATTTTGAATTTAAATACTTTATTTTATTTTATTTTTTTTTGAAATATCAATTTAACAAATCGATTCATTTATATCTTATTGAATTCTTTTTTAATTCAACTTTATAATTTAATTATTGAATTAATGTCGTTATATGTGATGTCATTTCGCACAGACACCGGGCCGGATTAAACAGAAGGTCGTTTTTCCGTATGGTATTTTTAGGGGGCATACTGCGAAGATTGAGCTCACTATTCAGTAGTAATGGATCTACAAGGCTGCCTTGCTAACCATTACATCACTTTTTTTCTCTATCTAGGCAACGAAAATAAAATAATTAACGAAAGATATGTATATCTATTCCCTATCACCATATTTTGCTTTTTGGTAATGAAGATTTGATTTATATTCGTGAAGATGATTAGAGAATAAAAATTCAATAGTAACAGCATGACATTTTTTTGGCATCAACTATTTTAAATAGGAGACATTAATTTTTTTCAGGGTGTCTTTGTACTTTATTTTCTGACGCCCCACCAGGCCGGATCAAAGTAAAATCTATTCTTTTTTATGTAGGGATTTTAATGGAGCATCTTGAGAGGATCTAACTCACGATTCAGTAATAATGGATCTGCGAGATTAACTTTTTTGCACCCCCATCTTCTACCCAGGCGACACCGGGTAGCTGCTTCTAGTTTTAAAAAAAGCCCCAACCAAAATGTATATTCAAGACAGATCCAAAGAAACTGGAGAAATGGATCAAGTACATGTACCCAATTAAATTGGGTTTGTACACATCATAATGTGCATATGCACATTAATCAGTACCCGCGTCATTTGTGTGTGTGTGTGTGTGTGTGTGTGTGTGTGTGTGTGTAATCAACACATTTCCAATGTTTATGCCAAAACGAATAAATAGTATTATTCATGACATAATAAATAAGAAAACTGACTAGCAAGTGTTTCAATGTAAAGAAGCGCCTGGATAAATGTCACGGTATACAGGCAATACCCTATCTAATTATCTATTACGTGCTTTGACATTATCCGAGTAATTCTCCCGAGGTCGATCGTATTATTACAAAAAGACACAAACAAAAATATCCCCTATTTATCATACTCAAGTCTCCAGCCAAATCGACTAAAATACAGGGAACGGTCAAAGAGGTTGAGTGAAATAGCATGGTTGACAATTAGGCGTGCATTAAGGAAAGTTTTGAAATGTTAATGATTTGCACAGTAGTATTGTTGTTCTTTTGTTTTTTCAACCGGTCAAACTAATATAGGGACCGGGTTAGCTCAGTCGGTAGAACGTTCGGCTAGAAACCACAAGGTTTCTAGTTCGATAGCGGTCCTCGCCAACTCAGTGTATGAGTAGCACAGGGATCTGTGCGGTAAAGTAAGGAGCTGATGGTAGGTGTGGAGCTCCACCTCAGACGCCGAAACAATCTCCTTGGTCTAGCGCTATTGAAAAGGGGCTAGACTCCCTCGCTGACTGGCTGATACCGACTTTAGGCCGCCCTGATGACTTTATTTTTTTTTACTTATATATATATATATATATATATATATATATATATATATATATTCAAACAAATTTTGTTAAAAATAATGTAATCCTTATTGTTTTGAAGTTTGTTTTTTTCTTTCTTCTTTCAAGTTTTCTAAATTTTGTTGGTGTCATCATCTTGAAAGGCGTTAATGAGTTGTTCGAAAGAGTTTTCATAAGGAAATCAAATAATTTCAGTTCGTTTCTGAACCATTATTACGGCTGTGTCTTATTTTTATTATTTGTCTAATGCGTTGTATTGTTTTTCTCACTAAGATAACGATAATAACGCTGGAGGATTATATATAATATATATATAATATATATATATATATATATATATATACATACATATATATATATATAATACATATATTATATATATATATATATATATATATAGAGAGAGAGAGAGAGAGAGAGAGAGAAAGGGAGAGAGAGAGATGAAGGGGTCCTTGATTTTCGCAGCATTTTCTTTCTTGAAGCTTAGAAAATCCGGGCCCACAAGTACACTTGAGAAATATTTATTTCACTCAGCTGATAGGTTGTCTTGTTTTACAGCACAACATTCCTCGTTCGGGTCATTTAATGCCAAATCATATCATTTTGATAAAAGAATACTCGGGGGGGGGGGGCTGCTGTTGGCTGTTGGTTGTTGGCTATTTTGTTTTACAAGTTCGAACTCCAATAGCGATATTACATTCACTATTGAACTAATACCTTTGGTAAAGGTATAAACCCCCTTCCCCCCAGCTCTGGATTAAATAGTACTGTCATTCTTCAAGGATAGATTTGGTATTAAACAACCCATGAAGGTTTATACGCCATTAAACATTGAAACCAAACCAAACAACGCTATATAAATTTGTTGGCGTTTATTAAAAAAAAGGCAAAGCCGTAAGTGATATAGTTTGTAACCTAACAGTAAAAATGTCCTTTTTGTAAGAATGCTCTCTTTCGTGTTAAACTGATAACAGTAAAGATTTCTTAAGAGATACAAACTATCAGATCCCATTTCTTTCATTATGGAAGAAATTGTCTAAAATATTGTGGAATGACAATAACTAAAATCTCTTTAATTTATTTTTGTTCTTACATTAGATGAGATAATGCTGGCGAGGTATCTGAACTGGTCTACTAATCTCTGAACACAGGGACATATATATTATTTAAAATAGACATTTAATGGATTTGAGGCTAATCAGCCCAAATGGACAGCCGTGATTTTCGGTCTCTGCTTCTCCGCTCTTGTGCGGCAAAAAATGAATCGTGGAATTCGGTTTAATAAAAGTGCATATATAAGAAAATATATCCGTGTGTCCTGGTTAAAGAACATAAATCGGAAGAGACAAACAGACAGACAGACAGAAAGACAGACAGACCCGGCCCGATGCGAGTAAAAAGAACACCGAGAGTGGAGCAGAACCCCACAAGAAAATGCAGAAGCCCGATAGCAGCGGACATAAAATGCCTATGCAACAATTTTCCTAAGTAGATTGTCTTGTACCCGATTAAGCAAAGCTAAATATTTATAGCTGCCACAAATCTCTGATTAGAAAAATACAAAATCTAGGATCAACATCTCTCTTGCAGAAAAAGTGCAGTAAAAGTGCAGAAAATACTTCATATCTCCCCACCACCGTCATCACCAGTACTCCCAACGAAAATTGAATGAGAATTTATCAAGATCTGAGTCCATGTATCCTTGCTCTTGGTAGGAGGTTACATTAATACTATGACGTACAAACCGTTGAGTATTTAGGCGTATATGTCAAATGTTCTTGATTATGTTAATGTAGAGAAATTTGAACCTCGGCCTATGGCACAACATTTATGTTGATTATGTCGGGCCCAGTGATTATGTCAGCTCCAGTGTCCGGGTAAAAAAATGCAGAAGCCGAAAAGAAGAAAATTAATGATGCAAATCATTATATTATACCAGCCATTTAATCAAAGCAACATGAATGATAAAATACTGATTATTTCTACCCCACCCCAATAAAAATGATTATTATTCCTGGTGTTCTAGTCCAGGCTTCCAATTTGTTTCTTCTTAGTTTTCGACCTCGTTTGCTTCATAGATTCATAGCTCCATGCCCATTCTAAACAAGAAGGATTACCATACAGACGCGTAGACAAGCTCGCATTCAGAACAATAACTGTGTATATACACACACACAAGACTATAAACAAACACACACGCGCATACACACACACAGACACACACATATACAACTATGTACATGTACACATATCACTCTATATATATACATACCACTCTATACAAGTAGACAACCACTACTCTGCACAAAAACAAACATACAGAACTCTGTAAAAACACGCACACACCACAGTGTGCAAACAGACACACGCCACTGTACAAACACACATGCACACACCACTCAGAACAAACACACTCACAAACCCGTACAAACCCACACACATACCTCTGTGCAAACACATAAACACATACGTACACACACACACACACACACACACACACACACACACATATATATATATATATATATATATTAATATATATATATATATATATATATATATATATATATGTGTTATTTTCAAGTGAAAACGAAACAAAAAAGTGTGACGGATATATTTGGTTATCATTTACAGTGTTCTTTTTTTTTCAAAATATGTTTTCGTCATTCGAAATAAAAAGAGTATTTGAAAAAGAAGTATTGTGTCTCTCGATTGCTCTTCATAACATTGTTCCGTAATATTGGCCTGCTAATTGTTCCATACACACACAGACACACACACACACACACACACCACACACACACACACACACACACACACATATATATTATATATATATATGTATGTGTGTGTGTGTGTCTCTGTCTGTCTGTTTGTGTTGCATGCGTGTGTGTGCATGCGTGTGTGTGTGCGTATGTGTGTGTGTGTGTGTGTGTGTGTGTGTGTGTGTGTGTGATTAAACAAACGAAATCCATAAGCCTAGGCAGAACTGTTCATTCATTCATTAAAAATTGATACATTCTCTGAATATACTATAGAGATTACTTATATTTTCTTTTTCTTACACACACATCCCCCTACATACATATATATATATATATATATATATATATATATATATATACTTTGGCCCGCTGAATTTGCCGTCTTTACGTAAATTACCATGATCTTTTTATATTTCTTAACTTTTTTCAAAATCTCGTTTGGCTTGCATGTAAAAGTATCAGTTTATTTTCTATCCTTTATCATTTAATTGCTGGCGTATCACATAGATTGTATCTAGTGGTAAAATACCAGATTGAAGGATAGTATATATCTTTCAATCCTCACACCAAACTGGATTAATATATAGATTTTTGACGTGGACAGCCACGCACAAGCAGTAGCTCATAGAATGTCTCTCTATTTCCCTTTACGGGTTAGTAAGACCCTAGACAATAAATTATAGATCGTAATTGAACGATAATAAATGTTTTATTAAATTATCTCCCGTCTCAATTTTATTTTAGAAATGTTCTGGCCTAAGTATGCATTTACCCAACGCATCTACCACATGGTAAACTACACACTAGAGCTAAAGAGAGCAGTCTACCCTTGTACTTTTTCTTTGCTAGAGCGAGAATAGTTGGTTAATATTTTACTATGTGTAGTAGTACTTTGTAAAATGCAAACAGTGTCGACCAGGATACGAAAGAGAATTACCGTGTCCATTACCTTCGATGGCAACCGTTGCACGACGAGCGCATAAATAGTTTTAATAACTCACCGAATTTTCATTTTTGACAATCGCTTTACTAATATATTTATAGATCACGAAAGTTTTAGAATTCTCGTCAGCTTTTGCTTTTCTTTCTTATTAAATCGACTTGCTCTGACACTTGTTACGTAATAACGTATGATGGATTTAACAAGCGATTTTTGTGGTAGTTAGTATAACAGTAGAACAATGTTTACATAATTAACCCAACAGAAGTGTGTCCCAGTGACCAGTTTGGAATGTAACATTAATAATAACAACAAGCCTTGAATGACATTGTTATTTTGGTTTTATTGATCGGCCGGTAAATATAAAAATAAAATATTTCTAGTTTTAAGAAATCAAAAATTAGTTCAAACTCCAGTCATGCTATTAAGTTCACTTTCAGACTGATATCATTGGCAAAGCTATAGATCCCCGCATCCTCCCTAGCTATGTGTTGAATATTAACACTTCTGTTCTTCTACAAGAATGGCTTCGGCATTAAATAAACCAAGAAGGCTGATATGCCATTAAAAAACGAAATAAACCAATCACATGAAATATTTCATACACCATATAATTACATTAACCGCATACCTAAGAACAATTAAGATTAGTAAAATAAGAAAATGGTGAAAATACAAACTTTAAATTGAATTCTATTTCTAAAAAAATACAAATGAGAAAATAATTGATTTTCTGAAAAGAAGGCACTTTACTTGTTATTTTAATGATTTTTAATATAGATATCGATTACACAAGTATGCATTTGCTCAAACCTTCAACAGTTTTGGGTTAAATACTACTGTTCTTCTACAAGGATGAGTTTGGCGTTAAATAATCCACGAAGGCTGATATGTCATTTAACAAAGAAATAAAACATCCAATCAATTCCTTCCTATGCTATATAATTACATTAATCTCATATTTAAAATCAATTTGAATTTTAAATCTAACGATGGAAATTGTTTAGATTCATTTTATAAGCTATTTTATTTAATTTTGGTCAACACGGAATTGTGATTCTTTGTGATCTTTGATTATATTTTCTTGTTTGTCTTTTAAAACTACAATTTCTCGATTGGTAATTGATTTTTATTCCGCTTAAAGTTTACATAGTGATTTTGCTACAACCGCATCAGCTATGCAAAATGTTATTATTTGACAAATATATTCTTCTATTTAAAAAAAATTTTAATTCAAGAAAAAGTTTGACAATAGAAAGAGAATGAATATCTTTAAAAACAAATCTATCAACTAATGTATTTTCCAGTATTAGAAAATGTTAATTATCAAAGCCGTAGCCTGCAGCCTATAATGTATAGCATTATTATACATCAATTATCTAACATATAAAAGACAATATATTATCAACAACCATGCACGATTTGATTAAGAATTGTAAGTCTTCGAATCTCAGGAATCTTTAAAAGCTATTGAACAAAATATATATTCCAATGTTTGTTTGTCCAGTATCAAGTCACGTTTGATTAGTCACTGTATATATCTTATTTTTTATAGTCCACAGTGAACAAGAAGTTACATTACGAAGTAACAATTTATTAAAACCTTTCTAGTTATATTTACCATTTGGTGACTTTTTTGTTATCTCATCAATATTGCTACTCTTTGAATAGCAATCGTTTCCTGACTAACATGTTTGAGCCTGAACGTTAAACAATAACATTCATCCGTACAGAATCAGATGAAGCGCGTCATTGATCAGCTTGTGGGCTCATCCACTTTGCTTTCATCCACCACGCTGTATCCCATGGATTCCAATTTTACACACGTGTATGGTGCGTATAATACTCTCCTAACTCATAATCTGATATCCAGTGAAGAGCTGGTGCAATACACTACGGAGACTGCCTGCTCTAGTATTTAATGTGTGATTTAAATGTTGGATTACGGGGTATTCGGTCAAGTTGTATTCCGTATATAGATGTATATAGATATATGGTTTGGGTAAATACACACACTTAAAAACATTGACATAAATAATAATAGCATTCCCAGTTCAGTTTGTAATTGAATGAAAGCTTTCCACCATTAATATGTAATAATTCAAAATGACAATATATGAGAGATAACAATAAAATGCTAATTAGAATTCTTCATTCTTTCCGAAATAGAAGAATCATTATCACCACGGAGCACAGTTGAAATGATAACCCTACACTTTCAGGTTTTATCTAGTAGATTGGTTTCTATGTTCAATGGCATAGCAATTTTCGCGGGTAATTTGATGTGAAAGCCATCCTTGTAGTAGAGCATTAGTTTTTATAATTTATAATGGAAAGTAAACGTAATAATGCGACTGGAGTTCAAAATCACTTACTACAATGTATTAGTAGATACTATAGTTGTGACTAATTTGTGAAAGCAATATATAGAAATATTTAATGTATCTATTTAACTTTAAATGTATTTATTACTTTTAGAGTTTCATGGATCGTCTAAAATGAATTCTTGTATTTACTTGGAATTGCTCATTTTCTTAGGTTTCATTGATATGAACAAATGTCATCGGCTTAAAATGCATTTTCTACCCGATAAAGGAAAACAACATTTTGATATTTTAACACCATAACCCTCATGATATCATGTCCCAGAAAAAAAATACGTTAAGGTAAACAATATATGATGAAGTTGATCAAGGCTTTAAATTTTAAATAAATAAAATAAAAAGAATACGCAAATGAAGTTTGAGAGTTGCAGATATCTTTAAATATAAAGCTGAAGACAGAAGCAGTAATCATTGGCTCTCTAAAAACAGAAGAAATAAAAATAAGAAGCAATTACAACTCCAGGTAAATATTAAGACGATCCTGATCGTCCTGAAGAGTTGAAGCCCGTTGATGTTACTCGATAGTCCACCATAGTGTGAAGTTATAAAAGATAAGACGTTAATTATTATGGATTATAAAATTCAAAGTCGTTCAAAAGGGTCAAATAATTATTATCAGCAACTCTGTAGAAAGATAGACATCTTTTAAACGTTTGCATTTTATGTCATGGTGACATCAAATGTGAATCAGAAAATTACATGGTGAGAAACGTTTTCATAATCATCATATTATTATATTATATTATATTATTACATTATGTTGTTTATTTCTTTCAGAACTGGAACGAAGAAGTAAATTCATACGATTCATGTGAGAAAGAAGAAATTGTAAAATAATGATTATGTAGTATTGGAAATGGGGAGAGCAAAATAAAATATAAACAAAATAATGGCATAAAGAAGAAAAGGAATCATAAGAAGAAAACGAAGAAGAGGAAGAAGAAGAGGAACAACAATAATAACAACAACAATAACAAGAACAACAACATCATCATCATCAACAACAACAGCAACAACAACAACAACAACCACAACAGAAATAGTCGGAGAAAATGAAGTAGTAAGAAAGAATATGAAGGACAAGAACAAGAAAAGAAAGCAGAAGATGTGGAAGAACAACTAGAAGAACAACAGGAACATTAAAGAAAAGAAGAAGAAAAGAAGAAGAAGAAGAAGAAGAAGAAGAAGAAGAAGAAGAAGAAGAAGAAGAAGAAGAAGAAGAAGAAGAAGAAGAAACAACAACAACAACAACAACAACAACAACAACAACAAATATAAGAAGAAAAAGAAAGTACAGGACGCGGAGTTAGAGGTCGAGAAGGTGGTTCAAAAGAGAAGAAAAAGAAATTAAGAAGATGAATAAAAAGGAATACATTTTAAAAACAGTTTTAGTTTTAATTCAGATATAGAAGTAAAGCAATAATAATATGGGATTCAATAACATCAAATGCATGAAACGATAACATTAATTACTTATAATGATAAAATTGCTACTTATAGCACTACTACTAATAGTACTACTACTACTGCTACTAATACTACTATTAACACAATAATAAAACACAAAAATACTTTAAGAAAACAAGACAACTACAAAAAACTATGAGAATATATCAATATTCCCGGTGTCGATGAGTAAAAGGAATTTCTTTAAATGGAATTTTTATTTATTTATATGGAGAATTGAAAAAATCATTAATATTACAAAGAGATGGGGGAAATATCTTGTATTAAAAATCGGAAAACATAAAATTAACAGGGAGCTTTTTTTTGTTTTCTTTGATATCTATATAGAGTCAAAGAGATAAGAAATTTCGACACCGGAAAAAAGAAATAAAAAAGTACATCTACGGGTGCTTGATATGTTTGCCTGTTTGAAGTCTCATATTAAAGGCTTCAAATAAGTGAAATACTTACAATTACTTCCACACATACACATACACACACTAATATATATATATATATATATATATATATATATATATATATATATATATAGAGAGAGAGAGAGAGAGAGAGAAACATACAGACAAGGAGATTAAAAATATACATATATTAATTCATTTCAACTTATATATAAATGTATGTGTGTGTGCGTGTTAACTATGCGCAACTTAGATATGTACACAAAAGTACTTTGCGTTATATATATATATATATATATATATATATATATATATATATATATATGAAGATATCTTCATAGGTGTCTTCTGTTCTCTACATAGTTATGATAATTATTAAGTGTTTGCTTGTGAGTGTGTACGCCTGTTTGTAACAGTGAATCCATGCGAGTGTGTGCGGACACGTTTGTGTGTGTGTGTGTGTGATTTTGAGTGTGTATGTGTGCGTGTGCGTGTGCGTGTGTGATTGTGACAGTAGTTACTTTGCTGCATATATAAAAGCTTGAGAAATTAAGTGCAAAGATATGTAAATGTATCATGTGTAAAATATATGTTCTTTCTATCATTAGACAACGTAATTATTTTACGAACCGCTACATAACACGAACACAAACACGCACGCACGCATACATGTGCGCGCACTCACACGCACACACATGCGCGCGCACGCACACACACACACACACACACACACACACACATATATATATATATATATATATATATATATATATATATATATATATTCTGAAGACAGTGCAAGAGAGATAATTATAAAAATATATACAGACATATAGATAAATACGAGGAAAAGCTGGTGCTGAAACATTCTCGGACTAAACAAGGTAGAAATAAACTAGAATCATGAAAATTACTTGTTCTTTCCCTTATTTATCAAAGTTCAACCCTCTTCTCCCATCTTTTTAACGTCTCTGTAAACCTCCTCAAAATGGTATTCCACTTTTTTTCAAAGTCACATTTCCTTCCTTGTTAGCCCGAGAAGTTTTGAGCACACCTATGTGTATATTGTAGTGTGTAAAATCATTATGTGAATTTATAAAAGAATGACAAGTGCACACACTATAGAGAATAGCAAATATTTCAAGATTGCACCAATCTAAATATTCACTCAGATAGATGAATCTTGAAACAAAAATGTCACATACCCTTTTTAACAGCAGTCACAGAACACTAACGGTAAAGCGGATTCATTCTTTCCAATTCGATATTTGTAAGTAATACCTTTTGAGCAACATTGACATCTGCATCACATAGTTCTAAAAGGAATATCATGCATTTTACCTTGTCTTGTATTTCTAAGATCTCTCAGTTTTATTTAGAAAAAATAACCATGAATGATTTGCATGCAGACGTCAGGGGATGAATGATGTATTTTCGGGGAAGTCTTCCAACTCCGGTGAATTTTTGAAGTGTACTTACCTACAAAAAAAGGAAGGGAAACTATTTTTTCATTTTTTATTTTTTCCTATTTCTGTTGGAAACATATGTATATATATGCATACAATTATCTCGTCAAAAGCTTCAGTTTCACTTTTTTTTTTATTGAACATGGTTGTTTTTCTATGTTATCTAATTTTCTTTGAAGATGTCTCCAGCTGGTGTTTGAATCGTTTTTTTTTTTCAGAAAATCTCAATTTTTATTTATCTATATTCTCAAATTTTCTCAAATACATATTACGTCATTTATCTATTTTACAAAAAAAAAATATATATATATATATATATATATATATATATATATATATATATATATATATATAAAGATTCTGAACTTCCGACGAAATAATTGTCTACATACAGATACATACATTTAAAAAAATACATATATCGATTCATATTATCAATTACAATATATTATTATATATTATATATATATATATATATATATATATATATAATATATATATATATATATATATAACAACATCAAGTTATTATTTAAACAGGTGAGATTGTAAAACACAGATTAATTCTTGTTCATGATTTTAAATTGCTTACATTCAAACATTCGTGTAATTTTTCTTATACCAAAAGATAGGGAAGGTACCCATATTTTTCACAAGCGCTTTCGATCGGGTTCACATCATCTTCAGGTGGGATGGTTTTTTGTAGCCATTTGTTTTTATTTTTTCTGTTTATTTCTGTGTGAGTGTGGTGCGAGATTTATACAGTTTAAAATCATGAAGAAGAAATAATCCGAGGCATTCAACTAAACCCCCCCTCTCTCTATCTCTCTCTCTCTCTCTCTCTCTCTCTCTCTATATATATATATATATATATATATATTATATATATATATATATATGTGGAAATAAATCCAGGGATAATTTCATGAGTACATTGACTGAATTGAAATCATAAATACCTATATTGTTAAAAGAAATAATGGAAAAAGACAGAGTAGTTTTTTTCTTAAAAGAAAACATTAATGCATAAACTGTTGGTTACGGTTTTACCAAGGATTCCCAATTTCTTTGACTATGTTGAAATGTTACAGACAACTGAATAAGATATAAGAAGTATTATGCATTGTCAGAAGGGGTACCGATTCAAAAGTAATTTCAATAAAACATCAAAAACAATTCCCCAAAGAAATCTTTTGCGTGCCAATAGATGTATCCACACACAAGGATGCCCACACACCAAAGAACAAAAC